>SJYQ01001179.1:69030-94616 GCA_006410935.1 Redunca redunca
TCTAAAGACTTTCTTTTGGTTAGTGTTTGCATGATATATCTTTTCCTGTCTTTTTATTTACTTTCAATCTTTAATTTACTTTCAATGTTACTATATTTTTAAAAATTTACTTTCAATCTTATGCTTTAGATATGTCACTTGAAAACAGTACATAGTTAAGTTTGGCTTTTTTTAAATCAAATATGCTAATATTTGCCTTTTAACTAGATCAGGTATTCTGTTTTGCTTTAATTGTAATTACTAATATATCTGAGATTAAACATTATACTTTAATTTATGCTTCCTGTTTCCTTCTCAGTTGTTTGTATATCTTTTCTTCTCTTCTCTTTTCTTCTTTTGGGTTGCTTTCTTTAACACTTCCACTTTGCCCCTCTATTATGTGGAAATTTCATCTGATGTTTCAGTTCTTTTATGGTTACCTTACAGGTCAGAACACGTATACTTAATTTATAAACATCAGAAGAACTTAAAACCTTTACTCTTTCAGCGGGTGAAAGAATCTACCTGCCAATGCAGGAGACTCAGTTTTGATCCCTGAGTCTGGATGATCCCCTGGAGAAGGAAATGGCAACCTGCTCTAGTATTCTTGTCTGAAAAATCCCATGGACAGAGGAGACTGGCGGGCTGCAGTCCAAAGGGTTGCAAAGAGTCAGACACAGCTGAGCGACTAAGCACACAGCACACGCCTTTCCCTCCAACTTCACATTATTGTTGTTGTTTTATACAGTCAGTCTTCACTTACATTTCTCCACACATTTACTACTGCTCTTCAGTCTTTTTGCATCACAGTATTTCCTTCTGGGATCATTTTCCTTCTGCCTGAAGTACATTCTTTAGAATTTTCTCTAGTGATGACGTACTAACAAATGCTCATTTCTAAAAATGTCATTTTTCATCCCTATACTGAAAAGTATTTTCCCTGGGTATAAAATTCAGTGATGGCAACCTTATTTCACTAAATCAGGGGTCAGCAAACTTTTTCTATAAAGGGACAACCAATAAATATTTTAGTCCATGTGCCCTCTCACGACTGCTTAATACTATCATTGCACTGTCAAAGCAGCCGTAGACAATACATAAACAAGTGGGTCTGATTGTGTTCCAGTAAAACTTTACTTACAGAAACAAGCAGGAGGCTGGTTTTGACCCAAGGGTCCACAGTTTGCTGACCCCTGAACTACATGGAAGATATCATTCTACTCTTTCTTACTTCTATTATTGCCAAAGAAGTCAGCTATTAGCCTAATTGAAAGTCCCTTGAAATAATCTGGTTTTCTCTCTGACTACTTTTAAGATTTTCTCTTTGTCTTTAGTTTTCAACAATTTCACACTGGTAAGTCTGGGTGTGTATATCTTTTTACGTATCCTGCTTGGGATTCACTGCACCTCCTGAAGCTGTAAATTCGTGTCTTTAATCAGTTCTGGAAAACATCTCCTTAAATATTGCCTCTGTCTGACTCTCCTCTTTGGAATTCCAATCAAATACATGTTAGATTTTTTCACTACATCATTCATTTCTCTTACCCTCCCTTCTATATTTTGTATACTTTTATCTCTTGGGTACATTCTGAATAACTTCTTCCAGTCTATCTTCATCTATTCTCTCTTTGGCTGCGTCCAGTCTTCTGTCAGACATATTCATTTAATTTTTACTTTGTAAGTATATTTTTCTTTTGTATGATTTCTATTTGTGTCTTTCTCCTTTCTCTTAGGTTACATTTTTTATTGTATTCTGTCCTCCATAGATACTTCAAGCTTTTCATTTATTAAAACATCATTAACACAGTTGTTTTAGCTTCTGGTAATCACAGAAACTTAAGTCTTTCCATATTTTAGTTTCAATTTCTTTTAGGCAAAAAATCATTCAATTTTACTTGTAATTTATCTAAAATCATTGTCCAACAATATAAACTGCTATTCCTGACTTAGGAGTCTTCCTAACAGTATAATTCATGTGGGCATTTGATTTTATCCTGCATTTATTTCCCTCCCTTCTCTTACAGAACCTATACTCTCCTTAGCGAACCACCCATTACCACAATCTCAGTTTATGTTTGGGTAGATGACAGAGGATGAGATCGTTGGATGGCATCACCGACTCAATGGACATGAGTATGAGTAAACTCTGGGAGCTGGTGATGAACAGGGAGGCCTGGTGTGCTTCAGTCCATGGGGTCTCAAAGAGTTGGACATGACTGAGCGACTGAACTGAACTAAACTGAGATGACCCTACCTGGGCTCCAAGGTTAGACGTGTGACCTAAGCCTGGTCGATGAGAGTTTAGAATCCCTCTGGACATAGTAATTAACCCAGGGGTAGAAAGGTGACCCAAGTTAGTACAAGAGGTCCAGGTTACAGGACATTTTTTTCCCAACTGGTATCTTTCTACTAAGGTCACCAAGAGGATAAAAATATAAAACTGGAGTTTCAGGAGGTTCTTTTGACACCATCTTCATAAAAAGGGAGGAAGTAGAGAGGAAACAGAGCTAAGATGTGGCAGAAAAACAAGGCTAGTAGCAACACGGGAGCACCCAGATTTATATCAATTCCTTGCCTGCTTTCAGTTATATATACACACAAAGAAGAAACAAACACTCAAGTGTTTCCTGGACTTTTAAACTGGCTGATTTTTCATTTGCAAGCTAAAGAGTCCTGACTAGTAATGGATCATTACGCAGCACATTCTGCCCTTCATTCCTGTCATGCAATGATGATAATAATAATATCTGAAAACTTATCAAGAAATCACCATCTAGCATACCTTGTCTGTCTGAATCAGCAACATTGTGTAACTAGGAGAAAACATCAAATGTTCTATCGGCCTTTCAACCTCAAGAAAATCCTCTACTTTGTAATTTGTATCTTTAATAAGTAAAGAATACACAAAGCCATCCTAGAAACCAAAAACAATGAGATAAATGAAAATTAGTCTCAGTCCATGCATAGTATACTTTCCTCATCAAATCAGCTAAGATTTATTGATTAGCATCTACTGTTCATTTTTAGAAACATCATCTATGTTTACATTATCTAGAATGCTCTGTCTTCATACCTTTATTTAGCCAATTTTTAACCATGTTTCCTGGTCGGTTTTTAATTTTATCTTTTTTTCTGACACATTTTCAATTACCTAAAATTTTACTAATCTCCCCTTTCTTTGAACTTCTTTAGTATTTATCACCTTACCACATTCTTCTTAATAAAGGACGTGGGGTAGATGAGGCAGGGTTTACTGTGTGGCTGGTATTCAGCAGTCTCCTTACTTCAAAGGACCTTAGCCTTAATGTATGTTCTTTAATCATTATTGTGTGCATTTCTTAGATCTCTAAATGACTCAAAGGTAGGGAGTGTGCTGTTTATTTCCTTTGTATTCTCCGTTCTAGTTTTTTCACACAGTGCTAGAAACAGGGCAAGTATCCAGTAAAAATGGGTTGGTTAAATGTTGATCAGTAAGTTGTAAACAGTTTTAGGTTAATTTAACTACTTTCAAGAAGAACTTAAGTTATTTTTACAGTAATGAAAAGATTTTGGGCAAACTCAGCCATTATTTCTAGATTAATGACTAAGAGGTATTTGTGAGATGACTTGGTTCAGACTTGGGACCTGGGGAAAAACGTGCAAGGTGCTTTCTCCAAGATCATCATCATTCTCCATCCCTCACCAGAAGAGATGCTCCAAGCTTTCCTTTAAACTAGATTAAAACAAACAAACAAACAAAAAAAAAACACCAAGGGTGACTTGACAAGGACAAATGCAGACTAAATGTAGAAGGAGGTAGTCCATTGCAAGGCTAGGGAGAGGAGATTATGAACTAAATGTAGGTTTATGAACTCCAGACTGCTACCTGTTGGTGGAGCTTTCATTCTGACAGCATTTTGCAGCTGCCCTTAGGTTCCTAGAGGTGTGATCTGTGGCAAAAGAAGAGATGAAGCTAACAGTGGTTTGGTTCAGCTACCAGTAGACCAGAGATTTTACTGTGGTCGGCTTCAAATCTTAGCATTGATTACAACCACTTGGAACAATAACATGGTCTGGACCCCTTTTCTTACTTACTGAAGCTGTGTGCCCTAAAAAATGATAGAAAGGACTTTGGAGTTTACCATGCTTGGGTTCAATTTCCAGCTTCTCCACTTACTGGTTGGTGAACTCTGGAAGAATTAAGGACTTTGGAGTTTACCATGCTTGGGTTCAATTTCCAGCTTCTCCACTTACTGGTTGGTAAACTCTGGAAGAACTGACTCCTTTGAGTGTGTGTGTGTATGTGTGTGTATGTTTTGGGGTGGTGGATTTTTTAATTTAATTTTTGTTTATTTGAAATAAGACAGACATATGATAGTTCACTATAATGTTTTCTATAATCATATATATATACATATAATTTGTAATAAAAGATTTTACAATAGCATCCCCTGAAAAAAAGAATTTTAATTAATAAACTGACAGAACTTGATATCACATATTATGGTTCATCACAGTAAATGGCAGCAAACAGAAATTTTGTATATTTTCTTTTTCCATTTGACATAATTTTTAACCATTGAAGTATAGTTAATTTACAACATTGTGTTAGCCTCAGGGGTTTATATATTTTTCTTGAAAGCAATTAATTTTGAAGAAAAAAATACATTACAATTCCAGAAGCAAGTACGCCTCCCTTCTGATACGCCATGGTGACTGGACTGATGAGATTTCTTTCAACTTTGGAAAAGAAAAACAAAGTGAAACAGGTGACAGATAATTAAAAGTGCCATACAGAGTGATTAGTCTCACTTGCTTTCCTAGGACTATTCATTTCTTTGTAATTCCTTTTTCTACAGATCAACTTCCTATCAGAATACATGCTATGATGCCTCTCAAACAATAAAGAATTAAAGCTACTTTGCAATGGTTACTGATGATAATGATAAATCACATGAGTTTTTTTTTAATGTTCTGTATCATCAGATCTATGGGAGTAACATTGTGGAATTATATAGTAAATATATTTCCTTTTTTAAGGAAAGAAATTATCAGAGATTTTAAGAGGCCACGGGGAGAAAAGACAAAAATGATATCATTATTAAGCTGTATACTTAAGATTTGCATATTTTATGGCATCTAAATTTGTACCTCAATAAATAAAACAGAGTGGATTTTAAAAAGTAAAAATAAGAAAGATTTATATGATCTTTGTTATTAATAAAACATTGTCCTGGGGGAATGTCACAAAAAGCACACTAGCTTTTATGTAGATAAACTGCAAGAACTACAAGATCAAAGGCTCAGAGACACCTGCCAGACTTTTATTTATTGCATACTACCTGCTCAGCATTTTGCCAGATGCTAAGACACATAGTGCCCTTTCCTCCAAAGACTGTTCACCTCCCAGCAGCTTCTTCTCTTTAATCCAGCTGCCACCAGAGTCCGTTGCTATGACTCTGGCCTAGTTTAGATGCCTGCTGCTTATAGCTACTCCTTTCCTAAACTATGGATAATTTATGTCCGCAAGCACAGTTCCAATTGGGGTACATCTCCACTCAGGAGTTGATGTCATTCCACTGTCAGATAGATTAGGTATAAACACCTTAGTCAGACATTTAAGGTCAGATGTGGTACCACTTAGATGTCCCTTTATTACCACTATTTTTGCATAACACTTGATGCCCCAGACAAACTGGACAACTTCTTGTTTCTCAAGCTTCCCCATGTTCTCTTGTTTACACAGATACCATTGTCCAAAATTTCACCTACCCTCATCTCTGCCTGTGAACCTATCCTTTAAGGGCTATTTCAAATGCCACCTACAGCTTGACTTAATTTGGCATTTTCCCCTCATCTGAATTCCCATAGAGCTTTATGACACTTTCCTCACATCTTGATTTTTCTGGCTGCAATTATGTGTCGACTTGCCTTATTCTCTTTAATAAAATATGAATACCTTAAGGCTGTTGATTATGAGATTATATACTTGCCACCTATATCAACTCAAAGGCACCAGGGTCCTCCACATTGTAGAAGATAGAAAACATTCATTTGGAAGTATTTCAATATATATATCATGAAAATGATAAGAAGTAGTATATAAGATGGAATTAGTGAGCAATAAAAGACTATGTACAGGGACTTCCCTGGGGGTCCAGTAGTTAAGACTCTCAACTTTCACTGCAGGGGGCACAGGTTTGATCTTTGATTGGGGAACTAAGATCCCATATGCTGCGCTGCTGCTGCTGCTAAGTCGCTTCAGTCGTGTCCGACTCTGTGCGACCCCATAGAAGGCAGCCCACCAGGCTCCCCCGTCCCTGGGATTCTCCAGGCAAGAACACTGGAGTGGGTTGCCATTTCCTTCTCCAATGCATGAAAGTGAAGAGTGAAAGTGAAGTCACTCAGTCATGTCCGACTGTTAGCGACCCTATGGACTGCAGCCTACCAGGCTCCTCTCTCTGTCCATGGGATTTTCCAGGCAAGAGTACTGGAGTGGGTTGCTAGTGCCTTCTCCAGTAAGGCTAAAAAAAAGACTATATACAACTAAGTCCTAAATTGTATAAAACATTGCAAAAGAGAAATTTGGAAATGAGAAATATTGTTTTATAATTCACTTTACAAACACAAAGAGGTGCCAGTTTACCCTCTAGCAATCTCTGGGATTAAACTATAGAGCCAAAGTTGAAGTCACTGTTCCTAACTTCAGAGTTGATGACTAGTGGGAAAGACAGTCTTATTTAACTTATGTGCAGAGTATATCATGCAAAATGCTGGGCTGGATGAAGCACAAGCTGGAATCAAGACTGCTGGGAGAAATATCAGTAACCTCAGATATGCAGTTGACACCACCCTTATGGCAGAAAGTGAAGAAGAACTAAAAAGCCTCTTGATGAAAGTGAAAGAGAGTGAAAAAGCTAGCTTAAAAATCAACATTCAGAAAACTAAGATCATGGCATCCAGTCCCATCACTTCATGGCAAATAGATGGGGAAACAATGGAAACAGTGACACACTTTATTTTGGGGGGCTCCAAAATCACTGCAGATGGTGACTGGCAGCCATAAAATTAAAAGACGCTTGCTCCTTGGAAGAAAAGCTATGAACAACCTAGACAGCATATTAAAAAGCAGAGACATTACTTTGCCAACAAAGGTCCATCTAGGCAAAGCTATGGTTTTCCCAGTCGTCATGTATGGAGGTGAGAGTTGGACTATAAAGAAAGCTGAGCACCGAAGAACTGATGCTTTTGAACTGTGGTGTTGGAGAAGACTCTTGAGAGTCCCTTGGACTGCAAGGAGATCCAACCAGTCCATCCTAAAGGAGATCAGTCCTGAATATTCATTGGAAGGACTGATGCTGAAGCTGAAACTCCAATACCTTGGCTACTTGATGCAAAGAGCTGACTCATTTGAAAAGACCCAGATGCTGGGAAATATTGAGGGCAGGAGGAGAAGGGGACGACAGAGGATGAGATTGTTGGATGGCATCACCAACTCGATGGACATGAGTTTGAGCAAGCTCTGGGAGTTGGTGATGGACAGGGAGGCCTGGCATGCTGCAGCCCATGGGGTTGCAAAGAGTCAGACACAACTGAGCAAATCAACTAACTGACTGAGAAGGACAGTCAGGCACAGGAGGCATTATATTTTGATAACAGCAGAGGATGAGGCTCTAACAAGGATGTGAGTCTGATGGAACCCCAGATGGGGCACCTGAGTTTGCCTGTAGGTTGGAGTGAGGACACAGAGGCTCCATAATGGATAATTTCACTAGGCATCCTAGACAAAGGTAACTCACCATGCCAGCAGGCAGAATTTAGAGAGAGTACAGGAATGATGAGAACTTCTGTGAGGCTCAAGTGGGAGAGCTGATACTGGAATGACAGGCCAGAAGAGAGACTTATTCTTTAGAGAGCTGAGGGATGGCACTGTAAACGTAAGATCAGAGGGTGGCCCAGGCCTGGAGAGTACAGGTGAGAGTGATGGGAAGAGTGAGGCGGGGGGAGTGTGGCAGGCTGGGGTAGGAAGGCTGAACCTAATGGCTTTGCTTTCACACTGGAGTGTGAGTCAGGGAGCAGGAGAGGGAGTATATGAAGACATGTAGGTGGGGAAGACTTGCTGTAGGATGTGGTGGTTGAGCTGCAAACTGGAGGATTCAGAGAGAAAGGTGACAAGGGAGTGAGCTGGCTGTGAAATGTCTGTGAAATGATGGGAAGAAATGACTGGCTAGATCAGAAAACTCATACTGGGAAGTAGTCAGAAATAATATTAATGGTGCAGGTAAGGAAAGGTCAGAGAGGGCTTCAAATTAAGCCACAGTCATCCTTGAGTTAGATGTGGAAAATGGTCTTCAAGACGGGCAGTGTTGATGTATGGCAAAACAAATACAATATTGTAAAGTAATTAGCCTCCAATTAAAATAAATAAATTTAAATTAAAAAAATAATAAAAATTAGGAAAAAAAAAAAAGAAGGGCAGTTTGGCAGGGATGGGATGCCTGGTTTGGGTCAACTATGGATTAAGCTCAATGAAATCAGCTCTATGGTTGCTGCAGAAATCAAGGTGTGAAAGAATGAGACTCCCTTCTCAAAGTGTCTACATGTAGCTTCACACAAGGTGATACTGGCTTCTCTGACCCAGTCCAGCTCTGATGGGACCAGGAGTGGACACTTGATCTGAGGAGAACAGATCAGATTCTCTCAGAAATGCCAGCGAGGCACTGGCAAGTAATTTTCCAGAGGGCGGTTGGTCCTAAAGGAAGGTCTCGTGGAGAAAGAGTTACTGTGGAAGGCAGGGAAGGGCATATTAGCTGATTAAACAGGCATGTTATGAGGAGGGCTTCCCAGGGGGCGCTAGTGGTAAAGAATCTGCCTGCAAATGCAGGAGACGCAAGAGATGCAGGTCTGATCCTTGGGTGGGGAAGACACCCTGAAGTAAGAAATGGCAGCCCACTCCAGTATTCGTGCCTGGAAAATTTCATGGGCTGCGGAGCCTGGTGGACTACAGTCCACGGGGTCACAAAGGGTCGGACAGAACCGAGCAACTGAGCACCTGTGTATGCAGAAGGATACAGCATAGTAAGAACTTGGACTCTGAAGTCTTATTGTCTGGGTTCAGGTGTCAGCTCTATAGTTTACTAGTTATGTGAATTTGGGCATGTTTCTTAAGTTCTTAATGCCTCCATTTCTTCATCTATATCACGAAGATAAAAATGTATTTCCTTATGAACTTGTTTAAAGGATTACGTAAAATATGTATACAGAGAGTAGAAAGTCTAGAGCATAGAACACTTAATATAGGTAGCTAAAAGAAACATCCAGAGGACTTGGTAACTAACTAGAGAATACAGAAGGAAGAGGAATCAAAGATGTCTCTAGAAAGAGAAAAACACGGAACAAAACATCCATTGTCAAGTGCAAAACCATCACCAATGGCTACACTTCTGGGAAGATGAAGCAAAGCAGTTTCTTACCCCTTGGTGATCCGTCGTCTATCTTATTAAGCACAGTTACCTTCAAGTTTTCTCCATTAACCATTAAAAGGTGACCCTCTTCACAGCCAACGTACAGGTCACTTGTTGGAGTCCAGCAGTGCATAGTCGGGTGAAGCAAAGAATACAGATCGTCTTTAGGCTTCAAGGAAAGATTTAAAACCTTGTGTTAAGACAACAGTCATGGCTTAAGAGCCAGAGAAATACTCAACAAAAACAGTTTCCAAGATGAAAATAAATTAATATGTGTCTACATGCGTTTATTGGTCCTGCCCTTTGCCCAGAGCTAAATGAACTTCTTCCTGCTCCATTTCTCTCTCTACATTTTAATTCCCTAGGAAAAATATTAGGGGTTTTTGCCAATACATTGAGAGTTCTAGTGTCATAGGTTTTTTGCAAAAGTCTTGAGTAATAATTTGTATACTGTTTCTTGGTGGGCTTTTTTATATCTTGGATCTAAGAAAGCCATTGTTTAGCGAAAATCACCCCATTTGAGGAAGATTTGGGTCAACCTTTTCTTTCCTGGTTCATGGCAGGGGGCATGAATGTGATTTTTCTATGGAGTGGTTGGCCTCAACCCTCTACTTAGTTCTCCGTAATGAAGAATGAGAAGAGGACCCCTGGTTTGGTTCTCAACGCCTCTCTAGTTCATGAAACATCCTACCTGACTTTGATTCCATGGAAAACTCAGAGAGAAATGCACAAAATCTATGGAATGTACCTAGAAGAAAAACTGGCTTTGGGAACTAAAACTAAGGGTCTATGGCAAAAATAAGCTTTGGGGACCACATAGGTCTCTGTTATATCCCTTTCTTTTTTTAAAAAAATCACTTAAAAATGTAAAACAGTCTTAGCTTCCTTGAAGTCACATAAAGGCAGGTGATAGTTTGCTGATCTCTGCCTTAGATGATAATATCTCAGTATTATGTCCCCTGTAGCTTTAAACACTCTATCCAGCAGGGGAGAGGCCACTCCTCCTTTCTGTCCACACAGAGCAGGCCTCCTTGTAAGTCCTGGACCACCTGGTTATCTTCCCAGAGGTAAAATATTTTGGATACGCTCCCTCACCCTCTGGCCCCCAGAGCACTGATTAAGATTCTGAATTCAGGGTACTATAAAGTAACATAGCATGGCATTCTTTCCTTTTTATTTAAACAAGTCAAACATACTACACTTTACTTTTATTTATCTATTTACATATTTGTTTATAACAAAACATTTAGTGCTATTTGGGATTTTTTTAATGCTATACTATTATTTAGAATTGCATTAGCTACAACATAATGTCTTTCTTTTCTTTAGGCATCCTTATAGCCATGGGAACAGAAAACATTTTTAATAAGCTAACAGGCAAATTAATAGAATTCTTATATTCTTTGAGAGATCCATATTTATTTCATTCATTTATTTATTCATCTACCAAATATTTATATATCATGCACTGTTCTAAGCACAGGGAGGTAGCAATGAACAAAACAAACAAACAAACAAAAAAATTCTACCCTCATGGGACTTAATCCTGGTGAGGGAAAACAGAGCAAAAGGAAATTAAGGAAAAAGAATTATATATACATACATAAATAAAATACTACGTGTTGAAAGTGCTGTGAGAGAAAAATAAAGCTGGGGAAGTTGGAATAGGTCTCATGGTAGGGGAATATGGTAAACCCATATAAATAGCCATTTTTTTCCATTCAAAACTTGATCATGCAGGCCACCAGTGTAATAAATACTCAATTATTTAAATAGCATATATTGCTCTTTAATTTAGGAAAGGTAAAGCAGGTGTAGCCCTGCCAAAGTTATTATTCTAATGGATTCCCAACTGATACAAATTTTTGCATATTAGTATTTCCTCAAACATTTACTGGGTGTTGATTATATACCATGTATTGTACCAGAGAGATCTCTTATATTGCTAAGATTATCCTTCTTCTCAATAGGACAATCAGCTATTGAGGGAGAAGTAGTATCAACAAACATCAGAATCAGAAAACATGGTAGTCTGTAGCAGAAGAGTATTTAAATATTACAAGAGAACCTACAAGAAAGCAATTTGTTCTTCCTGATGGAGTGAAGGAAATGGACAGAGAGAGAATTGTCATTTGAGATGGATCGTGAAATATGAAAGCATAAGTGCTTCATGTATAGAAGCACTTCTTATTATAAGTTTTTTAAAGGCTAGGTCATCTTGTCATCTTTAATGTATGGTTGGTCTATTTCATGCCCTCATAGCCTTGAATCCTTAGAAAATAAAACTTGAGTCACAATTTGGCCACCCAGTGGGCATAAAAAAGGGACAAAATCACTCAAAAGGATTAAACTGTTGCTGATCAATGACATTTTTGTGATATCTAACTGAGATTTGACTCAGAGGGAAAAGAGTTACTGACTACCATTATTTAATCTTCATAATTTAAAAGTTCCCTGGTCGTCTTGATGACATTTGACTATAAATCACAAAAAGAAAGACTCTTTCCTAGTATGGCAATGAACTTGAAATTTTTTAAAAAACCACCCATATCTGGTTCTCATAATGTTAGAGAACATATATGCCTCAGAGGGTAAGGATTAAAACTTGGAATTTTCTTGCCTTACTATATTAAACTAGTACTGTGTGCAGTTTAAGATAAACCTGGGCTTGTCTTCCTATTATTTTCTTCCATCAATAAATATGTGTGTGCCATTTAAAAATGAACGTGATATTACGTGGTATAAGCAGAAAGAATAATTTTCAATTATGGAAATTGAACATTTTAAAACAAAAGGTGCCGACAGTGTTTAAAAGTATTTGTTGGCAACACCATATCCTTGCTCAGTCCTCTGGAATCAAACATTTTGATCACTTGAAGACCAAACATAAAATACTTAAGCCCAGCTTAATATTGCTTTAGAAAATGTAAGCATCTGAATATGTGTCAGAATACTTGAGCTTTAAGAGGAATTTCTATTTAGCAATTTTTTTCAAGGTCTATGGAAAAAGAAAACTGGACACTTCAGATTAAATTCACTATCTTGGATACAATTTCTGCCCAGATAACATCTGCCTTCGATTTCCCCCATGCTACTGCAGGATACCATTTCTAATGCCCCAAATAAGTTGTGTAACATGATCCTTGCCCATTTAAAGACCTATTATGTGCTTTTTTTCTACTGTTAGCTACAAGAGAGATAGGGGGACTATTTAATATTTGTAATTTTATAAGAATCCACATTTGTCAATTTTTAAGACCTTTAAATAGGTCAAATCCTTACTAATTTCTTTGCCATTGGTACTGGACCACAAGAAATTTCATTAAAAGGAATAGAATCAAGACATTTGAGATTGAAGCTTAGTTACACTTTCACGTGTATAGACATTACTCAATAGGTTAGCAATTTTTTTCACCTTATTTATCTATAAGATGAAAGAATTAAATAGTGTCAAAATTGACTTACAGTTTAAATGTAAAATAAATGGCTTTAGTAACAGTCCCTGTATAATTTAGAGATGTCAAGCTTTAATATTAAATTTCTGTTTTCAGGAAAAAAATGAAATGTACTGAGTTACAAAAGTCCTAGGAAAGAAATATGTCTGTTTATTATGAGCAGTTTTTAAAAATGGTAACTCCATATTTAAGTATTTAAAGAAGGCATTTCTGTACTATTAAAAGTATAGGCATTTCCTGTACTATTAAAAGAATTAGCTATCTTCTATAATTTTAAAAAGTGAATAATTGTCATCCTTTAGAGGAAATACTAAGAGCATACAATCTTTTCTCTTACTTGACATTTTTTAAATGATAAGAACAATTGCCTGAATTCTAAATGCTTTATGTAGGATCCATGAAGTTGGTACACAGGGTGAATGATGGGGTTGAAATAGTTGAAAATGTGGCTTCTTTGGTATCAAAACTAAACATAGAAACATATTTTCCAGTTGTAAATCTTGAAGGCTGATGTGTTTGTTTTTACTTTGCTGCCCCACTGTGGCTGAGTGTGGTTGCATTTCCAAGGCTAAGACTTGTACTATTAACAGGAATTAGTTATCTTCTGTAATCAGGAAAAGTGAATAATTGTCATCCTTTAGAAGAAATACTATAAGCATACAAATTTTGCTTGCCAGAGACTTTTTCATAAACCAGTTATCACATGGAACTATTTGAAACATCTGTAGCCTAATGCTCTGCAGTGGTCAGAAGCATTTGGGAACCTCTACTTCCGTGCTCCTTGGCTTGGAGCTTTCACACAAGTGTGAGCTTTCACACAACACAGGTTCCAGAGGCGCAGCAGAAAGAATCCAGCTCCTTACTTTAACCCCAAAGACCCTGCAGGTGTCACTCTCTGCCCCCAGCCTCCTTCTTGACCATCACTGTGCCTTACTCCCCAGCACACAGGATTCTCTTCTCAGCTCCTCAAGGATACTGAGTTCTCTTCTCTCCCGGGGCCTTCGCACATGCAGTGCCCTCTGCCTGAACACTCTTCACCTGCTATTGCAGGAGGAATGCCCCCTTATCCTTCAGAGTCATCCCTCCAGAGGCCTTCCTTGAGCAGCATGTCGATCTCTCCCTCCCCTCCACCCCCATCTCCCATATATCCTGTTATAACATTTGCCACGTTTTGCAACGATTTACTGTATCTCTTTACTTTTGGTACTGATGTCATTGTCTCTGTCTCCCTAATAGAATGGATGCTCCAAGAGGTGGGCCTATGCCTGGTTGGTATGACCCTGTTGTCACAAACTGACCCTGTTGTCTAAAACTGTGCCTGTTATACACAAGGAGCTTGATAAGTATCTGTTGAATAAAAAAAAAAAAAAAAATGAGTAAAGAAGCAAACTCCCTTATGAAACTTTCTTCCACTGTTTTCCAGGACCTTGTTCTCTCCTGGATTGTCTCCTATTTCTGTGACTGCGCCTCCTCAGACTCTACTTCTTCCTCCTGTCTTTTGCAGACATTTTCATCTCTGGCTGCCCTCCCTGACACCCTCTCTCTCCTTTCCCTCACCCCTACCCATTCCCCCACCCCGTGCTCCATGCTCCCACTATCCTCTCTGCAGTAATGACTCTAACTTATTTCATCTCCAGCCCTGCCTTCTCTCCAACACTAGGTCCACATTGTCCGCGTCCACCTGGCATCTCCACCTGGATGCCACCCAGCACTCCAAAGTCAGTATGTCCAACTCTGAAATCATAGGTGGGCCTCCTGCTTCAGTTAGCAAGGGCCATCATCTTCCTGGTCACTCAGAACTCCAGAGCCTTCATCTCTCATGGTCTCCAGGGTTAATCTGTCATAAAAACCAGGAAGATCCTCTCTGTCTTGCCTCTCTCATGGGATGGTCATGAAAGCCAACAGGCACACAAGGAGAGGGGCCAGGTCATTACCCTGAAAGTTTCTGCCTCTTCCCCCACGAGCCCGGCAATGGCTGACACAGGGAGCACAGGTCCATAGATAGGGTCCTTGGGCAACGACTGGGGGAAAATCACATCTGTCTCATTAAAAAATGATCCATCTTCCAAAGGCAGTTTTACTGACCTGTAGGGGCAAAAAGATGTCAGAATAATCAGATTAACAGAAACTAGTCACTGATAGAACTGCTTCAAATAAGTGGTAAGCAAAGTGGGAGGTGTTACAACTCATTAAAAAAAAAAAAACTAACAGAAACCAGATAAAAGAGTAGATTTAAAACTATTTATCATAAAAGGACAGGTAATACACGGTCATGAAAAAGTACATAGGGATTTTTCAAACATTTTAAAAGTTAGTATCCAAAGCAGAAATTGGAAACTTGAACACTCCTAGGGGTTAGGCTAGTGCTGTGTGACCAGGTGGGACTGTGGCAGATGGGAAAGAAAGTATTTTCCCTCCTGTGAAAGAGTGGAAAAAATATATACAGGGTCTCTACCTAGTTTCCGGGCACAGAGTTCCTGAAACTCTTATAAGTTCCCAAGTGCATTAGGAGCTTCTTTTGTTCTATTGAGGCAATTCTGGGTGGGCTCCTGAAAGGCTCCTGAATGAGTACAGCTCACCAGAAAGACCACGACTAGAGGCTTGGAAGTTTCAGCTTCTACTCCCATCTTCCAGAGAGAGCAGAGGGGCTAGAAATGGAGCAATGATCATGCAGTGGTAGGGAGTCTGGAGAGCTTCCAGGTTGGTGAACACATACACTGGGAGGGTGACGCAGTCCAACCAACTCCCAGAAATGGGACAGAAATTCCTTCATTCAAGACCCTCCAAGACCTCACCCCATGTATCACCATCTGGCTGCTCATCTGCATCCATCATCATATCCTTCAGTAAACTAGTAAGCGTCAGTAAGTGCTGTCCTGAGTTCTGTGAGTTGTTCTTGCAGATTAATGTAACCCCAGGAGAGGGTCATTGAAATCTCTAATCTGTAGCTGGTTAGTCAGAAGTACAGGTAACAACCTAGCCTGCAGCTAGCATCTGAAGTGGAAGGGGGAGGGCAGTCTTGTAGGACCGAACCCTTAGCCTGTGGAATCTGGTTCTGTCTTTGGGTAGAGTGTCAGAATTGAGTCAAATCATAAACACCCAGCTGGTATCATGGAGAATTGTTTGGTGTGTGTGTGTGGGGGGGACTTCCTCCACAAATGTCAGAAATGAAGTGTTCATTGTGAGAGTAAAGGAGACTCACGAGGAAGAAAAACACAGCAGGGAAGAACTAGGCTTTCTGACAAAGAAACAGAAAATCTAAGAACTTTTCCTCTGTACCCACCTCCTAAAGCTGGCAGGTGCCACTCAGTTCTAACCAAGAGGGTTTGCTGAGTTGTGAGAATTTTGATTTCAAAATTTCAAGAGAATATCATAATCTGGAATTGATGAGAAATTTCTCAAATTTTAAATATTGGTAACTAACTCAAATAAAAACACATGGACCAAAAGTAACATATATGTAGATTAAACTCAGCTACCTTTACAACCTCTGGTATCAGGAATTTATTTTCAGATTTACCATATATTTACTTTTAAACTATAACATAGTTATAAAGATGAGTTTAGAGAACTCATGGCTTTATGTGTTAAGTTCAAAATGTCCTTGGTTCTGTTTTATGAATGATGAATAATTTTGAAAAATCATCATGCAAAAATAGTATTTACCACTCAAATGTAAGGTTCAACTAAGTATTTTCAAATCCTGCTTGTTTTCTGATCCAGAACAACCCACTTACTTAGCCTCTCATTTTATTTTCTTATAGAAAAATCACAAACTCAACATTCAGAACTAGAGAAGAATATTCAAGGGAAATAAAAGAAAACGTGATAAATTACTTGCCTGCCCTGGCAAAGATCTGATAGAGGCATTATCCACTTTATGAAAAGGTACAGTGTTGTCAACTCTGCCCTGAGACAGATTTGGATTCTCTTAAAAATGAAATTGAGACATAAAGAATACTGAGGAGAAAGAAGTGCCTCTCTTAGGGTTCTCCAGTTTGAAAACTTTATTAACTAGCTTTGCATTTCTCTTTAAGGTGGCAGGTTTTCAAAATCTGAAACTTCAAGAATGTGCCTGTCCAATGTCCCCTTAGTCTTTGATTTTGGGGAGTGTGGAGAGAATGGTAGGCTCAGGACCACCTTAAGTCTTTGAACTCTTTTCAGCAAAGGTACCATGATCATTAACTATCACCAGGACTTTGGTCTTTTAACTTCTCTCTGACTCAGTCCTATTGAAATAGGCAATTCCATGATTTCACTATATGTGACCCTTTTGTTTATAGACAATGTGGCTGAAGATATAATCTATACATTTCTCATATCTAAAATGTTCTTATTTTTGATACTTCAATTGGGTATCAAAATAATAGGAACAAAAAACATGAGAAATACATATATATTTAATACAATAGGCATAATTTGAAATGATGAGAGTAAATACAATTTTGGAAAATTAAACCATGTTGTAATAAGGTTGATATTTAAACTCAATGGGAAATCAAGTTAAAGAGAATCTCTTCAAAATGCAACCAACCACTCCAAAGTATGGGAAAAGATGTTTTAAGATGTGTGTATGCTGCTGCTGCTGCTGCTAAGTCGCTTCAGTCATGTCCGACTCTGTGCAACCCCATAGACGGCAGCCCACCAGGCTCCCCTGTCCCTGGGATTCTCCAGGCAAGAACACTGGAGTGGGTTGCCATTTCCTTCTCCAATGTATGAAAGTGAAGAGTGAAAGTGAAGTCGCTCAGTTGTGTCCGACTCTTAGCGACCCCATGGACTGCAGCCTACCAGGCTCCTCCGCCCATGGGATTTTCCAGGCAAGAGTACTGGAGTGGGGTGCCATTGCCTTCTCCGAGATGTGTGTATAAAGCCATTTAATTCACCAAATCGACCCAATCCCGTTACATGAATGCAAACAAAAATCCCCATTTTGCTATGTTGTAATGAAGTCTCTTACTTTGCTTTGAGATAATGTTCCTGGTTACTTCTTTCGATGGTCCACACAGTTACTGCACTTGGGCTTGACAAGCACAGCTGGCGCCAATTCATGGGGTTAAAAGTCATCTGGCTCACATCTACACCGGGTTGTGACTTCCTGCACAAAATGACACCTGATTCCCAGTTCCTGAGACAAAATTGAGTTTGGTGAAATATACTTCATTTGAATTTCATGTCTTGAGAACATATATCTAATTATTGGGTTGGCCATAAAGTTCATTCAGGCTTTTCCATAAGAGAGAATGAAAACCTGAATGAATTTTTGGCTATTCCCAAAACTTGAAAACAACTTACATAACTTGAGAATTTATTATATAATGTATTAATCTATTATCTTAATATCAAGGCTAAAATAATCATGCTTATAATTACAGTGTACCCTCCTAGGAAGGCGAGACAATTATTTTAAAATATTACTCTGCAATGTGCTAATAAGGCTGTTTCATGCTCCTTATCAAATTTGGATTTGACCCATTTATATCTAGAAAGTGGAAAGTACCATCACGTATGTTGAAAAGTGTAGGTGCCTAAATCGCTTAGTACTACAGATGAGTACTCCTTATAAGTTGAGATGCCCTGTACGCACTGATGCCAGCTGATCATTTACTGAGGAGCCGATTATACAGAGTGAAGTAAGCCAGAAAGAAAAACACCAATACAGTATACTAACGTATATATATGGAATTTAGAAAGATGGTGATGATGACCCTGTATGCAAGACAACAAAAGAGATTCAGATCTATAGAGTGAACTTTTGGACTCTGGGGGAGAGAGAGAGGGAGAGGGTGGGATGAGATGGGAGAATGGCATTGAAACATGTATACTATCATGTAAGAAACGAATCGCCAGTCTATGTCCGATGCAGGATGCAGGATGCTTGGGGCTGGTGCATGGAGAAGACACAGAGAGATGGTATGGGGTGGGAGGTGGGAGGGGATTCATGTTTGGGAATGGATGTACACTCGTGGTGAATTCATGTCAATGTTTGGCAAAACCTATACAGTATTGTAAAGTAAACTAAAGTTAAAATAAAAATCTAAAAAAAATAAAATATTAAAAAATCAAAAATAAATTAAAAATATAAAAAAATAAAAATCATAGTAGGCTTCCCAGGTGGCTCAGCACTAAAGAATCCACTTGTCAATGCAGGAGATGCAGGTTGTCGGGAAGATCCCCTGGAGAAGGAAATGGCAACCCACTCCAGTATTCTTGCCTGGGAAATCCCATGGACAGAGCAGCCTGGCAGGCTACAGTCCACGGGGTCTCAAAGAGTCAGACATGACTTAGGGACTAAACCACTACCACCTGTCCCCGGAAGAACCCATAGGGTTATGCTCGGTTACATTGTTTGGTTTTTGCCCCTTTAACAACTAACCAAAATCATAATACTAGTACTTTAAAACAGATCAGTTCATTTACCCACTTGAGAGAATATCTTGAATGCCTATCATGAGCAAGGTCCTTTGCTAGATAAAATAAACAGAAGAAAAATTCACATGAGCTGTCCCCTCACAAGGAGCCAGAACTCCACTCAGGGTTGCAAATTACAAACTAGAACTAAATTGTGTGGAGTTCACCCTGTTTCTTGACTCCCTCCTGCTTCCACCTCCTTCCATCCCCATCACAGAGGTCCCATCCATCACATTAACTAATCTCTTGCTGGTATCACTGATTCCCTGGATTGTTTTTACTTTCTGCCTCAGATGCCTGGGAAAACACATCAACCCTGGATGGATATGGCTGAAAACCTGAACTGCTGAAACAAAAGAACAAATATCACAGGACTATGTTTGTCAGTGATATTATAAATTCATGTTTACCACCACCGAGGACCCTCATATCCTCCTTTGTTTCTCTGGTTGGTTCTCTTTCCTATTCTCTAAAGTGCTGATTTTTAATATTCTCCATTTTCCTGAAGGTTCTAACTCCTCCGGCTCCTTCTTACTCTCAGTAAATGGCCTTGACTCTGATGAAGAAAACAAAGGTTATCAGCTGAAAATTCCTCCAAATTTCTGAGATCGAGTGTGACAACCTGCCAAGTTCTGTATCATTTTTTCCTTATCCTCTACTGTTACAATGGAAGACATATCCTCCCTTCTGCTTAAGGCCAGTTTTACCACCTGTGCTCTGGACCCTACGGGTCTTGACTTCTTAAGAACATTAGTTTACCCATTCCTTCTCTTTTGCACCTTTGGGCTCTCCCTCTCTCCTGACTCCTCTCTGTCAACCCTGAAGTGCTCATCTGTACCATCTTTTAAAAAATCCCTCCCCTAATCTCACACTTTCATGTCTCTCTTCCCTTGGAGCCAACCTCCCTGAGTGAGTTGTTTAAACTCACTGCATCCTCTTCCTCACTCCTGTTCTCCCCTCTCCCAGGATATCTGCACCCCATCACCACCGTTCCACTGACATAGCTATCTGTCTCCCATCTGTCTGTCTCCAAGATCCACTGACATCCACCTGCATCCCAAACCTGGCAGGCTCTTTTCAGTCCTAACTTAACTTCTGCAGGACTGGACTCCGCTCACCACAACTACCTTCTGAGATGACTCTTGGACTCTCTGTCAACAAAACTCTTATGTGAAACTGCTAAATGTCAGCCCTATGCTGTTTCTGGGCCCTGGATCACCTGTTCTGCCTAGCTGACTTGCTGGCTGTCTAACTGCATAGACTTCAACTAACTTCATGGGCCCACTTTGCTTGTACCTCATCTCATGCCTGCTCTACACACCCAGAGCCTCAGGTTGCACTAAGTCTGAAAGTGGGGTGGAGTTAATACCCTGTGCAGGGGACTTTTGATTGATGGGGTAACAGGAGTGGTGGGCAAGTTCCCATATCTTCCTCTCCCCTTCCCAGCCCCTTGTGTGATGGCCCAGGGACTGTCCATGTTCACAGTATTCTACACGGCCTCTCAAAAGACCACCTGTGGGACAGAGAAGCTAAGTGGTGCCCAGTGAATTAATGTGCGCTCACACTGGCTCTCTTCCTTTCCTCCCTCCCTCCCCCTTTCTAGCTTGCCTCCTTCCTGGAACTGTACTCTCTCCTAAAGAAGGGACATGTGAGTTTCTGCATCAGGCTCTGCTTTCTTCAGAATCCAGGCTCAGGTGCGTTTTGGAACCTCCATGCCCCTGTCCATCCTCGCTCCATGACTGCTCCTTCTGAATATCCTATGAGGCCCTTTTCCCCCTTCAGCCCCTTTTATTGGCGTTCCTCTAGGTTCTGTTCAAGGTTCTCTTGTAGGAGCTCTATCCACTTTCAGCACTCTGAGTACTAATCTAACAACTCCCAAATGTTAACCTCTCTCCTGAGCTCTGGTCCCAGCTATCTAGGATAGAAGCAAACTGCGTCTCTCAAAATCTATTCTCCGTTTCTCCTTCCTAGTAACAGAATCCCCTAGTTTCTAAGCGGGTACACGGTCACCCACAGTGAGGACCATATTTCCCAGCATGCTTTGTAGCTCCGTGTGGCTTGTGACCAAGCTGGCCAGTGGGCTTACAGTGCAGTTCCCACACTATGTGTCCAACAAAGGTTTGTGCTCTCCCCATTATGTTTTTCCCTTCCATGTGGCTCCCAAAAATATATGGTTGGTGCCCCACTTTAGACTAGAGATGAGGGCAACCCCCTAGGAGTGTGAGAACAACAGAATAGGGGAGACAGACCCCAGACACCAGTGAGCCACCAGATCAGCCACAGGCTGCTCACACCCAAGCTGCTACACGGGAGAAAAAGCTCCTGTCTTGCTTACATTCTCTCTTTAGGGTGATCTGGGTTTCTGTAGCAGCGACTGAACCTTAATCCTAACTGATATATTAACTGCCAACTAAACATCACCATTTCTTTATCTCAGGCACCCTCAGCTCAGCCTGTCCCAACTCATCTTCCCCAGTCGCCTCTTCCAACCTCCCTCCACCCAGGCCTTCTATATCTTTCTGAAAAGCACCATTATGTCCCCAAGTTTCCCAAGTCACAACTCTGGGTAAAACCCTCAACTGTCCCTCTCGCTCAGCACCATGCCCAACATTCAGTCAGTCACCAAGCCCAATGGTGCTCCCTCCTAAACACCTCCCAAACATCTCCACTTTCCTGCATCCCTATGCTCACTATCCTAGTCCATGCCATGACTCTTTCTCATCTGGACCACCAAAGCCTTCTAATTGATGTTCTCTCCTTGATGTGACCAGAAGATCTTTATATGCAGACTGATCGTGTTGTTTTCACATCCCTGGTAAAAGTCCTTAATAGACTCCCATTGCCTCTATGATAAAGGATGTGCCAACTTGCATGACTTATTCAGAGGATGAGTATCCTTTTGTGTTAATTATTAATAACATACCCCTTTCATTCTCACAAGTGTCCAGATTTGGATGATAAACTCCACGGTCACATATTTACAAGGCTGATCACACACTGGCCTCACACTGTCCCTTTGGGCTTGTCTCTCATGGCTGGTCTCTTGTTTACGGCATTACAACCTCTTAATTAAATCTTCAGATTTGCCATATTTTCTGACCTCATGGCCTTTGTGCATGCCTTTTCTCTGCTTAGAATCTTCTTCCTTCTCCTCTTCACAAATCTCATTCCTACTCATCTTTTAAGGATTGTTATGGCTGGATTTGTGTCTCCTACAATTCATAGGTTAAGGTCCTCACCCTCAGTATCTCAGAGTGTGACCTTATTTGGAAGGAGGGTCTTTCCGAAATGAAGTAATTTAGTGTGGCCCAACTCCAATATGATTAGTAACCTTATAAAAGGGGAAATTAAGAGGCAGATATACAAACAAGGAGAACACGATGTGAACACGAGGACAGTTATTCACAGTCAGGAACAGATTCTCCGTCATAGCTCAGCAGGAATCAATCCTGCTGACACCTTGATCTCAGATTTCTGCCCTCCAGAACTGAGGCAAAAAATTTCTGTGGTTAAACCACTCAGTTTGTGGTACTTTGTTAATGGCAGCCCTAGCAGACTAAAACAACCACTAACAGGTGAGTGAGTAACCAGACTGTGCTATATACCATGGAATACAAAGGAATGAGCTGCTGAAACACAGCAGCATGGGGGAATTTAAAAATAACTGTGCAGCATGGAAGAAGTCAGCTTAAAAAAAAATAGTATATATAATGCATATGCAATTCTATAAAATGCAAACTGACTCAGAGTGAGAGAAAATACACCACTGGTTCCCCAGGGGTGAAGGCAGGGAAGCAATGGTGTACAGGTGTGTGTGCCCAGTCACTCAGTCATGGCCGGCTCTATGAGGCCCCATGGACTGTAGCCCACCAGGCTTCTCTGTCCACAGGATTTCCCAGGCAATAATACTGGAGTGGGTTTCTGTTTCCTTCTCCAGGGGATCTCCCCAACACAGGGATCAACCCCAAGTCTCTTGAGTCCCCTGCATTGCCAGGTGGATACTTTACCCTGGGAAGCCACAGGTATGTGCGGTACACCCGGATCTGAAGGAGCACGGGAAAACTTTTGGAGATGATGGATATATTCATCATCCTGATCATGGTGATGCTTTCATGAATAAGTCGGAAGTCATCAAGTTGTACATATATATAGTTTATTATACATCAATTATAGCTCAGTAAAGTTTTATTTTTTTAAAAGTAACTCTACATAAACTAAATGTTGTTCTCTGAATCTAGATTATTACATTCTTCCATGAGAAATGCTGGTGTGTGTGTGTGTGTGTGTGTGAGCACTCAGTGATGTCTAACTCTTTGCAACCCTATGGACCGACAGCCACTAGGCTCCTCTGTCCATGGAACTTTCCAGGCAAGAATACTAGAGTGGGTTGCCATTTACTTCTCCAGGGGATCTTCCCTACCCAGGGACTGAATCCAAGTTTCTTGAATCTCCTGCATTGGCAGGTGGCTTCTTTAACAGCTGAGTCACCACAGAAGCCCCGAGCAAAGCTGGTATGTAAGGGGTATTCTCAATCATCTTTGGAACATTCCATATTTCACCTTAATAAGACAAATTTCCCCCAGAAGGAGTCTATATTATGGATAGAACAGTGAGTGCATCTTGAAGGTGGCCACATGAAGGGACCCAGCAAAGATCAGACATGTGTTGTATTAACAAGCATTTTCTTTACAGCTGGAAAATGGGGTAGAACATATAATTGTTCTAATGTCCCTAAAAATAATTACTTCAAACTGAGCTCTAGTAAAGAGACATCTTAATTTCATCATTAGTGGAAAGTATAAAATAATTCAAAGGTATCATATGATTTAAGAAAAGATAAAACTTTATGTAATTATCCATGTATTCTTTACCTGACAAAGGAATATTATAACACATTAATAAGAAGAGAAAGACAGTAATTAATCTGTTAGCTTTTGCCCTGCCAATTTGCTGCCTGAAAGTGGGATTATATTAAGCCAATGATTAGGAATTTTATTTGTTTCACTTTTCCTTGTTCCAGATTTTTCATGTAGATGTGCTTTGATACAATCTAGAAGGACAAGATTAAAATGTGACCCAAAGAAAAGAATTCTGCAGGAGGCTGCAACTTACCAGAGGGCCAGTTCAAATTCTGGAAGGGAGGAGTAACTAGCCAGGTAGGTGCCACAGTAACTGAAGGAAAGTAAAGTGTAGTCTAGGAGAACATTGCCTATAATATAAAAACCCATTATAAGGATTTAATCATGTTCAGATTAACTATAGTCTCATCACTTAATTTCCCTTAATAATTTTTACATAATTCAAAAGCTTTGGCCCCTAGAATAAGAGATGTCTTGACTGACATCTAACACTATTAATAGAAAGTTATGAGCAAAGTTAAGATCCATTTTTAAAAGATTTTAGAGTGAATTAAGCCATGAGGTCGCTGTCTCGTGACTTCAGTGCAAAATTGAATACACTGCACCATGTACGTCCCCATGTGACTTGAAATGGCCCAAGAATAAATACACGAGCCATGGTAATTAGAAAAGTTATTCATTCAAACAACTTGAAAAACCTTGAAGAGCTGCAATAATTCTAGCTTGCTTCCATATCTCTGTCCCGTAGGTCATATCTGGCCCTGAGCTTAATATCTTTCAGTCTTTAGAACAACTAGAAAAGTTCTTTTCTCATTTGTACCTGCAGCTGAAGAAATGAAACATGACTTTAAAAGTCTTAGCAACATGTTTAAAATGTGCATATTGAGGATGCTAATACAGGGAAGTATCTGCTTCTGCCTTCCTTATATGTGAGGCTCTGGTTTCCCCTCCTTTAGCTGCGGCTCCTCAGTGTGGTTCCATAGATGCAAGCTTTGCCTTCTATGTTTGTCTTCTTTACATTCATGTCTTTGTATCACTTTTTACCTCTACCTTCAACAACAATAACAAAAATGTTATCAATTTAACACTCTGCCTAGCAATTATAAGCTTTTAAAAAATTGTGACCTTGATAAGCAGAAAAACTTCATCTCAGTTTAAGAAACTCTTTTAAATGAATGTTGAAAAATAAAATGAATATTGAAACGGAAGACTTTATGCTTTTGGACATTGCTAGTCTTGTGGTTTGGACAAGTTCTTTTTCCACTGCTCTATCAGAATATCTGTCTTTTTTCCTTATCATTTCATAAATGGTCTGAAAATACTTGGTCATATTTGTTCAAATATTTCTCTTAGTTTGTTATTTGCTTTTTAATTTT
The DNA here is from genome assembly GCA_006410935.1 of Redunca redunca. Lineage (NCBI taxonomy): Eukaryota > Metazoa > Chordata > Mammalia > Artiodactyla > Bovidae > Redunca > Redunca redunca. The sequence continues at coordinate 94,551 of SJYQ01001179.1, forward strand.
TATGATATTTTAGATGTTCACAAGTTTTAAATTTGTATGTAATCAAAAATATGTCTATTTTAAGTT
>SJYQ01001179.1:102402-225558 GCA_006410935.1 Redunca redunca
TGTGTGTGTGTGCAGCGAACTCCTTCAACGACCTTTTCCAAGCGCTTGCGGCACGTCTTAAGCCAATTAGCCGGCGGGACGTTGCACCCCTTCCCCTACCCCCACTGGGACGCCCCCGCGCCTGAGCTCATCGCCACCCCCACACACACACTCACACACAAACACTCCACGTTCCCACTGCCCCCTCCCCGTCCCACTCCCCTTGCTTTTTCCCTTTAGCTCCCTCCATACACGATCCGCAGAAAGTTCCCATCACAGGCGCTTTCGCAAATCCATCTGCAGGGAAATCTAGACAAACTCCGCAACTCACGGGACACTTTCGGTTCCGTCAGTTTACAATCCCTCCGTGGACAAACTTGCGCTTTATCCGCGGAAGGCTGGTAGCCAGCGGAAAGAAATTCAATCCGCTCCGAGACCCGGGACCCGCCCACTGTGCCCCACCCGGCTCTTAAATTGTGCCTTTTCTATGGAGATTCAAATATTCTCTGAGGCCTTAGGGGTGGCGGGAGGGGGCCGGGGAAAGGTTTTTCCTGGGAAACGTGCCCAGAGGAGTCGGAAATTCAATCAGGGCTGTTTGGACTAGCCTTGCCGCTGAGATCTGTAGGACGCAGGTAACGAGGGTCGCCACGGCGTCTCCGGACGTCCAGGTCTGGGGGACAGCGAAGGGCACCTGACCTAGGCTGGCTCTTGGAGGGCGGGAAAAGAATCCTGCCCGAGGGAAACGTGGCCCTCGGCGACCGAGGGAGTGAACTAGTACATGGCACCTGCGCGGCGCAGGGTTTCTGTGCGGCGGGTGAGGATCCGCGGGCACTTTGCCTGGGGCGTTGGGGGTGGGAGGACGACAAAGAGGATCTCCCTGGCCGGAGCGGTGGCTGGGCCGAGACTGAAAGGAATGTCCCAATGCGGAAATGCCGGCGACGCCCGAGTGGGTCAGACCGAGAACTTCCGAAGGTGGGCTTTGCTGTACTGAGGAGCGAGGAGATCTTGCTGGAGGCTAGAATTTATTTCCACGGGAAATGGAGAACCAGCACTTTTGGCAGGGTTTTTGCTCTCTTACCACAAGGGGTAAATCTCCCCGCCCCCAGCCCCCAGAGTCTTCCAATTCTGTGTCCATCTCCTTCCTGCGGACCTTTCTCTCCGTGTCCCTCCCCTGGCCCAGGGGTCGGGAGGCTCTCTCACCCCGGACACTGCTACGCGTTCCCAGCTCCGCCCGCCCTCCCACGCCCGGTCACCCCAGCTAATACTCGAGGACTCCTGTGCTCAGGCACGTGAGGTCCCCGAAGAATAAGTGGATGCTCCCAAGGGCGAGGGACGGGGCAGGGACCAGGGATGCAGAGAGGAAGTCAAGAGTTTGAGCGCGGATCGGCAGGGGTCTTGCCCGCTGGGTCCTCTCCCCGACGGCGGGACCCGAGCTGGTGTAGAAGAGCCACTGGAGGGACGTGCCCGGAAACTCCTCCGGCCAAGCCCTGCGGTCGCGAGTGCCCCTGCACCGAAATGGTAGGTGGAGCTCGGAGATCCTGGGGGACTTCCGCGGCGGTGAGAGCCCTCGCGTTTGCAGCCTGGGAAAGTGGTGTCTCCTCACGTCTTAGTGAGCGCTCTACGAGAGCTCTTGGAGGGAGCCTTCGTCTTGTCACGCCTTCTGAGTGCCCCTGAGGCTCAAAAAAGGAAGGGCAAGCGACTCACAGGTCATACTCCATCCAGAGCCTCCTTCCCAGACCAGCTTCCCGGTCCCCACCTCTTTGGGACATCCGACCTCTTTCACCTGAAGGTCACCGAAGGCGGAGCATCTCCAACCCTACCCGGCCGCCTGCACCCCCAAAACCGCCTCCCTCGGTGCCCTGAGGTGTCTCCTAAATGAGACCGTGGATGCACAGCGGTTCCGAGGAATCCCGAAGGAGGACTCCAGACGGCCTCGGCTTTACCCCGGGGTCTCTCGACTGCTTGAGCCTTCAACACACAGTTTGGCTCAGAAGGGGCGGGGTGGGGGGAAGGTCCTGTCCCAAGTGGACTTACAGCGAGGGGAGACCCACCATTCCCCTGGCTAGGATCACCTGCTCCCGCGCCGCGGAAGCGCAGAACATCCGCCGCAGAGAGGTCTGAGGCCGGCTCCCCCCGCCCGGTGCTGCGCCCTCCATGGTGACCGCGGCCCTGATGGGCGCCCGCGGCAGCGCCCCTTCCTCGAGGGTCTCAAACCTAGCTGTGGGGCCCGGGCAGGGGAGGGGGCAGAGGATCGCTGTTCTCGCCTGGACCCCCAGCACTTCCGGGCGACTCCAGTTTACAAAGAGGATGCACTTTTCGTCTCCGAAGAGCAGAGGCGACGTGAGCTGCAGCAGCCATTGCGCTGGCTTCTGGGTTTGTTTACCAGTTTTAAGTCATTATTATGCACGGAACGTTATTTCATCAAAATAAAAAACGATTGCAAAAAAAAAAAAAACCACTTAATCCCCAACTCGATGAACTGTCTCTACTTTATCCTACAGTTCCTCCAAAGTAATGGAGTCTTTATATTTTTGGAACTCACACGCTTGCATAACTTTGTCAGTGGGTCTGCAGAGCAGTGTGGAGGAGTCTGAATTTTTGTACTCACCGCGATTAAGACAAAATCATAAAGCCACAATACACAAGAATCTTCTCGACATTGTCCAGGGTAAAATTTCTACAACTTTGGCTTTCATATTGCTTTTCCCACGTGACTTCTTGACCATTCCTTGGCTTTTTATTCTGTATCCTGCCTCCATTCTCCTCTATGCAAGGACACCTATGAGACAAAAGAAATTGGTTCCAAGATTACCTGCTGTTATTAAAGGGTCCCTTCATCCCATTCCAATCCCTTCCCACTTTCATTTTTATTTCAGAAGCAGATACTTCAGGGATGTGAGTATCCAGGGGTAGAATCCACCCTAAATCTATTAAAGATGAAGTGGGAGTGGGACCAGCAGACTTAGCCAAAGATAAAGCCTGGGACTGTTTCAAAGTAAAGAAGACATAATATTAATACATTCCAAGCCAGGAAATTCAACCAAGTAAATCTCATGATAAACACCATGAGGTCTCTATAAATTGTTAACATTTTCTAAAAATCTTGGCAAAAATAAGTTTTTGCTCACACCAGCTGACTATAACTTATTTCATGTCTAAACAATGGTTAACCATGAATTATATCACTTTCAAAATGCACTTACACATCTAAGTTATGCCTTCTAAGGGACTTTAGAATTCTTTCCTACAAATGAGGCTATAATATATAAAATATTAAAATTATATTTGCTAATTGGAAAATATTTAGGATTAAAAACAACAGTTGAAAAGTTTCTCATGGGCATGTTTAAGTATGACTTCACAAAAAAATATTGCAGATGAGTCAAAAATTATATGCATATTATTTATCTTATTTATTCTAAAGGCATATGATTACTTAAACCTTGTTGCACTAATCTTCACACCAAGAAAAATATTGGTCAATTGGCTCATAATTACTCCATGTTGACATCATTGTATAAGGAAATGCCCTAAAGAAAATGAACCATTTTGCTTCCTTAACAAAGAGAATCTCTGAGATATTAGACAAATTAGCTTAACATAAAAGTAGAAGGGTGGAAAAGTGTCCCCCAAAAGCCCCTCAAACAAATATTTGTGATTCATGTTGAGGTTTGATAGAAAACAACAAAAGCAATTATCCTTCAGTTAAAAAATAAAATAAATATTTGAAGAATGTATGCAATCTTCTTTTTACCAGAGACTTGAGATCTAAACACGTCTCTCAGCTGGGGTGAGACTGTGTTTTTGCGTCACTATATTAAGGTCACTGAGAGTGAAATCTGAAGACACTTCCTCCCTTATTTCTCACCCTTTACCTCTCCCTGTTGCAGCACCTTGCTCCTGGGATGAGAATCAAATGACCTTATCAGTGCTTCATCACTAATTTTCTCTGTGATCTATGTAAGTTCAAATGACCTCTCTGAGCCATCTTTTCTTGAGGGTAAAGGGAGGGGATTGGACTAGATGTTCTGTAAGGTCCTTTCAAACTCTAAAAAGTGCTTATCCATCTACCCCACCCAAAGCCACAGTTTGCCTTCTGTAATATCCTAACACCATCTCTGCAGACTAGAAACAGCCAAGGTGTAAATTCTGAGGTCACAAAGAGGAAAAAAGTAATGAACAGATCTGCAGGGGAAGGGCCTTTTTTGCCCTTCTAGCCAGCAGTAAACTGTTGTTTGAGTCATATTTCTGCCTTATTTAGATCATTATTTTGTCTTTATAATTACTGTATGGGTTTCCCCACCTCCCCCCTACCCCCTCACCCTGCAACAGAAATGTCTGGGCTGAGAGTCACTGGGGAAAGTCTGGGTGATGAAGCTCCTTGTTTAAGTGGGGAAGTGAGCATAGTGATGAATAGGATATTCCACAAAGATAGCACCTATCAGAGGATATCTCCACAAAGGTATCACCTATCAGAGCACTTACTTACCCATTTCTAAAAATTCCAGAACCCCACTGTTGCTTCCTGTATAATTTGAAGAAGTGTCAGGCTTCCTTGACAAGAGAAAAAATAACAGCGAACACAGAGGGTGTATTTAAAAAAATTAGTGATGTCTGAACTCCCCTAGGACATTGATTTAAAGAACAAGATGGTTTCGCTGTGCAAGTGCCCATTTTGACTGATGGCTTCTTTCTCACTGAGGAAGACAAACACCATGATGAAAGTCACATCCAACTTCTGAGGCTACCTTACAGGTAGCCTAGTATTATGACTCCGCTTGTAAGTCTTGTTTTACATGAGGCAGAATATTCTAGATCTTGCAGCCTGGCTCCTAGTTCTTGTGAGAAGTGGGGAAGTCAGAGTCCAAGGAGGTGAAATGACAGAGATCTGACCCAGAGCTGCAAAGCAGGGCCTGACCTTTCCCTCTTCTGCTGCATTAAAGAAGGAGAAAGCTGGGGGAGGACTTATCTAGCATCTATTTTACACCAGTCGGTCTTCTGGAGTTTTTACATATGTGATAGTATGTACTGTGTTCTAGTCTCTATTATGTGTAATGTCTCTTATAAATGGCTTTTAAATATGTTTTAAACATATATTCTTTTACATACAAAGCTAGACTCTGATCCACGGCCACTAGAACATTTCCATGTGTCATTTTTTCTGGCAGAGCTGGAGTTGTCTGGAATTACTTGCATTCTCTATAACTGAAGGTATTTATTGCCCCATACACACACACACACACACACACACACACACACACACACACACACACCAGCGCAAGTCAGGGTTGTGGTTTATGGTCCTGCTCAGTTTCGCCTCTGCAAGTTAACTAGCCTTAGTGAGACTGAATCAGACCCTGTGCAGAAGTATAAAATGTCCCCTTGGACTCATAACATAACATAGACTAAACAAATTAAAGTGGGCAACAAAAATCCCACATCAAAAAGTAAGTTTCCTGTAAAAGCAAGTAGACAGATTTTATTCTATGCATCGACCACTTTAATAAATCCCAACTCTGCTAAATAGAGAAGAAATATCAGTGTTTGGATGCTGGATAATGCAGCTTTATTGAAACCTCAACCCCATCTGCTCAACTAGTAAAATTGAAAATTTCATTGTATAAGTTGCTTTAGTGGACCTCATTATAGAAAATAATTATCCTGGTCAAAGAAATAATAGGTAATAGACCCATAAAGACTTGATTTGCAGTGCCATCTACTGGAAACAAATATTGACTTGCTTTCAGATATTTTAAAATATTTGCAGATTTTTTAAAATAGTTTTTTGTTGCTTTTTAATGGAGTATTGTGATTTCTGGGGTAAAGGAAGATATCTGGGGTAAAGAAAGATTTCCTGGTGGCTCAGGCGATAAAGAGTACGTCTGCCAAACAGTATACACGGGTTTGCTCCCTGGGTCAGGAAGATGCCCTGAAGAAGGGATTGGCAACCCACTCCAGTATTCTTGCCTGGAGAATTCCATGGACAAAGGAGCTGTCGGGCTACAGTCCACAAGGTCGCAACAGTCCATAGGGTCCCAAAGAGTGGGATATGACTGAATGACTAACACTCACACATATTTGATTAGAGATAACAGTTTGGACAAGTTGTTATCTATAATCAAACGAATCTACTTTTAAGTAAACTGAGATATATTTGTATGAAACCATTCAGTGTTTGAATAACATAAAGAGTCCTTAACATGTTTCTTTAGAAAGTGAGACCTCTTCCATTTTTTAAAAAAAAAGTCAATACAACTAACTTCTTAGTAGAGTGCTATGGTTTCTTTCTTATCCCTGTAAAGATTAATTTTTACACTAGTAAGTGCCTCTGGAATAAAGTTGATGGCTTCTTAGAGGTTTTCCTTTTAATTTTATACCTTATAGGGGAGGAACACGAGGGTTTTTCAGGGTTTTCCAAGACAAGTTCTCAAGGAGGTAAAGGTATTAAAAATTAGATATAGGAGATAATTAGCTCATATAAACCAAAAATTAACCTCAAATTTTTTTTTCAAATATTTATTGATCGTTGCTTATATTTGAGTTAAGAGGCAAAATGGTTTTTGCTGAAAATGGGGCTGTACTAGGTATTACTCTAAGCTAACAGGCATCTTGTTGCCAAATTCACCAGAGGCCTTCAGAAAACTCCCTGATGGGACTTCCCCTGCGGTCCAGTGGTTAAGACTCTGAACTTTCACTGCAGGGGACGAGTTCAATACCCTTGGTCATGGAATTAATATCCTGCAAGCTGTGCAGTGGGGACAAAAAGAAAGAAAGAAAATATGCTTGATTAAGAAAAAAAGAGAGGCAGTATGATAGATTGGAAAGAACTTGGATGGGAAGCCAGAAGGACTAGTAGTTAAATACCAGCTCTGCCAAGACTGGTTTCCGTTTTGGTCTCTGCGTCTCCTTCCTCCCACTCTACCTGTACCTATGTAAAAATGGATTAAATTTCTCTTTCAGGGGAGTGGACTGATACATAAGAGAAGCTTAAGAGGTACTCCCTGCTCCTGCTCCATCTCCTCCCATCTTCCACTTGCTCAAAGTACACGTTGTTCATAAACTTCTAGTACAGTCTTGCAATATTTTAAAATTTGTGTTTAATAACTGCAGGTTGGATGACTGCGTCAAATCATATCCCAAATCTGTTTTCTGCTTACCACATTCTCGCATCCTTTGTCATCATTTCAGCCTCTTCTTCATTGACCGTCTTCTATTATCTTTATCCTTACCCCACTATTCAGTGGCTTCCTCTCCTGAAAACACAAGTAAAACATTCCATCACAAGAAGGGGGCTAGCAAGTGATTCATGATATTGTTGTTGTTCAGTCGCTAAGTTGTCTGACCTTTTGCAACCCTGTGGGCTGCAGCACAACAGGTCTTCCTTTTCCTTCACTGTCTCCTGGAGTTTGCTCAAACTCATGTCCATTGATTCAGTGATGCCATCCAACCATCTCATCCTCTGTTGCCCCATTCTCCTCCTGCCCTCAGTCCTTCCCAGCATCAGCATCTTTTCCAGTGAGTCGGCTCTTCACATCTGGTGTCCAAAGGAATGGAGCTTCAGCTTCAGCATCAGTCCTTCCAGTGAATGTTCAGGGTTGAGGCTTTAAGTTAGATTCTTATTGGAAGCAAAGTCTTCATAGATACCAAGGCTGCACAACCCTGTGAAACTTTTCCCATCTCTAAAGGACTTAATAAATTTTAATGCCCAGTTTGAAAAGCAGACAACACCACCAATATCCTGCTTCTAGACAAATTGTTTTAAATTTCACATGCAATGGGACATAGAATAATACTTCAGGCCAAAATAGTGGGGAAAAAAAAGTATAAGGAATGAAGAGACTTGCATTCAACTCCCAATGGTGTTCCCTAGTAGATTCTTCATAGGTCAATGGATTTCTCTGAGCCTTGGATGTACCAACTGTGAAATGGGTATAATAACGTCTTCAGTCAGTTCAGTTGCTCAGTCTTGTACAACTCTTTGCGACCCCATGGACTACATCACATCAGGCTTCACTGTCCATCACCAACTTCTGGAGCCTACTCAAACTCATGTCCATTACATTGGTGATGCCGTCCAACCATCTCATCCTCCATTGTCCCCTTCTCCTCCCACCTTCAATCTTTCCCAGCATCAGGTCTTTTCCAATGAGTCAGTTCTTCACATCAGGTAGCCAAAGTATTGGAGTTTCAGCTTCAGCATCAGTCCTTCCAATGAACATTCGGGGCTGATTTTCCTTTAGGATTGATAGGTTGGATCTCCTTGCAGTCCAAAGGACTCTCAAGAGTCTTCTCCAACAGCAAAGTTCAAAAGCATCAGTTCTTCAGTGCTCAGCTTTCTTTATAGTCAACTCTCACATCCATACATGACTACTGGAAAACCATAGGTTTGACTACATGAATCTTTGTTGGCAAAGTAATGTCTCAGCTTTTTAATATGCAGTCTAAGTTGGTCGTAGCTTTTCTTCCAAGGAGTAAGCATCTCTTAATTTCATGGCTACAGTCACCATCTGCAGTGATTTTGGAGCCCCCAAAAATAAAGTCTCTCACTGTTTCCACTGTTTCCCCATCTATTTGCCATGAAGTGATGGGACTGGATGCCGCAATTTTAGTTTTCTGATTGAGTTTTAAGCCAGCTTTTTCACTTTCATTAAGAGGCTCTTTAGTTCTTCTTCACTTTCTGCCATAAGGGTGATGTCTTCTGTGTATATGAGGTTATTGATATTTCTCCCAGCAATCTTGATTCCAGCTTTTGCTTCATCCAGTCCAGCATTTCTAATGATGTACTCTGCATATAAGTTAAATAAGCAGGTTGACAATATACAACCTTGATGTACTCCTTTCCCAAATTGGAACCAGTCTGTTGTTCCATGTCCAGTTCTAACTGTTGCTTCTTAACCTGCATACAGATTACTCAGAAAGCAGGTCAGATGGTCTAGTATTCCCATCTCTTAAAGAATTTTCTACAGTTTGTTGTGATCCACACAGTCAAAGGCTTTGGTATAGTCAATAAAGCAAAAGTAGACGTTTTTCTGGAACTCTTTTTCTTTTTCGATGATCCAGAGGATGTTGGCAATCTGATCTCTGGTTCCTCTGCCTTTTCTAAATCCAGCTTGAACATTTGGAAGTTCTCAGTTCATGTACTGTTGAAGGCTGGCTTGGAGAATTTTGAGAATTACTTTGCTAGCATGTGAAATGAGTGTAATTGTGTGGTAGTTTGAACATTCTTTGGCATTGCCTTTCTTTGAGATTGGAATGAAAATTGACCTTTTCCAGTCCTGTGGCCCCTGCTGAGTTTTCCAGATTTGCTGTCATATTGAGTGCAGTACATTTACAGCATCATCTTTTAGGATTTGAAATAGCTCAACAGGAATTCCATCCCCTCCACTAGCTTTTTTTTTAATTTAGTTTCTATTGAAGGATAATTGCTTTACAGAATTTTGAAGTTTTCTATCAAACCGAGACATGAATCAGCCATCAGTTCAGTTTAGTTCAGTCGCTCAGTTGTGTCCAACTCTTTGCAACTCCATGGACTGCATCACACCAGGCCTCCCTGTCCATCACCAACTCTTGGAGTTTACCCAAACTCATGTCCATTGAGTCGATGATGCCATTCAGCCATCTCATCTTCTGTCATCCTCTTCTCCTCCCGCCTTCAATCTTTCCCAGCATCAGGGTCTTTTCCAGTGAATCAGTTCTTCATATCAGGTAGCCAGAGTTTTGGAGTTTCAGCTTCAACATCAGTCTTTCCAATGAACACTCAGGACTGATCTCCTTTAGGATGGACTGGTTGGATCTCCTTGCAGTCCAAGGGACTCTCAAAAGTCTTTTCCAACACCACAGTTCAAAAGTGTCAGTTCTTTGGCACTCAGCTTTCTTTATAGTCCAATTCTCATATCCATACCTGACCATTGGAAAAACCATAGCCTTGACTAGATGGACCTTTATTGGCAAAGTAATGTCTCTGCTTTTGAATATGCTATCTAGGCTGGTCATAGTTTTCCTTCCAAGGAGTAAGCACCTTTTAATTTCATGGCTACAATCACCGTCTGCAGTGATTTTTGGAGCCCCCCCAAAATAAAGTCTGACACTGTTTCCCCACCTATTTGCCGTGAAGTGATGGGACCAGATGCCATGATCCTAATTTTCTGATTGTTGAGTTTTAAGCCAGCTTTTTCACTTTCATCAAGAGGATCTTTAGTTCTTCTTCACTTTCTGCCGTAAGGGTGATGTCCTCTGTGTATATGAGGCTTTTGATATTTCTCCTGGCAATCTTGATTCCAGCTTGTGCTTCATCCAGTCTAGCATTTCTCATGATGTACACTGCATTTAAGTTAAATAAGCAGGGTGACAAGATACAGCCTTGACGTACTCCTTTTCCTATCTGGAACCAATCTATTGTTCCATGTCCAGTTCTAACTGTTGCTTCCTGACCTGCATACAGATTTCTCAGGAGGCAGGTCAAGTGGTCTGGTATTCCCATCTCTCTCAGAATTTTCCACAGTTTGTTGTGATGCACACAGTCAAAGGCTTTGGCATAGTCAATAAAGCAGAAGTAGATTTTCTCTGGAACTCTCTTGCTTTTTCGATGATCCAGAGGATGTTGGCAATTTGATCTCTGGTTCCTCTGCCTTTTCTAAATCGAGCTTGAACATCAAACCTCAGCATGAATCTGCCATAGGTATACATATATCCCCTCCCTTTTGAATCTCCCTCCCATTTCCCTCCCCATCCCACCCCTCTAGGTTGATACAGAGCCCCTGTTTGAGTTTCCTGAGCCATACAGCAAATTCCCATTGGCTGTCTATTTTACATACGGTAATGTAAGTTTCCATGTTACTCTTTCCATACATCTCACCCACTCCTCCCTTATCCCCATGTCTGTAAGTCTATTCTCTATATCTCTTTCTCCACTGCTGCCCTGCAAATAAATTCTTCAGAACCATTGTACTATGTTCCATATATGTGCTTCAGAATACAATATTTATCTTTCTCTTTCTGTCCACTAGCTTTGTTCGTGGTGATGCTTCCTAAGGCCCACTTGGCTTTGCATTCCAAGATATCTGGCTCTAGGTGAGTGATCACACCATCGTTGTTATCTGGGTCATGAGGATCTTTTTTGTGTAGTTTTCTGTGTATTCTTGCCACCTCTTCTTAATAGCATCTTACCTCATAGGATTGAGAGAATTTAAGTCGATGTAATACTGAGCGACTGAACTGAACTGAATATACTCAGTGATACAGTACTTTGACTTAAGTGCAAAGAAATAAAAACACACTTCCTTTCATCCTCCTTTTCTGTTTAATAATAAACCAACTTTTTAAAGTCCAGCTCAAATCATGAGTCAAAGAAATCAGAAGAAGCTGTGTTTAAGGCAATGCTATAATCCAAGTCATTGTAAGTTATTGTCTGGTATATTCCAGGCATTGTGCTACACGCTCTTTGCTTTCATATTTGTACTAGTTTCAAACTACTTTGGACTCTTAGAAGGAACAGACCTACAGAATGGAACATATGGCTCTTATTTCTTAAGAGTCTTTTGTTGGTGTGCCTTCAGCTGCTTTTCAGAGCAGAAGAAAGAAAGAAGCTGTAAAACCAGGAGTTCTTTGAGACAGAAATACCTCCATCTTCCTTCTCTTGACTCAGAGTAGTATAAATCACATTGTAATAGCCAATATTTTCTAGTTTTTTTTTAAAAAAAGTCAGTTTTGTTTTCCTCTTCATTCCACTTGTCAATTCAAAGAAAGCTTTTGCCAAAATTTTAGTAGTGAAAAAATACATGTCTGAAGATCTCAACCTGAATCTGACGTTTACCATGGTCATTTGTCCACAGAAAAGGCTCAGTACGTGTTTGTGGGATTTGGTCAGGGTTTTAGCCTTGACCTGAATGTAAACCATGGAGGGAGGCACCTCCCTTTCCCCTTCTGGAAAAGGAGTGTGATGTTATCATGCACATGATTTGGGAAAGATTATATGAAACTCATTACAGTTTTGTCACTTTTTTAGCTTCTTGGAAGAAAAAGGATGATCAAGATTCTACTCTTTTGCAAGCAAAGATTGTTTGCATAGCTTCGGAGAGGTCCATTGTTTGCACCATTGGGTTTATTTACTTTCAGTTTTGTTGTCCTGGAACAAGAGGAGATATCCTGCTGTGGAGAGGCCCCAACAATAGGCCACTGATGCTTTTAATAAGAAAATTATTTTTATAGACTGAATTTTAGTGACAAAAGAATGTGAGGATGCTGAGCCCTGCCACGTGGTCTGTTTACTCTTAAAAAGCTAAGGATACATTACTCTCAAACTGGAGAACCTGAGAGGTGTAAAGACCTCAAAATCTTTCTCATCATCCACGCTGCAGTGGCATTTTTGCCAGCTTCAAAGGATAATGCACATTTGAACCATTATGAATATTGTTCTTATTCTATTGAGTGTCAGTGTGGGGCTCTTTTGAGAGTACTTGCTGGTATACTGGCAACTTCATCTCAACACAACCCTGACAGTATGGTTTTAAAAAGTAAGCTGAGGGAAATTCCCAGTGGTTGGGACTCTGTGCTGTCACTGCCAAGGACCTGGGTTCAATCCCTGGTCAGGGAACTAAGGGCCCGCAAGCTGTGCAGCACAGCCAGAAACCAGCACCGCAATGGAAAGTGAATGACCTTGACAGACATCTTAACAAGAGGGATAGTTGAAAGAAGGGAGCCTTCCTCTGCACAAAAAAAAAAAAAGTCTCCTTTTGTTTTCAATAGAGAGGCAATGAGAGGTAAACTTTCCACTGTTCATGTTTCTATGTTGGCTTTTTTAACATTCACCTGGCATTCAATGTCATGGCCTCCGGCCACGAATTTTAATGGTAAAAAGGTACTAGGCAGTCTTGGATTCGAATTGGGGGGGGGGACAGGGGGGGNGGGGGGGGACAGGGGGGGAAACTGGTGAACTTTATTGATCATCACCAGAAAAGTACACACATTCATTTGCAAATGCAGTTATGAAATAAACGGTAGAGCCTGAGACCACCAGCTTGAGGGGACCATCAGGGAGTAAACAAATAGCACCAACATTGCAATGACATCATACCTCACCTTTCTTCCCTCTTGCAAAAGTGTGAGTATATTGAAGTTGGGGGTTGGCAGTATGACAGTTAATGTTGTGTGTTGTCTTGGCTGGGCCACAGTGCCCAGATATTTGATGAAACATTATTCTGGATGTTTTTGTGAAGGTGTCTTTTTGGATCGGATGAACATATGAATCGGTGGATTTGGAGTAATGCAAGTTATCCTTATCATGTGAATAGAACTCCTCTGGTTGACAGCCTTAACAGAGCAAAGGCTGTCACCACCACCCCCACCAAGAACGGGGGAAATTCTGCAAGGGACAGCCTTAGACTTGCCCTGATACGTCTCAGCATCAATGACACCGGCCCAGAGACATTGCCACAACTGGCTGATCCTTAGCCAAGTACTGACTTATACTCTTCTGGGGCCTTGTAGGACAGGAACCCCTGGGTATGGTGTATGGCCCATTTGATTCCAGTTTTCTTTTTTTATATATAAGTATAGTGAGTCTTAGACGTTCTTTTTTTTAAAACATACATTTATTTGGCTGCACCAGGTGTTAAGTTGCAGCACATGGGCTCTAGTTCCCTGACCAAGCCTCAGACCTGGGCCCCCTGCATTAAGAGCTCAGCGTCTCAGCCACTGGACCACCAGGGAAGCCCCCTGATTCCAGTTTGCTGCTCTGATGTTTCTTCAGTCTTTTATCATAGCACATTATTATTAATCCCTAAATATATATGTAGAGTACATAATGAGAAATGTTGGGCTTGATGAAGCACAAGTTGGAATCAAGATTGCCAGGAGAAATATCAATAACCTCAGATACACAGAGGACATCACCCTTATGGCAGAAAGCAAAGAAAAACTAAATAGCTTCTTGTTGAGAGTGAGAGAGTAAAAAAGTTGACGTAAAACTCAACATTCAGAAAACCAAGACCATGGCATCCGGTCCCATCACTTCATGGCAAATAGATGGGGAAACAATGGAAACAGTGACAGACTTTGTTTTGGGGGGCTCCAAAATTCCTGATTGGTGAGTGCAGCCATGAAATTAAAAGATGCTTGCTCCTTGGAATAAAAGCTACAACCAACCTAGACAGCATATTAAAAAGCAGATACATTACTCTGCCAACAAAAGTCCATCTAGTCAAAGCTATGGTTTTTCCAGTAGTCATGTATGGATGTGAGAGTTGGACCAGAAAGAAAGCTGACTGCTGAAGAATTCATGCTTTTGAACTGTGGTGATGGAGAAGACTCTTGAGAGTCCCTTGGATTGCAAGGAGATCCAGGCTGTCAATCCTAAAGGAAATCAGCTCTGAATGTTCATTAGAAGGACTGATGTTGAACTGGAAACTCCAATACTTTGGCCACCTAATGTGATGAACTGACTCACTGGAAAAGATCCTGATGCTGGGAAAGACTGAAGGAGGGAAGAGAAGGGAATGACAGAGGATGAGATCATTGGATGGCATCACTGATATGATGGACATGAATTTGAGCAGGCTCTGAGAGTTGGTGATGGACAGGGAGGCTTGACATGCTGCAGTCCATGGGGTTGCAAAGAGTCAGACACAACTGAGCAATTGAACTGAACTGAACTGAAAGATAGATGGATTTTTAAAAACTCATCATTATATTTGTAAACTGCCGGTGACAGTCGGTGACAACTAAAGTTAGTCTCCATTTCTGATACCTTCATATTTTATCTAGTAGGTTTCAGTTTTGTTTTAGTGAACAGATAGCAATCTCACAGCCACTAGGTGCTGCAGCATGCTTCAGGCCACCTTCAATAAATAAATGAATGCATCTGGTTTGAAACAAGATTTGAGCAGCAGCACTGAGAAATGCTTCCATGGGACTCACGATGTGCCAAGTATCGTTCTAAGCACTTAACAGGTATTAACTCACTTCATCTTCTTAACAATCCTAGGAAAACTTTAGCCTGTTTTACAGATAAGGAAAACAAGGGATGGAAAGAATAAATAACTCACCCAAGATGGTCCCCTAGGCTCTGGGGAGGTGTCGCTTATGTTCGTAAGCCAGTACTCTTCACCTAAGCCTCTTAAAGTATTTTATTGCAGACAAATAGAAATAAACTGGTGATTCAATAAGGCACTTAAGGTCGTGGTTTGTTGTTATGCCTAAAATAAGTATCTTCACGTCAGGATGGTGCTGGGAGCCCTGGATCTCTGTCACTTGCTCTGGCTAGACCACGCTCCCTCACCTGTAAGAGTAAGAGATGCCTCTTTTATAGGCAACAGACCATAGTCCAAGAAACTGAAAGGAAGGGTGATGAATGTGTGCCATGTAAAGGGGTGGTCACTGAGTTTTCAGAGAACATTGAAAGGAATCAAAGGGAAAGTGATTGGCGAGCGAGGGCCTTGTATCAGTGCTAGGCTCTGTGGTCTTACACTCAGGGGAGCTGAATTTAGTCTTCCGCAAACTTGTGATTTTTCTTAAAACTTGATCACATCCAGTATTTGGTGGAAAATGAAAAAAGACACTGTAAATAATCAACCGTAAAACCTAAGGTGGACCTTTTATTTCAGGATGCTGAGAGTGATCAAGCTACTGAGCATCCCAAACTCAGTAGACAACTCAAGCAACCTGAGGACGAGAACAGGAATCCTTGGGTTATCTCATGAAAAACAAAGATGAAAGGAGAGGCGTGAAGCACCCTCTTTACTCAAAACATGGTCCCTGGACCAGCCTCCCTGGCGGTACTTTGTAGCTGTAGATGCTCAAGATCCCAACCCAGAAACGTCCTGAATTCAAATCTGCGTTTTACTAAGGTGGTTCAAATGCACCAATAAAGCTTGAGGTACACTGATTTAGTTTAATTCCATTATTTGACAGATGAAAACACTGAATGCACCGAAGAAGCCAAGCTCACATGGCTCATGTTTAACATAAACAAGATTAAAATGCAAGTGGAAAAATATAAAGGCACTTATGGGGACTTCCCTGGTGGTCCAGTGGCGTAACTCCTTGCTCCCAGGGCAGGGGGCCCGGGTTCGATCCCACATGCTGCAACTAAGGTCAAAGATCTGGCACGGCTAAATAAATAAATACATGCTTAAAAAAATAAATAAAGGGACTTAGAAAAAAGTGTTTTACTCATTGAGCTCTAAACTGACCACTCTGTATACTAATATTTCTGTGGTTATAAGTGGTAATTAGAGGTGATGTTGAAATAGGAAGTAACTCCAACTCTTCCATAACCAATTGAACTCAATAATCAATATACTGCTGGCCATCCTCATCTATACAAATGGGATAAAATGTCTTGGGTTAAATATATTTTCTTAGTGAGGGCAGTTTTCCCAACGTCAATTTTTTTTCCCTCAGTCTTTAGGAGCCACTATGAGCGACTTCACTTTCACTTTTCACTTTCATGCATTGGAGAAGGAAATGGCAACCCACTCCAGTGTTCTTGCCTGGAGAATCCCAGGGACGGCAGAGCCTGGTGGGCTGCCGTCTATGGGGTTGCACAGAGTCGGACACGACTGAAGCGACTTAGCAGCATAAAAAATAAAAAATTTTAGACTGTCTTTTCCATGATATGATAATTACTGTCATATTTTAAATGTGACCACGTTCTAAAAATATAAATGTGAAATGCTATGTCTTAGCTGTATTCTATGGTTATCCATCATTTCCATTACCCAATTGATTTCCCAAGCAGTATCAAATCAGCTAGGTATTTATTAGAATTTCGTTCTCTTTTCCTTTTGGAAGAAAGAACCATTTGTGTTTTCATCCACGGGAGAGACAAAGCAATTATAGGTTATTTAAACATGGTTAGTCCCAATTCTAACTTCTTGGGAGGGGTTCTAACTTCTTGGGAGGGGTTCATTATTAATTAGAATGTAGAAGCAGATTGAAAACTGGAGTTGCTCCCTGAATGCTTAGACATAAGTAATTAGAGACAACAGTTCATCTGAAAAATGTGGCACCTGTTAGTTTTTCCCAAAGCTGAACAGAAGAACAATGGTCCACATCTGTCTTTATTCAGGCTGTTAAAACAAAAATACCACAGACTGGACGGCTTAAGCGTGCGTTTCTGGACAATGATTTCTGGAGCCTCCAAGTCCAAGATGGGGGTCTAATAAGGGCCAAATTTGTGTCTTGTCGATGACAGCCACCGTCTCTGAGTCCTCACTCGGCCCAGAGTGGGCGCGAACTAAACCCAAGGAAACTCCACCCTCACGACCTACTCACTTCCCAAAGGCCCCATCCCCTTGGGGAGAATTTCAACCTGTGGACTTGGGGGAGACACAAACATTCCGTCTAACAATACCCAGCTCTGGTCTCCTGAATTCACATCCAGGCTGTGTAAGAGAGTTTGGTTGGATTATTATACCACGTAATAGGTTGTTACCCATCTCTTTTCTCAGCACATTTGCTTCTGTAGGAAAGATTCCTGTGGAATATTTTTGGCTTTTACTGTGATCCCTGGCAAAGGAAGATCCCCTGGAGAAGGAAATGGCAACCCACTCCAGTATTCTTGTCTGGAGAATCCCATGGACAGAGGAGCCTGGCAGACTGCAGTCCACGGGGTCCCGAAGACTTGGACACATCTTAGCAATTAAACAGCAGCAGCAGCAGCGAACCCAGCAACGTAGTAAGTGCTCTGTGTACACGGTCATGCTGTCTGCTCAGTCCACGTTTACCTCTTAAATCAACTGTGAGTTTCAAGTTTCTTTAAAAAAAAAAGCAAAGAACTGTGAGTTATTTTTATTTATTTTATTCATTATTATTATCATTTTTCATCTGGGCTCTGCTGAGTCTTTGTTGTGGCCCGTGGGCTTAGTTGACCTGAGGCATGTGGGATCTTTCTGGACCGGGGGGGAGCCCTTGTTCCCTGCATTGGAAGGCAGATTCTTAACCACTGGACCACCAGGGAAGTCAGAGTTTCAAGCTTCTGAAAATGATGATCCTTTTCTGGGATTTATTCCAAAGAAACTTTTTCCCCCCTCCATCAAATGACTTATTATTTGCAAATTCCTGATGGCCTCCGGATTTTAGAAAAGGATCAGCACTACTGGAAAAAAAATTCAAGACCAGAGACACTTCCAGGAACCCATGGTCCTGTCAGTCTGCCAACTCCTGCTGGTTTACCATGCATGGTTTTTTGCAGAGGATGGTGGATGTCGTGTAGGAAATTGCCATCAGAGCTGGAATCATCCTGGAGCCAAACTCTCAAGTTCTTCTTCAGAAAGACTCTTTGGGCGTCTGTTATTTGTCCCTGACAAAATAAAGCATAGTATTTCCCAACACTTTGCAAATGTTGGATGCTGTCCACACAAAATGGACTGTATATTGAAAAAAAAAGTCAAGCAGTTTTTTGAGGGAAAGTTATCAAGTACAAAGTGATGAGACAGAAGTTCTATTTAAACTGAAGTTATGGAGACAAGCATAGGACTTTCCTGGTGGCTCAGATGGTAAAGAACCCACCTGCAGTGCAGGAGACCTGGGTTCGATCCCTGGGTTGGAAAGATGCCCTGGAGAAGAGAATGATACTCCAGTATTCTTGCCTGGAGAATTCCATGGACATAGGACCTGGTGGGCTACAATCCATGGGGTCACAAAGAGAGTCAGACATAACTGAGTGACTGAACACTTTCACTTTACAGAGACAACCATACATGGAATAGTCCTCTCTTATCCCTTGAAACTCAAGGCAGGGAGACCAGGGACAAAAGAGTGATGGGAAGAGAAATTCAACCTACAGCCCTCGATTATCCTGCTCTTCAGGTCTATAAGCAAGGATGGAAAGGCTTTTCTGAGTCAATAATGAGGCATCAATCATGGTATGTCGACACAAGGAAAAACTGAGTCATTGATAGATTTGTCGGGATTACTAGAAGCCTCACATTTAGGCTATAATTTGACCACTCTCATTTTATTCAGCCTTCTGGATGATATTTGATTTAGTGTTTGCACAATGTGAGTCTTAGCAGTCTTGCCAATGACATGGTGCTTAATTCCCCGAAGGCTTCATCAAACTCCTTCTTAATATATCTTTCATCATTGTATTATAGTCTGCCTGATGATAGATGTCTTTCTGAAGATAATTGTATCCCTCTGGTATTTTTTTTATTCTTCAGTAACTTCCACAGGGTCTGCAGTCGATGGTCTTTGCTCTTTCATGTCATACAGCTTCACATTTTTCCTCATGAAGAGTTCTTTCATACAGAAACCTTAAAATTCTTTACGAGATAGTAATTAATTCTCTCACCAGGAAGTTACCTGTTTTGCATCCTTGGGAAACTGAGGCAGAAAATGAAGTGATGTATTGAAATCATGTAAAGACTCGACTTGCATGATTATCCAGGAGATAAATTCTCACTCTTAACTTCAAAAAGGAATCATATTCTGAACTAAATATAAATAACAATGATCCCCAAAAATCACATCATAAAGTAGAAGAAATCTGCATAATTTCACTTCACTGACATACAGACCTGCAGAGGAACTTACTCTTAATGAAGATTTAACTGCTAAGGCTTACAGTGGAACTCATATTACCAAGATTTTATTACCGTGAGCATACACACACCCAGCAGGATTTTTAGTACCCTACTAAGAAGTGTTATTTGAAATCATTAAAACTAAACTGCACCTGTCAAAATAAATCAACCAATACACTTAGTGATTCAGAATCCATGACTCTTTATCTTTCCTATATATTCATTAATCCTTAATACTCTTTCCTATCATTAGCGTTTCATATCCAAGTACGCCCGTCCTATAAAAATGGTGTATTAAAATGATATTGGGTATTTAATGCCCGATTCTGTCGTGGATTCATCTGGGTTGAGCTTTGTCAGTCTGTGCGTACCCTAGGATTTTCCTCCTATAAAATGTTTTTACAGCTTTATGCTGTAAAAGTCAATCCAGCTGACAGATCTTGGCTGTTGCCTGTATGTATGTCTGTGTAATATAACATGTTTCTGATTAACAATGGAGTTTCCTGATGCTGTCAAAATAAGTGAAATATGAAATGCCTTTCTAGAAATGATTGTTTTTTAAAAGAGAGATTAAATAAACAAAGCCATCCTTGCTAGTAAAATAATTGATTATGTTGCTGACTATTTCATACTATGTTTAGCCAGAACTCCCTGGGGATAGTTTATTACATTAGCATAAACAAAGGGAGACCTGGAAGAGGGGCACCCAGGACTCCAGGAGGGAAGCAAAGGAAAAGAGACCATGATATTTGTATTTGAAAAGGACAGAACAAATGCTTTCCTTGCTGATATCACCAACAGACTGGGTGAAAACACACACACAGGGTCCAGTGTTGCCACCTCACAAGCACCATATTGAAAAAGGGAAAGTAAGCCAAACAGTGTCTGACGATGGGTGCATTAAGAAAGTGGTTTGCTTGATAAAGTGTACAGTCCTGAATTCAGCAGGAACCTCGCTGGTTAGGTCAGGGCTTCAGTTTTCATCTTGTTTCGTTACAGTCCAGTTGTGTTTTCTGCTTTCTGGCTAAATCTGTGAACCTCTTTTCCATGGACTCTTTGAGTAGAGGTGTCAGAAAGAGAAATTGATCCAGTCTCCAAGCCTCCTGTGCTGAGTTAGGCATCAAATTTATTTTTAGAAAACACAGGCTAGCCACTACATGGTATCATAATTATAAATATATGATCTAAGATGACTCTATAATTTTTGTGCATGTGCTTTCACTTTGGGGTTAGGAAATGTTTGTTTTTTCTGCTATAGTGGATGTTAAGAGACAGAAAGTAGTGTTAAAAATCTACTGTATCAATGTCATGTATTAATGTGTGTGTGTGTGTGTGTGTGTGTGGAATCTAGAAAGATGGTGCAGATGAACCTCCAGGACAAGAATAGAGACGAAGACAGAGAATGGATGTGCAGACGTGGGAGTGGGGAATGAATTGGGAGGTTGTAATTGGCACATAAACACTGCTGCTGCTAAGTCGCTTTAGTTTCGTCCAACCCTGTGCAACCCCATAGATGGCAGCCCACCAGGCTCCCCCACCCCTAGGATTCTCCAGGGAAGAACACTGGAGTGGGTTGCCATTTCCTTCTCCAATGCATGAAAGTGAAAAGTGAAAGTGAAGTCGCTCAGTTGTGTCCGACCCTCAGCGACCCCATGGACTGTAGCCCACCAGGCTTCTCCGTGAATGGGATTTTCCAGGCAAGAGTACTGGAGTGGGGTGCCATTGCCTTCTCCCATATATACACTAACACATTTAAAACAGATAGTAGTGGGAAGCTTCCCTATAGCACAGGGGGCTCAGCTCAGAGCTCTGTGATGACCCAGAGGGCTGGGACTGGAATGAGGGGGACTGAGGTGGGGAGGCTTAAGGGGAAGAGATATATGTATACCTATAGCTGATTCACATTGCTGTACCGCAGAAACCAACACAACATTGTAAAGGTTGTAAAGCAATTATAATCCAATTTAAATTTTTTTTCAATCTACTATGTTCTCTTTTTCTTTGTGAAAGCTGGGAGTTTCACAAGCATTCTTTTCTTGAATTTTCCCCCAAACCATGTGAGGGGGTTATGATCTGCTCACTTACAGTGGAAGAAACCAAGATGGAGTGAGGGTTAGTAGTTCACACAAGGCCACCAGCTAGTGAAAAGCAGTGGCCTTGATGGCAAAGCTGAGGGCATTTCTTGTGCAGTGTCGTGTCCAACACT
The DNA here is from genome assembly GCA_006410935.1 of Redunca redunca. Lineage (NCBI taxonomy): Eukaryota > Metazoa > Chordata > Mammalia > Artiodactyla > Bovidae > Redunca > Redunca redunca. The sequence continues at coordinate 124,111 of SJYQ01001179.1, forward strand.
TCCTTTCTAGATCCCTGGGGGAGAAGGAGGCAGGAGAGGAGGCTGGATGTCCCCTGACTCCCACAGTGGGTGGAGTCCATCAGTCCGTTGAGCTCTGCTCCTCCATCAAACCACCCCCTCCAGTCTCTGTTCAGACTATTATCTAACATTTACTGACAGCACTGACGCCACCATGGTTCCTCTCATTTTCAGGGGGATTAATTAAGACAACACATAAAAGCCTTCATCGCACAATAGTCACCTAATAAGTAGTGAGTGTAGACATAATAGCTAATATTTATGAAGCATTTAATATACTCCAGGCAAGGCAGTAAGTATTTTATGGGCATTATTCTTTTTGTTCCTCTCAACAGCCCTAAGAACTAAGTATTATATTCATTCATTATTATACTCATTTTACTGACAAGGAGATGAAAGTATCGAGCATTTACCCACTTATTCAGGGTGCCACTTCCAGGTAAGTGGCAGGTGGAGAAGGCCACTTCCTGTTTGTATAAGCCTGCTCCATTTTAATTAAATACATCAGGAGTTAACCCCCCAGGCAACCATGAGATTTGTAAATGATTTAGAGCTTCCTAGAGAAAGTTGCTATATGATTCTTATTAATAAAAGAGTATTATTGCTTAAATAAAGAAGCAAAGTGACATCAACTGGAATTATAAAAGTCAGTGGGTATAAATGTATTTACAAAACAGAAACAGACTCACAGGCATAGGGAACAAATTTACAGTTACCAAAGGGAAAAGAGGGGGAGGGATAATTTAGGAGTATGGGGCTACAATACATACACTACTATATATAAAACAGATAAACAACAAGGATTTACTGTATAGCACAGCACAATATATGAATATATTCATATATTGAATAAAATATATTCAATATATTTTAATAGCTTATATGAAAAAAAATTGAAATATATGTATATATACATACATATATATGTATGGTTGGATCACNTGAAAAAGAATTGAAATATATGTATATATACATACATATATATGTATGGTTGGATCACTTTACTGTATACCTGAAACTAGCTTAATATTGTAAATCAGCTATACTCCTGTTTAAAAGGGAGGGAAAAAAGCCAATGGGATTTTTCAGCACCTGTTTTACTGTACTAAGTTAATTCTAGTTTCACTAAATGCTATTTAAGTATCAAAATAATGCTGAGTATAGTGGGATCAATCCAGGGGAAGGTTGAGATGGAAAGAAGGTACTAATCCATGGGAAGATATAATTTGGGGCTATAACCTATTCACATTATGAGATAACCATTGACCGCCATTCAAAAACAGCTATTATTTGCATGCAGCACTGGAATTCAATTTCTAGCTAAATTTTTAGTAGCAGATGACAGCTTGTTTGTAGAGAAATTATGCTTAATGATGAAAGTGATAAGGCAGGTGTTTTATGTGTATTTTTTGATGAAGAGAATGTTCAAGCTCATTGAATGGGACCTGAGACAATTGCAGACCAAGAGGGAAACATCCTAATGAAGAAAAGAGGGAAAACTTCCTATAAAAATGTGAAGTTTAATGAGGTAAAAGTGGAATATACATGAGGAAAGGCAGCCTGGGCTAAGGAATTAGAGAAAGAGCGTTTCTCTTCTTTAAATGTTGGAGGGTGTTAAGTAGTATTGTAAATTGCATTCCTATAATGTCCTGGCTACCGAGGCCTAATGTCCACTTTAAGTACCATCTTGAGCTCGAGCAATTGAAAGATAATAAGAGGAAAATGAGTAATGAATCCTTTTTATTATCCTCTGTAAATGGGCTCCATTGAAACAGTCTGTGTTTAGACTGGTAATAAAAATGAGTGATGAAGGCAGACGTTTAACATGGGAATTGGTTCAAGCAAGGAACATATTTTCTATATTAAAAAAAAACCCTCACAAATAACTTAGGTTACAGAGAAATTCCTTGCTTGGAAACTTTCTGCAAGGACTGTGCAGTTTTTATAAGGCCTGGCAAGGTATATGTGTGGGGTTTTTTCCTTTCTGTGGCTTGAAACATTGGCAAGGACTACAGCAGTAGCTAAAGAGTTTATGTGTTAATTTGTCTGGTTGTAGACCTTTGTTTCTTCCTTGGCAAACACAGGAGCATCAGGAAAGATGACCTTCATAAAACATGTGCCGCGTTAGGTACCAAGGACCTTGCTAACACAGAGATCTGTGATTCAAATACTCAAGCTATAGCCTTATGAAGACCCTGAAATCATTAAAAAAAAAAAAAGTGGATCAGTTCTCATGCGTACTCTCCCTAAAAAAATAAATAAATATGATTTATTTTCTTACCCATCACAGTGTAAGAGTCTGAAACATGAAATCTCTCATTTCCAGAGAATGTATGCCCCTCACACTCGGAACATAGACCTAACAGCAGCAGCCCAGAAAGCAGGGATTTGTATCCTTCTCTTAGGGATTAGAAATTATGGCTCAGAGAGTGTGTCTGAAAATAAGTAACAGAGCCTGGAATTCAGTGCTGAGTTGGATGAACTCCGGAGGCCAACATTCTTTCTACTGCGCTGCACTGCTTCTCAGACTGGGTGCCGCCCAAGGGAGGGTAACGCAGGGCAGCCACCTGTGCGAGCAACAGTGCGCATGTGCGCGCGCGCACACACACACACACACACACACACACACACACACACACACAGCTCTCAGTCTCTTCCTCGGCTCTCTCTTCGTAAGCCAGCCCCCTGGTTTGCTTTTGCCCTGAAAACTATCCTCCTAAATTATAGAAAAAGTGTGATGAGGAAGATGGGGAATGATGTGTGAGATGGGACAAAGATGAAATTAGAACAGAGACTGGGAAAGGGAAAACGTAGGGCCCCCTCCTCCTCGACTCCTTGCCGTGAAGCGATCCATCAGGGGTTTCCCAGTGTAATTTACAAAGCTTTCAGGCCATGGAGGCAAGCCGTGTCTCTCCATTGGTCTTTGTCGCAGGGAAATGGAGGTGATGGCATGGAAGAAAAATGATGCTCTTCCCAGCCCTGTGCTGCTCTCGCATTACGATTACATACACCATCTCCTAGGGTCACTCGGGCTTCTGGGAACACTTAGCAACTGCAAGGAGACGCAAGATTGCTCTCGGGTGATCTGTTCAAAGTGAAACTGTTAGTCGCTCAGTTGTGTCCAACTGTTTGCGGTCCCATTGTCTGTCCGTGGAATTCCCCAGGCAAGAATACAGAATGGGTTGGCATTCCCTTCTCCAGGGGATCTTCCAGATACAGGGACCCATCCAGGGTCTCCTACATTGCAGGCAGATTCTTTACTGCCTGGGCTACCCGGGAAACCCATTCTGCTCAAGGTTTGCATGGTGTCTGAGACTGAAGAAGCAAGTAATACTTAGGTAAAATGAGTAGTTAAAAAAAAAATGGGTTCTCACTTCTAAGCAAAAATCAAAATAAGACCAAAAAAATCCTCACTGGCTAATGTTTTATAATAACTATAAATGGAAAATAGCCTTTAAAATGGTATTTTTAAAAAGTTCCATGTTGCTGTTGTTCAGTCGCTAAGTCATATCCAACTCTTTTTGACCCCATGGACTGCAGCATGCCAGGATCTCCTGTTCTTCACTATCTCCCGGAGTTTGCTCAAACTCAAGTCCATCGAGTGGGTGATGCCATCCAACCATCTAATCCTCTGTCGTCCCCTTCTCTTCCTGCCCTCAATCCTTCCCAGCATCAGAGTCTTTTCCAATGAGTCAGTTCTTGGCATCCTACTCAATAGGGAAAAAATCTAGACATCTGAGCACTTAGGAGTGCTAGAACCCAAAGGATGCAGAAGTCACTCAATTATTTCCTCCAGGCTGAATGTGACTTTCTCGTGTTCTGAAAAAGGCACTTGGTTTAGGAATCCCTTAATGTGTGAAATGTGAATATGCCATAAACAGACAGGAAATGTGACTACCTATGGAGACAATCAAATAGTCCACTTTACCCAAACTGTAAGCCTGCAAGGACTTGATCCAGAAAAAATTACAGTGGGAACAAGAAACAGTAGCATAAAACCCAAACGCCTGACCTGCCCCCACCTGTCAAAAAGAGAGCCCAGGAACACCTCATTGCACCTGGTAGGTGTGGTCAGTGCCACGTGTCCAGGGGCTGCCCCACATTCTTGCTGCTGAACCAGCCCCTGGCCCCAGTGACTTTTATGATTGTGCTTCTCATCCAATGCTGCTCATGGGCTCCATGCCCAGAGCTGACAGTAGCTCCATTTATCAGCTTCTCTGAAAGAAACCAGACTTTGGTTTTGCACACATGTGTTCGGCCTCCCTGTTGGACATCCTTCCCAATGGAGCTTTCCTTGAACGACTCAATCCGCTTGCAGACCTGGGCTGTGCCTGGACCGAGGAGGTGACCACAAAAGGGCTTAGGGAGTGAGGAGGTAACAGATGCAAGAACTGAGTGATGGGGAGTCTGAGAGTCACCACTTGTTGCGGGAAATGCAAGGCAAAACGGAACGCATCAGAGTAGAGAGGAGTTGGTGCCTTGATACACAAGAAGAAGTCCTTGGGGCCAACTGTGCTCTGCCAATCAGCTAAACTCAGGCTGTGTAGACAGCCATGCCTGCTGGTGGTGCCATCCACATGCTAGGCATGTCTCACGACTTCATAGTTCATCCTTCATTTCCCCTGCTTAACCCAAGGGAGAATTCAGTATTTCCCTGATGAGTTCACCCAGGCCATTATTTCCAAACTTCCAAACTTTAGCAAGAAGCTGAAACAAAGCATAAGTTCTTTTTTTCATACCTTGAAACGAGGGTCCCCAGTGACTCTGGGGAAAAGCCCTTCATTACCTGGGTTTTTGATGTTCCAGCAAATAACTACTGAACTCTGCCAATTTGCTGTGAAACCACATTGATCGCCCAGCCTGCTGGTCTCTGCACTGGGTACATAGTTAAGATGAACGGTGATTCCTTCCAGGACTTCGTTTAGCTCTGAAGCTGGAAAGCGAGAGACTATTTATCAGCAGGTGAAACAGGACTGTCCTGGATCAGAGCCAAAGGGAGTTCAATTAGGCAGAGACAAATCTGAGAAGGGCGGGATGGGGCTGCATGCGAGCACTGGCAGCATCTCCTTAGAAACTGCCTTCAGTTACAGGCCAGTTAGCAGCAAAGTGAAGACAACAGACGCCAGCCTCCTGATTCTGGGACCAGTGGCCCTTGATTCCCAAAATGCTGCTACAATTCAAGCAAGACAACAGATCCTTGTCTCTTCTGGAACGACAGCTCAGTCCCACCCGAAAGCAAAAGTTTATTTTTTCTTTTTTCCAAAGCCTTTATGACAAACAACTCTGAATTCAGGTCAGCAAAATAAGCCACTACCTGGTCAACTGAAGGAGATTTGCTAAATCTATCAGCATTTTAATGTAATCAGCAGACTCTGTGAACTTGCCTGTTTCCCACATACTGTCCGAAAATTCATAGCTTCATTTTTCATTCATTCACACGTTGCTTTTCTTGTATACAAGACTCTGCAATGGACTCAGAATATTCGTTAGTATGATGTGGTCTGTAACACAAGAAACCATGTAGGTCAGTTGCTAAATACACTATTTCATAGCATAGTGATAGCTTCCTTCCTTTATTTTATAAAAATAACCATGCTCCTTGAGTTTGGAAAAATCCGAGTAATAATATGGTTTAAAATTAAAAATAAATCCTTCAGACTCTTAGACCCACTCATCAACGATTCCTTGTGTACCTTCTGGATATAATGTCCTGTACATACATATCCACAGATCTTCTTGTTTATATATACTAATGAGGACATAGGAATCATATTATCCTATAACTTGATTTTTACCCTTGACAATATACCTTGGCCACCTTTCTATATTAGCACACACAGCTCTATTAATTTCCTTCTAGTTATGAAATATTCCGTTAAGATGATGTACTATATATTATGAATCAGGCCTCTGGTATGAATAGTAAAGTTATTTTCGGTTTTCCCTCTTGTAAACAATACAGCACTGGTCCCACTTCTGCATACATTCTTATGTGCATTTTCAGGGTATCTGTAGAATAAATTGGGCATCCCAAGTGGTGCTAGTGGTAAAGAATCTGCCTGCAATGCAGGAGACCTGGGTTAGATCTTTGGGTTGTGAAGATCCCCTGGAGGAGGAAATGGTTACCCACTTCAGTACTCTTGCCTGGAAAATTCCATGGGCCGAGGAGCCTGGCGGCCTATAGTCCACAGAGTCAGAAAGAATCAGACACAACTGAGCGACTGAGCACACACTTGGCACAGAATAAATTCCCAGAACTGAAACTGCTGGGTCACATGCTGTATTAATTTTCTAATTTTGTTAGATGTCACCAAAAAGCACTTGAAGATAATAAGAAGTAAACCTGTCTAAGAATGTTGTGTTAATTTCCACCCAATTTACACTGTGATTGCTGGTTTCCGCAGACCCTTGCTAGCACCTAATCTTGTCAAGCTGATGGGCAAAAACAATGTCTCAGTTCAATTCGTAGTTATTAATTTTCAGCGAGTATGAGCATCTTTTCATCGAATACTCTATTTATGATGATTTTATGTTAAATACCTCATTTTCTTTTTGAAAATATTTACTTCTTTAAAAATCCCTTGATAGTTTTTGAAGTCATTTTTGTCTTATGTGATACAAATATTTCTTTCTGAGTTTGTCATTTCAATCTTTGGTACATTTCACTAATACTACACTGAAGTTGAAGAGAGTCATAGAAACATGTTTATATGTTGCTATTGATATGTATGTATCTCATATGTGTAAGAGAGAAAGTAAATCATTTTCCTTATGACTTGTGAGAACCTGAGGGTTGGGTCTTGCTTGGGAAGGACTTTCTCACTCCAAATTTTAAAATACATTAGTCTAAATTTTCTTTTAGTGATTTTAGGTTTCACTTTTAAAAATTCAAACATTTGACCCTGACTTTCACTTCAGGTTAGAAGGACATGAAAGATCTTTGTTCTCATGGCAACACCAACAAAGGCCCAGACATATAAAAACCATACTTTCCCAAGGGGCTGACAAAGACTGGGGACAGGGGAAAGCTTAATAAACTGAATTTCAGAGAAATGAACCCTTCACTGGCAAAAGGGAAGTTTGAACAGCATACACTCATAGGGAGGAACTTCTAGTGTATCTATGGCAGGGCTGGCCTAGAGAGATTTTGCAGGGAGAAGAAATGAGCTGAGATTCAGATGGTCGTGGTGCCCAGAGACAGGAACCGGAACACGGAGGAGTCCCAAGTGCAAAACCAAATTGGCCCAATGACTCTCACATCCCACCCTCACCCTCACACTTTGAAAATAATCAGTGAAGAAAGGGCTAAAGTGCAGAGCAAAATCACAAAGACCCCTGCATTCACCTCGTGCTTGGATTCCAGGGATTCTGAATTGAATCCAAAGTAAACAAAAACTATTTTAAAGGGAAGTCCATCGGCTCAGATACAAGATTTCAAAGATTACAAAAAGATTTGAAGATTTCAAAAAGACAGAAGCTGTGTGGGAGCTGAGGGTTGGTCTAAGCATAGGTCATCTCAATCTAATTAAAACTTCAGCACAGACCCAAGCCAATTAGACTCCAGAAGGGAAATAAATACTCAGTGTTTTGCCCTCTCAACAGAAGAAAAGAGTCTGCAAGCTCTGAGAAATAAAATCAAAATATTATGATACTTCAGTTTTCATTGTCTTTGAATGTACATATCTTAGATCCAGTAAAAAATTATGAGGCATGCAAATAAGTAGGAGACACTGACCAGTAACTGAGAGAAAACATAGTTAATAGATGTAGACCTACATCTTACAGTACGTCTATAAACAGCTACATCTTTAAAGACCTACATCTTTAATGCAGACCTACAGTTAACCCAGTTATTGGAATTAGCATCAAAAATTTTAAAATATTATTTTAAGCATTTTTAATAATTTATAGAGAGACTTCCCTGGCAGTTCAGCTATTAAGACATTCCCTTCCAATGCAGGGGGTGCAGACTCAGTTCCTGGTCAGTGAGCTAAGATCTCCCAAAAAAATAAAACATGAAACAGAAGCAATATTGTACCAAATTCAGTAAAGACTTTTAAAGTGTTCTAAATCAAAACAATTTAAAAAAAAGAGAGAATTGACAGAAAAAGATGAATATAATGGTTAAGAGTAAGGAGTATTTCATGAGAGCAAAGGGAGTTCTGACAAACGACCAAAATGGAAATTCAAAGACTCTAAAATGCATGCCTGAAATTAGATACTCACTAGATGACATTAACAGCAGTATGAATCTTTAAGAGAAAACATTAGTGAACTTGAGCACTAGATAGAAATTATCCAGTTAAGTCAGAAATTGAAGAGATTTTTTTAAACGCAGTGTCGATAATAAGAATGATGACTAACTTCTCATTAGAAACAATGCAAGTCAGAATGCAATGAAATGATAACATTAAAGTGCTAAAAAAAAAAAAAGGAAAAGAAAAACCAACCAAAAACACCCAGACAACAACAACAATACTATCAAAGTCTGGAATTCTATATAGAGTGAAACCATCTTTTAAAGACAAAAGATGGGCAAACAAGACTCGGAAGATACGAAGTCCCAGTAGCAATCCTAAGTAGGGGGTGACAGCTGTCCAGGTCTGAGGACACAAAAGCTCTCTGGTCCCCAGAGTTCTTGCCCACTGTTGCTATCACTGGGTCCTATTGGATAAAAAACCTTTGTTCTCTTTGCATAGTGGCTATCCAGTCAGGGATGTATTGCCCTGATTCCTCTGTTTCATTCCTATTTAACAAGAAGTCTGTCCTCTGAAGTATGAGACAGTTTCTACTCCTTGCAAACTGAAAAAGGAAAATTAATACAATTCCTTGAGACAAAATGGTTTCTCATCTATGTTTTCAGTACATTTCACAAACATTTTATATGAATTCACAGGGAAGAAGCCAGCCAGACAGAGGAAAATGCACAAGACTGCCTCCTGGGGTCCCAGACTCTTTCTAGTTCAGCGTTTCCTTGTCACACACAAGGACTAAATATCTTTCAATTAAAATTATGCAAATTTTCACAAAACTCTCTTCAGGGAGAATGCAAAGAGAATGAAATACCACCCATTGGTTTAAAAAAAATCAAAGAGAACAGATTGTTGGCTTTGGTGAGTCTGTCTAAATTTTAATGAAGATTGTAGACAGGTATCTGGGGGAAAGTCCGAATAGAACTATCAGGAGAGGAACAGTAAAGAATATTTTCACTGATGTGTGCATTCTAAGTCAAAATGAGTTTACGGGAGTCTTTTCTAAATTACCATAATTATAATAAATGGTCCCCTGGTAGTTACCAGTTAGCAGTGTTTTATCTACGGTTTCTATGCAACAAATAGTAGTTTAGCTACTACTGGGAATACTTCCTTCAGGAAACATTAGCCACTTGTTCCTCCACTCCAGTGGGACGTCACCAGTTATTTTTAGGGCAGTGTTGTTTTCTAAATTGTTGTTTGGATTCCATGTATCCTCTGCCAAGAGCTGATCCAAAATTGGACATCCTTCCTTTGACTCTTAAACCTCCATTTTACATATATTTGAAAGGTCTCCTTAAGAAAGGCAAGAGGATTAGTGATATTTGACATTCACAAACTCTCATCAGCAATTTCTAGAGGTAATCAAAGAATTCTAAAAACCCTGGCTGCTCCCTGGGGGCTTGTTAAAGCACAGCTCCCTGAGGGGGATTTGGTTATCAGTATGTGGTCCCTCTAGGTGCGTCCTTGTATCAGGAAGGTTTTTTACAACAAAACAGTAATCTGGGGACTTCCCTGGTGGTACAGTGGATAGGAATCGGGCTGCCAATGCACGGATGAGGGTTTGATCCCTGATCCGGGAAGATCCCACATGCTGCGGAGCCTGTGCTACTACGGAGCCTGAGCTCTGGAGCCCGGGAGCCGCCGCTATGGAAACCCGTGCGCTCTAGAACCTTGCTCCACAGCAAAAGAAGCTGCCGCAGTGAGAAACCCGCACACTGCAACCAAGAGGGGCTCCGCTCGCTGCAACTAGAGAAAGCCTGGGAAGACCTGCTGCAACCAAAACCAAAACCCCTTATATCTGAATTACTTAAAAATGCACATACACAGTAATCTGACTCAAACTGTTCAAATGATGGGGACGCGTGTTTTCCCACCTAACCAGGAGTTAGCGTGGCGGCAGCGTCACTTCTTTGGATCTGTCTTGCTTCTTCCTCTTCTCTGTAGCAGGCTGTCGCCTCTCAAGGTTGCAACGCTAGCTGGTTCCTGTTCAAATGTCAAATTCTTGTAGCTGAGTTTCCTGGAATTACAGTCCTTCCCCCGACTGCTTTGACTGTGTCAACCTTGCTGAAAAAAAAGACTTCCCTGTCCCTTGGCACCGCGAACTGTTTTGTTAGCTAGAAAATGTCGCCTTTTCATCGGTATGTGGTTTACTGGTCTCTGGTGTGTAATAAATAGCCCGAGCCCCCTCCCCCTTAGCACTGAGAAAGGCACGTGGCTTTGCCAGACTGACTGCAGGGCTGCGCTCTCCTTGGGTTTCTCAATAGCTTCTGTGTTGTTTCTACTAGCAGAGCCCACGGGCTGGGGACGGAACCCCCAGCTGCCGTCAGTATACCCTCCCCTCTGATGACACACACCTGCCTGGCTGGCCAGGGCCCCACGGGATGAACGCAACTCTTCTCTGGGGGGAGTTGCTGTTGTTGTTTATCCGCTAAGTCATGTCCAACTCTTTTGTGATCCCACGAACTGTAGCCCACCAGGCTCACATGTCGGTAGGATACCCCAGGCAAGAATAACAGAGTAGATTGCCATTTCTTTTTCCAGGGGATCTTCCTGACCCAGGGATCAAACCCCAATCTTCTGTTTGGCAGGTAGATTCTTTACCCCTGAGCCACCGGGAAGCTCCTCTGTGAGGAAAGAGGAAGACAATAAAGAGATGGCATAGACCGAAAGTGTCATGAGAAAGTATCTTGAGAAACCTGTATGCAGGTCAGGAAGCAACAGTTAGACCTGGACATGGAACCACAGACTGGTTGCAAATAGGAAAAGGAGTACGTCAAGGCTGTATATTGTCACCCTGCTTATTTAACTCATATGCAGAGTACATCATGAGAAATGCTGGGCTGGAAGAAGCACAAGCTGGAATCAGGATTGCCTGGAGAAATATCAGTAACCTCAGATATGCAGATGACACCACCCTTACGGCAGAAAGTGAAGAGGAGCTAAAAAGCCTCTTGATAAAAGTGAAAGAGGAGAGCGAAAAAGTTGGCTTAAAGCTCAACATTCAGAAAACGAAGATCATGGTGTCTGGTCCCATCACTTCATGGCAAATAGATGGGGAAACAGTGGAAACAGTGCCAGACTTTATTTTTGGGGGCTCCAAGATCACTGCAGATGGTGACTGCAGCCATGAAATTAAAAGACCCTTACTCCTTGGAAGGAAAGTTATGACCAACCTAGATAGCACATTCAAAAGCAGAGACATTACTTTGCCGACTAAGGTCCATCTAGTCAAGGCTATAGTTTTTCCAGTGGTCACGTATGGGTGTGAGAGTTGGACTGTAAAGAAAGCTAAGTGCCAAAGAATTGATGCTTTTGAACTGTGGTGTTGGAGAAGACTCTTGAGAGTCCCTCGGACTGCAAGGAGATCCAACCAGTCCATCCAAAAGTAAATCAGTCCTGGGTGTTCATTGGAAGGACTGATGCTGAAGCTGAAACTCTAATACTTTGGCCACTTCACGCGAAGAGCTGACTCATTGGAAAAGACTCTGATGCTGGGAGGGATTGGGGGCAGGAGGAGAAGGGGACGACCGAGGATGAGATGGCTGGATGGCATCACCGACTCGATGCACATGAGTCTGAGTGAACTCCGGGAGCTGGTGATGGACAGGGAGGCCTGGTGTGCTGCAGTTCGTGGGGTCGCAGAGTCGGACACGACTGAGCGACTGAACTGAAAGCGTCATGGCCAGCATGCACAGGTGTATGTGTATCCAGGCCCGCTCAGCAAGTACAGAGCAGTCTAGAGTGCTGTACTCGGTCCCAGTTCTAACGCTGCCTGGCCCTGTTCTATATTTATTAGTCAGGGTTCTCCAGGGAAACAGAACAAGTGTCTATGCAGAGATTTATTGTGAAGAATTGACCCACACAGTGACGGAGGCTGAGACATCTTACCAGAAGACTGCAGGCCAGGAAAGCCAGTGGTGTGTGGTTCCAGTCTTGAGTCCAAAGGCCTGAGATGCAGGCAGCTTGGGAGGTAAATCCCTGTCTGAGGGCAGAAGACCTATGGCCCGGCCCAGCAGGTAGGCAGGAAACAAAAGGGGCCAATTTCCTCTACATTTTTGCTGTATTCAGGCCTTTGAAGTATTGGATGAAGCTCCTACCCCCACCTCTCCTCGCCCCCCACCCCACCCCACCCCAAATAGGGAAGGGTGATCTTCTTCACCCTTTACTGAGTCCATTGATTCAAATGCTAATCTCATCTCAAAACACCCTCCTAGACACACCCAGAAATCATACTGAATCTGGGCCCACCTTGGCCCAGTCAAGTTGACATATAAAATCAACCATCATAAACATGAGCGATGCTTCCCTGGTGGCTCAGATGGGTCAGTGGTAAAGAAGCTGCCTGTTACGCAGGAGACATGGGTTCAGTCCCTGGGTTGGGAAGATCCCTTGGAGGATGAAATAGTTACCCACACCAGTATTCTTGCCTAGGAAATCCCATGGACAGAGGAGTCTTGCTGGCTACCGCCCATGGGGTCACAAAAGAGTCAGACACGACTTAGCGACTACACACACACACATATGCATAGTTTTTTAATGTGTGTATATATATGTGTGTGTATCAGTGTAAAACTGTAGCTTCTTTAAATATATACATATAAACAGCTACTTAGCTTAAGCAATCAAAGAATATTACAAATATAAGGGATGTTATTCTTTTTCCAATCAAGAGGCTGCTCATATGTCCAAAATCACATGCCTTGTCCAAAGCAGGTGCACAATGAGCTCCTGTTCTGTCTTCCAGTCTAAGGCCCTGGCCACACTAGACCCATAGTTTCTCTTCTGTGCCTCTCAGTTCTAACTATGAAATTGAATTGCTTGCATCTGAAATAACACATACAAAGTTCCCAGGCTCATTTTCAGAAAGCATAGAGCATCCAGTAAGAACCAGATATTCAGAGAGCTCTCACGGGTTCAGCAAGGAACTGAGACTCGCATCCAAGCCTTGCTGGATGCTCACTGGCTGCGGGAAGCAGGTGCTTCCGAACCTCCTGTGCAGTTCGGAGGGGGCCAAACAGCTGAGTTTGGCAAAATGGATCACACACAAAAGCGGCTCCCTCCCTGCCAGGTGGGGCCTCCAGACAGCCTTACCATGCACGACCTTGCTCCTGCCGGGGAGCAGGGGGCTCTGAGGAGCGGGGAACTGCACCGTGGAAGGGATGCTGGTGAGCAAAAAGGAAAAGCATATGGTGTTGAAGCACTGAGATTTTCAAGTCGTTTAAGCCTTGCGAGGAAAATGAAACGCCTCCATCATTCCATGGTTGCTTTTACAATTTAGGTGTACAAAGATAAATATCATATGATACCACTTATATGTAGAATCTAAAAAAAAATAGCACAAATGAACTCTTATACAAAACAGAAATGAAGTCACTGATGTAGAAAACAAAATTATGGTTACTAAGGGGTAAGGATGGGAGGGATAAATTGGGGGATTGGGATTGTCATGTACACACCACTATATACAAAATAGATAACTAATAAGGACCTCCAGTACTTTGGCCACCTCATGCGAAGAGCTGACTCATTGGAAAAGACTCTGATGCTGGGAGGGATTGGGGGCAGGAGGAGAAGGGGACGACCGAGGATGAGATGGCTGGATGGCATCACGGACTCGATGGACATGAGTCTGAGTGAACTCCGGGAGATGGTGATGAACAGGGAGGCCTGGCATGCTGCGATTCATGGGGTCGCAAAGAGTCGGACACGACTGAGCGACTGAACTGAACTGAATAAGGACCTACTGTGTACCACGGAAACCCTACTCAGTACTTTAATGGCCCTATGGGAAAAGAATCTATAAACAAGTGGATATACTTATGTAGAACCAGTTCACTTTGCTGTACATCAGAAACTGACACAACATTGTAAATCAACTGTACTCCAAGAAAGATTAATTAAAAAACAAAACAAAATAAAATAAAATTTCAGTGTATAGCCTTGTGGTGCTTTTTTCTATGCAGATATATTGGAACAGAATGGGATCCCCTTGTAGAAACAGCATCATAAAGCGATTTTCTCATGTACTGAAAACCAGATATGCAACCTTCCATGGAACTGCAGGCATATTTTAGGACATGGATTGACTCCATCAGTCTGTAGACTCAAACTGTGCCAGTGTTGTATTGCAGTCTCTCCCAGGCCCATTTGATATTCTCAAGTGAAAATGTCCGAAGATCAGGAAGAATTCAAATTTGCTTAGCACACTCCATGAGGTTAGAGATTTTATTGTTTCCATGTTGCTATCTCTGGGGTCTAGAACAAGGCTTGGCACAATACAGTTTCAATAAAATACCTGCTGAATAAAGAAATGAGTAAACCAAGCATCTGACACCCCCTTAGCGACTGGATTAGGCCCTCTGTGTAGCCATCTAGGAAGCAAAACTCTGTGTTTAATAACCAGTGTCTTGAGCAGCTGGTTTCTGGGATAACTGTATATTGCATTTGATCTGCCTTATCCCTTTATTCCTGCATTAGACTCTCCTCATATCAACACCTGCTTTTCTAGAACAACCTAAAACCCCAGAGCAGGAGTGAGGTTTTCCACCGGCGGGCGAGAGGGCTCATCGTTCCTACTGCGAGAAGTTACCCCTTTTCTACAATATCACATCCTAGCAAATCATTCACACCAGGCTGCATTTGTCGAGAAGATGCTTGAGAGCATTTTATAATCTATAACCTAGATTTTATCTCGGTTGCCAATCAGTGATGTGGCGTATGCGTGTAGTGTCACTGACATTTAATATCCTGAAATCATCAGAGGCCTGAAAACAGAAACTTGGGCAGGCTTTTAGTTTTCTCCCTTGAGCCAGATAAGATCTTCACGATTTACACTAACATTACGTTTAACATTCAGCTTATAGACTTTTGAGAAATATGGCATAGCCTTGGAGACCATCTCCAGGACCAGTTTCATGCAATTGACACCATTCCAGCTATTAGGGATTTCAGGTGTCACCTGGCTGAGCCACCACCTGGCTGAAAAATCTTACTCTGAATGGTACTTGCATCGTATTTGCACACTGGCCCTCAGATGCTGTATTCCACACTAGCAGTGCCTTTCAAACCCTCAGTGCCCCTCCAGGCTGAAGGAGACACAGACTGGCTCAGGTCCCAGGTAAGCCTTCTTATTACCGCAAGGTGCTTGCTTGGAAAATCCCATGGACGGAGGAGCCTGGTGGGCTGCAGTCCATGGGATCGTGAAGTCAGACACGACTGAGCAACTTCACTTTCACTTTTCACTCTCATGCACTGGAGAAGGAAATGGCAACCCACTCCAGTGTTCTTGCCTGGAGAATCCCAGGGACCGAAGAGCCTGGTGGGCTGCTGTCTCTGGGGTCGCACAGAGTCGGACATGACTGAATTGACTTAGCAGCAGCAGCAGCAGCTATCTCATTTTAGGTGGTATCTGCCATTTCCTTCCATGAGAAAAAGAAAAAGATAGCTTCCTGGCATAAGATGGGGGTGATCTCCAGAGAATGGCAGGGGGGTCATTTAGAAGGAAACTACATCTGTGGCCTTGTCAGCAACATCATCCCCATCACACCCACATGCGTGTTTCACACGCTGTCACAGATCCCACAGGCCTCAGGGTGTGGCCAAAGAAAGGGACACTCAGGTTTTCAGATCCTGGTATAAAAGCAAGCACACGCTCTGGGAGAGCAAGCAACCTGGAAAAATCCCCCAACAAATATTTATTCAGCATCTGTTTACACACCAGGGACTATAGGAAGCTGCATGTTTCAGAGAACTAAAGAAAAGAGTCCACAGTTCAGAGCCTGAGACCACAGGTAGCAACCAAGGGGCACCACGTGGTACGAAGTGGGAGAGAGTAACTGCAGGCTGCTCTGCTAGCTTATGAGTTCGGGGGATTGTCACAGACGTTATCCCATGGAAAGTGACCATCATGCTGAGAGGGACAAAGGAGGGCGGGGTGAGGGTGGGGCCAAGTGCTGGTGTTGGTTCCCAGGTGGAGAGGACTATAAACGCAGAAGCCAGAGGACAGGCAGGACCACCCCCGCCCCCCTCCTCCCCACCCTCGGAGAGCTCTGGGACAGGTTTACCACACCTCCAGGCCTCACTTTTCTCGTCTGTAAAATGAGGTGGACAAATCCAACTTTTATTTATTCGGATCACTTTTATTTATTTTTTTTGGCCACGCAGCATGTGGGATCTTACCTCCCTGACCAGGGATCAAACCCAGGCCCCTGCAGTGGGAAGGCAGTCTTAACCACTGGACTGCCAAGGAAATGATCCCAAATGATCTGTTTTAGGTGCAAGTTTATAGGAAACTCTGGCAGATATTTCTCAGGTCCTTTCTTTGAATAATTCATGGGAATTGTTTTGATCTCTCTCATTCAACATTTGATCGTTTGCAGTGTTTGCTTTAAAAATTAAAATTAGAGTTGCTTTAAGGGAAGACGTCATGGGAGGGACTGGGAATTTAGGACCTACCTAAAACAACAAACAAATCTGAACTTATTTATCAGAGTGTAGAACATGTTGTTTATATAAGGAAATTACATTTTTAAAACGTTGTTTAGCTTTATAGATGGGGGCATCTTGCCAAATAATCAGCCAAAAAAAAAAAGCTAGTAAAGTGATTCTGGGGGGAAAAAGCCTTGTACAAATTCCAGGACATTCTGATACAAATTAGAAAATGTTATCTGGTGGGTTATCTTGGGTGGTTTGCTGTGTATGTCAATTTTTGGAAGACACAACCTTGACTTGAAAAAAAAAAAAAAAATCTGGAAAATGTATCGAAGAGACAGCAGAAAGGAGGAAAACCAACCAAAGCTGAAACTGTGGTGGGGCTTGAGGTTGGAGGAGGGGAGTGGATTTGTGCCTTTTCTTGGAATTATTCCTCAGTGTCTCATTTCGTTTTCACATTTCTCTTCTCCCTTCCCCATCACAAGACTTTTTTTCACAGGTTTCAGAAGTAGGGGGCAGCCCAAGAAAAAGAGTCGGACACATAGAAATCAGGAATAGAGAGGACCGATGGCAAAAATGGAAGTGTGTAAAGCAGAGTTGAGTAAAAAGGGCAGTTTGGGAAAGGAGGGAGATTAGGACTGTGGCTGGAAGACCAAAATATTAATACTGAAAAAAAGGCTAAAATACTGTGGGCTTTCTGGTTTTTAAATAAGGTTTTTTTTTGGGGGGGGTGCCTAAAAATAGAACAGAGGTGTGGATATGCCTGCCTGGGATGGGGTTCATGGTCATCCATGGAAGAAGGGATTAAGACGATGCGGTGTACGTAGAGAATGGAGTACTACTCAGCCATTAAAAACGATGAGATCTTGCCATATGGGACGACACCAAAAGGTATTATGCTGAGAGAAACATCAGACAAAGACAGATACCATATGATTTCACTTATATGTGGAATCTAAAAATGAAACAAATGAACACGCACAACCAAACAGAAACAGAGCTACAGATACGAAGAACAAACAGGTAGTTACCGGCAGGGAGCGGGTTCCGGGAGGAAAGAAACAGGAGAGGGAGATGAAGAGGCAAAAAATTCCCGTTACAAAATAAACGAGTCAAGAGGATGAAAGGTACATGTGGGGAATTATTATTATTATTATTATTTTTTAAGGAAAAGGAAAGAAATAGAGTCGGGATGTGGCTAGGAGTGCCACGGAGGGAGTCCAGGTAAGAACGTGGCGGACACACGTCTTCTGGACTGTCACCCCTGGGCTGGGGAAATCTGTATTTCCATAGTGCTGAGTTGCACCAGATGGCATTTTTATGCTTGGACTTGGGGGGGCCTTTATAGGACGTGTACATGTTGATCATTGGGATTTATCAACAAAATCTTACGGTTTCTCTTGGCTTCCTCCCTGGGAAGGCGCACCATCCTTCACTTGTTCCCAGGTATATAGATGTGTGTTTCTATTTCCCCTGAGGTCTCAGGTGGCCAGTGGGAGGGGGCGATTACCCCTGCTTCCTCAGACCACATTCTGAAAGTTTTATCAGAGCCCGCCACCTTCTCAATGGAAGTTAAACATTTCTTGTCATAATTTACCCTTGACCTGCTGGAAATGTGTTTTGGCAAGGTGTTAAATCTCAGAAAGTGAGTTTAAAAAACAACACCTGAAACTCATAAATGTACACACTTAGATGCCCTGTATGATTTCCTGATTTTTATTCTGAAGGACTTTCCTTGCCTGAAGCTCTTGACTTGGTACCTAAGGAAGAGGCAGATGGTAGGGATTTAAAGACCATTATTTCCTGAGAATCAAGTTCTTATCCTTGATCTCCTGCAAAGGAACTTCATACATATGATTCGTCCTTATCATGATTCCACATGGCAAAAAAAAAAAGTCTGTCTAGTATAAGTGTCTATGTTATCAATTTCACGTTTCATGAAATGTGATAGTTAAATTCAGTCATAGTTAAATTCAGTTTAGTTAATTAATTAGTTAATTAAACAGAAATAGTTAAATCTGTTCTGTCTGGGTCTGTTTTCTTGTGGCCAAAAGAATAAGAACATTTGGGGCTTCTTGCTGGTTAAGTCCTGTGGCCATTTCTCAGTCCTAGACATGTTTCCCATGAACAAGATTTCTTTATTTCCAAAGGATCAGCCTTTTTCTTCCCAGAATACTTAGCGTTAATGGAGTCACTGTCCAGCTTAAATCCCCTTGTGCTTTGCTCCTTTTAAAGAGCTTGGAGCTAAACTCTCCAGCCTTATTGTTTCAAGCCTCTTCTGTTCATCGCTGTAGAGAAAGAGACAAAGCCAGCTGAAATAACAAACACAGAGCAGCTACAAAACCACCGAAACCTCGAAAATTTTTTATGTTGCATTGACAGTTCCCAGAAACCAACCTTACTGTTACCTTTCCCAATGAACTTGTTCTATTTGTTATTTCATTTTTCCAGAATTCTGGCTGTGAACCACTGCATTGATTTCAGAGCCCCACGGATGGTTCAAATCCTACAGCTTGAAAGTGTGGGTCTATCAGCTCCTGACTCCCTTAAAATGACCCCAAAAGCTGCCACACCCTCCTAATTCCTTGATTTTCAGGGTAGGTGCAGTACTGAAACTTCCTCTGAACCATAGGGCTCTTCCTCCCAGGAGACCCCTCTCCAGCTCTAGACTGGAATAAAGTCTTAGGTAGATGAGTAGACAAGATGCAAGAGACCACCTGAGCATCTTAGGCTCATGTGGAGTAGATTACACCCCAAAAGAATGGCACATGACTTCATTCTCATGTGGGAGACACATTACCCCAAAGATGATAAATAATTTCCCAATACTTCTTCATACCAGCTTTAAGAATCTGAATGATACTTGACTGAGGCTAGAGAAAAAGTCTGTGGTCACTGAACTGGAGAAGTTATCTGGACTTTGGAGGCCATGCTCCATCCTACAGATGTAAGCAGCCCAGAGAAGTGTGTGTACACTAATGGCCCCACACCCAACTAATTCACTGCCCAGTACTCTTGACTAGACGTGTCAGTCACCCTGCCTGACCGTTGCTAGGTAGGCAGGTTCGTATTGGAGACATGTCTTCAGAATTCAAGGCTGTCAAAGGATTCAAGGATGTGTCTGTGAACTAGAAGACTGTTTAGATGGCAGTAGGGCTTCCCAGGTGGCTCAATGGGTAAAGAATCTGCCTGCAGCGCAGGAGACTCAGGTTTGACCCCGCAGTTGGGACCCCGCGGTTGGGAAGATCCCCTGGAGGAGGGCATGGCAACTCACTCCAGTATTCTTGCCCGCAGAGGCCCATGGACAGAGAGCCTGGCGGGGTACAGTCCATAGGGTCCCAAAGAGTCAGACACAACCAAAGCAACTGAGCACGCACGCATTCTCCTAGTTGATCTTCAGATTTAGCTCAATGCCTGTCAAATCTAAGCCAACTTTCTTCTGCAGAAATCGACAAACTAATCCTAATACAAAGGGCTCCAAATAACCAAAACAATCTTGAGAGAAGAAGGAAGTGGGGGGAGCCTCACGTGTCACAATTTCACAACTTGCTACAAAGCTACAGTGATCAAGAGGGTCTCATCTGCCATCCATGTCAGTGAGTCCAAAAATAAACCCTGGCATTAAGGGGCAATTGATTTTCAGTAAGCGTGCCAAGACAATTCAATGAGAAAAGAGTAGCCTTTTCAGCAAATGGTCCTATAACAACGGGTCACCCATCTGCAAAAGGATGAATTTGAGCCTCAGCCTCCCACCACACGTAAACTTTAATTCAAAATCGATCAAGTACCTAAGTGTGAGGGGTAACACTATAAAGTTCTTAGAAGGATACATAGGCAAACATCTTCCGGATGTTTGCCTGGGATGAGGCAATGGTTTCTTTCCACCCCATTCCCAAAACACTGTGGTTGACCTTAAAAGCTTTTGCTTCACAGGCTCTGAAGATCTGTTTCGTAGTCAGTGCATCCTTACTCTTCTTACAGTTTAGAGCTCCAGATGCCAGCTTGCAAATGCAGCTAATGGGGTAGCTGAATATCTGCACACCAGCTTGGATGGTGCACACACGTAAACAGTGTTCATTGCCACTCACAAAATCCGGATCAGTCTATTCCAAGTTTGGGCTCCTAGAAGAAAACAAACTCCTGTACATGGTTCAGTTTGGGAGGGGAAGCAGCTTATCACCACGAAGAGCCATTTCCCAGGGTAAGCCCAGATCGGTATAGTCAAGAGGGTCTTGAAACTGTTTTAAATATAGCCTGGAGGATTTTCAACCTTCACAAACAGAAATGAAACTGTGTTTCAAGAACCACAGAACCATGGAGACCAGATGGTATGAAAGTTCAGAGACTCTGAAAAAGGAATTAAAAAAAGAGAATCCTTCCCAAGGGAGTGTGTATGCTGGTGGGGTGAGGGAGGAGGGGTAGGGGCATCTGTTGGGGGTGAGTGCTAAGAAAGCCCATTTTCTAGATTTTTAAACAGTTACTGTGGTTGCAGCAGGAGCTGTCCGAAAGCAGCAATAGAGAGCTCTCAACACAATCCTAGCTCCAGTATTTGCTGAAATATGCTACAAAATATTATATGAATCAACTAAAATGTGTTGAGTGCTTGCTGTGTACTAGATGATGTTCCTCCAAGAATATCGTCTTGGAATAAAAGAGTTGATTCCAAGTTAATACAAGAGTTACTTGTATTAACTCACGTAATCCTTACAGCCGCCTTATGAGATGGATCTAAAACTGTAAACTGAGACCCATAGAAGTTACCTAATGTACCCAATTCATAGAGCTGCTTTCTAGGGTTTGGGCTCTGGCCATCTGACTCCCAAAGTCTGTGTGTTTAACCATCCTTCTCTTTTGCCAAACAGCCCAAATAAAACTGTCCATTCCTAGGTGTATTTGTTTTCTGAGGCTGCTATCACAAATGATTATATATTTTGTGGTTTAAAACACCACCAATTTATTCTCTTAAATTTGGGAGGTCAGAAGTCAGACACAGGTCTTCTGGGTCAGCTTATATTGATGGCAGAGCTGCACCCCTTCTGGGGGCTCCAGGGGAGAGTTTCTTTCCTAACATTTTACAGCTTCTGAAGAATGCCTGCATTCTCAGGCCTGTGGCCCCTTCCTTTATCTTTGAAATGCATCACTCGCTTCAGTTTTTGCTCTTGTTGTCACATCTCACTTCACCTTGTGCATCCCGCCTTCGCCTTACAAGGATCAAAGGAATTGCATCGGGTCCACTAGAGAATCCTTTGTCTGCCTAAACACCCTCCACCCTGTCTCTGCCACTTCCATGGAAGTCAGTAACCCTCTTACTATTTATTATAAACTATCTCACACTTATGAGTTAATTCTGCATGTGTTTAAGCACTCCCTGGTTTCTTAGAGGTAAAGAATCTGCCTGCCCATGCAGGAGATGTGGGTTCGAGTCCTGGGTCAGGAAGATCCCCTGGAGAAGGAAATGGCAACTCATTCCAGTATTCTTGCCTGAAGAATCCCATGGATAGAGGAGCCTGGTAGGCTACAGTCCATGGGGTCGCAAAGAGTCAGACACAACTTAGCGACTAAACAACAGCAGCAATGGATAGGGAGGTGCTTGAAAGCAAGCATCTTGGCCTGCTCTGTACCCCTAACGCGTTCTGCAATGTACTCATTGCAAATACAGGTTAAGTGAGCTGGAATACCTTTTAAATACTGTAGACTTCAACTAGGCAGCAAAATACGAAAACCCCAAAACTCTGTTGCAGCCAATTCAGAGCAGTGTGTCCTAGGGATGCATTTCAGCCAGCACAATCATGAGCAAGTCGTCCCCTGGCTCCTCTGAGTCTAATTAGCCATGAGCTCAGCTGGGTGCTAAAACACTACAAGAAAAATAACTGTGGACGATACCTTCATAGCAACAGGTTAAGACTGGTGATTTATGACTCTTGGCAGGAACAACTGGCCCTATGCCCGGGGACACCGCAGTGACAGCCAGTGGCCCCACTGGTGACCCTGCACCCCAACCTACCCTACTGTGAGGACAAAGCTCCGGGGTCACCCACGGATCTGGATTTGTGTAAAAGGAATGATCAAAAACTCCAGAGATTAACTAGAACGACAAGGGGGCACCTCTTAGGAAAAACCCAGAGTTAAATCAACACTTTGCGATTTTGCCTTTGAACCTCGCCTCCCCAGTCTCCTGCCCAGTGTAGACGCCTGCCAAGTGTCTAGTGCCTGCCTGCTGATCCCAGCTGTTTCTTCCTAGAGGCCGCCTGGCAACCATTCAGATCTTGGATTCTTTTCTTTAAAAGGCTATCAGTCTCCCTCTTTTTCTCGGGGCCGAGGAAGGGGACGGGACAGCATATCCTGATAAAAGGATCCATGCTGAAGTGTTCACGGTTAAGTGCATTCCCTTCCAAGGGCCTTTTGAATCTTAAATCCTGGCTTCTTGGCTCTACATTCACCCAAAGAAGTGAATCTTTAATGGATATTTATTTTCCAGGAAGAATGGAGTGGAAGTGGGGAGCTTTGGCTTCTCTTAAGAATTCACTTTGAGGTAAACATTCCTATAAAGTCAGGTCTCTCTTGCTGGCAAACTGTGAGTGTGTTGGGAGAAATATAGAGGCTGCTATCAAGCTGATCTTCAGGGTATATGAGCAACTATAGGCTTGGAGGCCAATAGACAAGCGAGGAGTTGGGGAGAAAAGTGTGTTTTTAAACAATTGTATAGTTAGTTTGTTAAAAAAAAAAAAAAAAGGGTCTTGTCCTAACTGCTAGAGCGTTTAATAGGTTCTTCTCTAAAGTAATACATTCCTCGGTGCTTTTTAGATCACTAACTGTAACAGATACATATAAATGTTTAGAAAACTTACCATGATGGAAATGCAAAATGGTACACACACTTTTGGATGCTGCAGCTTCTTATAAAGCTAAACATATTCCTACCATACGTGCCTGCTCAGTTGAGTCTGACTGTCTGTGACCCCACCAGGCTCCTTTGCCCATGGGATTCTCCAGGATGCCATTTCCTACTCCAGGGGATCATCCCAACCCAGGGATCAAACCAGCAACTCTCGCTGCTCCTGCGTTGACAGTCAGATTCTTTACCACTGCGCCACCATCCAGCAACTACCCTCCCTGGTATTCAGCCAAATGGCCATGATGTCCACAAAACCCTGCACAGGGATGTCTCTAACAGTTTTATTCATAACTGCCAAAACTTGGAAGATGTCATTTAGAAGGTGACTGGATAAATAAACTGTGGTGCATCAGACAATGAGATATTCTGAACAACAACAAAAAAGTGAACTATCAAGCCATGAAAACACATGGAGGAAACTTAAATGCATATTATTAAGTGGAGGAAGCCAACGTGAAGAGGTTGTATATGCACCATATGATTCCAAACATATGTTGATGTTCTGGAAAAGGGGAAATGGTGGAGACAGTAAAAACATCAGTGGTTGCAGGTGAGGTGATGGTGGAGGGAGAGGTAAGTGGGCCACAGAGAATTTTAGGGCAGTAAAACTACCCAATGTGATACAACACGAAGGGGACCCTTGGATTCAATGCAAATTATGGATGTTGGGTGATGAGGACATGTCAATGTAGGTTCATCAGTTGTAGCAAATGTCCCATCTGGTGGGGGTGCTGATAATGAGGAGGCTAGAGCGGGTGGGGGGATGTAGAGGGGAGATGGAAAATCTCTGTATCTTCCTTTCAGTTTTGCTGTGAATCTAGAACTGCCCTTTCAAAAAAGAAGTCTTTCTGACTTCCCATTTTGCAGAGTCAGTCAGATGGGCAGGTATTGGATGACTCCACTCACCGCTCTTGCCATCCCATCTTAAAGGAGGTGCCTCATAGATCCCCACTGGTACCCTGGGGGAGGATCCGAACTTCCCAGATTTACAACCATAAAAACACCCTCTCAAGCCAGGTAACAGGGACTATCTCAGTCACTCTAGCATGATAAACCAAAGGTGAGGGTCAAGTTTCTGTTATTGTTCAAAGACTGGTTAATTGGTTTGCCTGTTTTAATTATTCTGAAATGGTTCTGCTACCTATAACTAACACTGATACGTTATTGCTTACCTTATTCTGTCCCACCCTGCATTAATTTTAATTAGGAGTATTTAAGCCTATATTCTTGAGCTTATGTTTTTAAGAGTGATTCTTTAGCAGGCATGAATCTTTTGAAACCCACGAGAAATGCCAGGACCAAGGGTGGGTGATCAGAATTAGAAGCTCTGAACGCAGTAGAACAGTGTGTGGTGCCCTTGCACACATTGCAGTGTGTGTAGTAAGTGTTACTTAGCAGTCGCTTGGCAGTCAGAAAATGAGGTGCCCAAGGGCCCCTGGCTGCTCCGCTCTGCAGCTGCCTGCCAGATTTCAGCGAAGCTGGAGACCATCTGAGGCTGCTTGGGCGTGGCTGTCCCTCAGGAAGCTGGGGATCAATTCTCAGCCGGATGTCCTTCAGGGTAATCTGAGGACGGGGGTAAGGAGGCAGAGGAGGTGTATGAGGGAAAAGGTAAAGGGACTGAGTAACCACGGAAAACAGTGGTGGAAATGTGAATGTTCACAGCACCATTGCTTCTACTGTTGCCTCTGTTTGAAAATTTCTATAATAAAAAGTTTAAAAAGTGAAGCAAGGTCTTAAAAAAACTTCCCAGTATTGATGAATATCAATACATGGGCAATGAATATCTACTATTAAATTAATAATATAATCCTATTGTTGACATAACCCAATAATATAATAATATAATCATATTATATTATAATCCTACTATTGATGTTTATAAATCCTATAGATTAAGCATATTCTTAAGTGTTCACTGCCCACATCCACCAAGTAGAAACATAGTGAATTTTAGGGTAAGAGGGCTCCTTACCTTGAGATACTCAGAATATTTCCCCCTATAATATTGTTATCTGCTGGGTTATAAGTAATCACCCATTAATGAGGATAATTATCTTTTCTTAAGAGTTAATTTAGGGTCCTAATCTCTTTGTACATTTAAAATTTGTAGCACTTGCTATATTTATTTTCTTTATTAAAAATGTATTTTTCTTAACTTATACTTTATTACAGAAAATACAGAAAACAGAAATATTAAAAAAGAAAATAAAATTCTTCCATTTTTCCAATACCAGAGACTCTTCTACTATTTTTCTATGCATATTTTATTTTAAAAAATCAGGATTATACTATACTTAATGCAATCTTTTTTACACTTAGTGGAGTTTGAATGTCTTTTTACATCACTAAATATTCTTCTGTGTAATAGACTTGCCAAGTTCATCTGTAGAGACCCTAACTTCTCTCCCCATTTTAAGACTGGAAAAGGTGACCTTAGGGATTACGTGATCACAGTTCATAACACCTTCACTCATTCTATAGTCAGCGTCGCCTTGCTGCTGCTGCTGCTGCTAAGTCGCTTCAGTCGTGTCCGACTCTGTGCAACCCCATAGATGGCAGCCAACCAGGCTCCCCTGTCCCTGGGATTCTCCAGGCAAGAACACTGAAGTGGGTTGCCGTTTCTTTCTCCAATGCATGAAAGTAAAAAGTGAAAGTGAAGTTGCTCAGTCATGTCTGACTCTTCATGACCCCATAGACTGCAGCCTACCAGGCTCCTCCGTCCATGGGATTTTCCAGGCAAGACTACTGGAGTGGGGCGCCGTCACCCTCTCCCCCTACCCCACATTAAACACATTCACACATACGCTCCCCTGATGGGGCCAATTGGATTCTCTTTTCTAGTAATTTGGAACTGGGCTGTGAAAATCTGGTCATTAACATGACAATGAAGGTCTTTGAACAGTCCTATGCGTTCGCTGAAACTGGTGAAATCAAGAGAAAGGCTACCTGCAGACAGAAGTTATGCAGAGAGATCTTGAATAGCACAAGGGAGCTGGTCTACAAGCAGAAGCAGGGGAGCAGAGTGACTTGTGGAGAGGCAGGAACGGGAGACCACAGGTGTCTGTGAGTGAAGAGGTGGGTACTGTAGCCTTGACACCTGATTTCCACTTCCTGCTCCTATGTGACCTGGTAAAGTTTGTTTCCTTCACTTCAGTTCAGTTCAGGCGCTCAGTCGTGTCCAACTCTTTGCAGCTCCATGGACTGCAGCATGCCAGGCTTCCCTGTCTATCATCAACTCCTGGAGCTTGCTCAAACTCGTGTCCATTGACTCGGTAATGCCATCCAATCATCTCATCCACTGTCACCCCCTTCTCCTCCTGCCTTCAATCTTTCCCAGCATCAGGGTCTTTTCCAGTGACTCAGTTCTTTGCATCAGGTGGCCAAAGTATTGGAGTTTTAGCTTCAGCATCAGTCCTTCCTATGAATATTCAGGACTGATTTCCTTTAGGATTGTCAGATTGGATCTCCTTGCAGTCCAAGGGACTCTCAATAGTCTTCTCTAACACCACAGTTCAAAAGCAACAATTCTTCAGTGCTCAGCCTTCTTTATGGTCCAACTCTCACATCCATATACAACTACTGGAAAAACCATAGCTTTGACTAGATGGACCTTTGTTGGCAAAGTAATGTCTTTGCTTTTGAATATGCTCTCTAGGTTGGTCATAGCTTTTCTTCCAAGGAACAAGTATCTTATAATTTCATGGCTGCAGTCACCACCTGCAGTGATTTTGGAACCCAAGAAAATTAAGTGTCTCGTTGTTTCCCCATCTATTTGCCATGAAATGATGGGACCAGATGCGATGATCTTTGTTTTCTGAATATTGAGTTTTAAACCAGCTTTTTCACTCTCCTCTTTCACTTTCATCAAGAGTCTCTTCAGTTTCTCTTCACTTTCTGCCACAAAGGTGGTGTCATCTGCATATTTGAGGTTATTGATATTTCTCCCTTAGATGTTCATTGGTTTATTTTGACCTTTCAATATTTTACCTTTTTAACTTTACTTATTTAAGGGAATTTCAACTGAAATGCATTGGCTATCTATAGTGTCCTTCTAATAGCTGAATAATTTTCTCTTGTATCTAAAATATCATATTTCAATTCTATCCTTATTGGTTATATATTTTTTAGCTTCCTTTCCTTAACAATTCTAAAGAACACTAAAGTAAATATCATTGCAGCCAGATCTTTGCAAATAATTCATTAGGTAAATTATCAGATGAGGAATGATGGTTTAGAGGATATGAATATCATCCCTAGTAGCAATCTGAATGAAAATTGCTGTTTTTTGCAACTTTACCAATATAAAGTGGACAACTGGAAAAAAGAAACCATTCTGCCAATTAAATTAGTTAAAAATACTGTCTCCCAATACTAATTTATGTTTCTTTGACTGTTGTAGTTGCACATACTCCCCTGTGTTTATTCCTCTGTCACTCTTCTTCCATTGTGAAGCACTCTTCCGTGTCTTTCACTCACTTTCTTCCATTTATTTATGTCTTCTTGATTTGTGAGTGTTCTCTCTATTTAAAATTGAGAATATTAAATTTCTGATTCTTATATACTTTAAGATTACCTTCCCCCATTCATTACTTGCCTCCTAATCTTATATATATATATATATATATATATATATTGGAGAAGGAAATGGCAACCCACTCCAGTACTCTTGCCTTGAAAATCTCATGGACAGAGGAGCTTGGTGCAGGCTACTGTCCATGGGGTCGTAAAGAGTCGGGCACGACTGAGCGACTTCACTTTCTTTCTTTCTTTAATCTTATATATATGTTGATACACATTAATCTATATTAATGTGGTCTGTACAAATTTATATGGTCTATACAATATTTGTGTAGTAATATTTTCCCCTTATAGTTTATTCTTTCAATGTCAGAACTAGAAAGTAGTTCACCTACTTAGGATTCATATACTTACATACTTTCCTTTTTAAGTGGCATATTGGAAAAAAAATTATGAAATACCATAGCATTTGGAAATCAAATACCTAGATGACATAAAACGGAGACACAAAGCAATATATACATATATATATACACACATAGATATGAAAGATAAAATCCATTACTAAATTCTTTTCCAATTGTTTAGACAGACCAAAAGTTACCAATCATAAAAAATTCTTTCTATGGGAAAACAAAGCAGGAGTTTTATCTCAGATTCAGTTCAGTTCAGTCGCTCAGTCATGTCTGACTCTTTGAGACCCATGAATCGCAGCACACCAGGCCTCCCTGTCCATCACCAACTCCCGGAGTTCACTCAGACTCACGGCCATCGAGTCAGTGATGCCATCCAGCCATCTCATCCTCTGTCATCCCCTTCTCCTCCTGCCCCCAATCCCTCCCAGCATTAGAGTCTTTTCCAATGAGTCAACTCTTCGCATGAGGTGGCCAAAGTACTGGAGCTTCAGCTTTAGCATCATTCCTTCCAAAGAAATCCAAGGGTTGATCTCCTTCAGAATGGACTGGTTGGATCTCCCCGCAGTCCAAGGGACTCTCAAGAGTCTTCTCCAACACCACAGTTCAAAAGCATCAATGCTTCGGCTCTCAGCCTTCTTCACAGTCCAACTCTCACATCTATACATGACTACAGGAAAAACCATAGCCTTAACTAGACTTATCTCAGATTAAATTTATTTTAAAACATTTCCCTCCTGGTTACACTCATCTGTATTATTTTAAGCCCTTAAAAATTACTAGGGCTAAAGTAAGACAAGAAAATATTGAGTAACTCAGGTGGCAAAGATGTTTATCTATTCCTCGAATACCTGTAGATAAAACTTATCAGAGGCAATGATGAGAAAATTCACTCTATCACACATCCTTCATATAGTAAGAATAATTCTCATTTGAATGTGAAATGTTGTCATCTAGTGGACTGCAGACTTCATCATCCACCTGGCTTCTGTTCAGAAATGTCCCTGGAGAGTCGAACTGTCAGCCACAGAAGTCTGCAGCCTGTAATTCACATGATTATTCTTATCTCTCTTATTTTTTGGTTTTGTGCTAGAGAGAGAAGTAAAATGCATTGGAAGTCAGAGGAGCTGTTCAGGAACAAGATACAGGAGAGACAGTGTGGAGAGAGGCAGGAGAGGAAAAGAGGAGGTTGAAACCCACTGTCAACAGTATGTTGCAAACTAGCTCTTGCGAGGTGTTCTGTGTTGGAAATAGAGATTATAACCCCAATTTATAGGTGAGGAAGCAGAAGCCCAGAGAGGCCTAGTGACTTACTGTGGTCACACAGCCCATGAATGAAGAAGCTAGGGTGTTGGAAATAACAGGAATAAGTGAAAATATCAAGAAGGGTCAAATCTAGCCTCAGGTGGGTGATGAGGTACAGCTTTTAAATTGACAGATGGCCTGTGGATCTCACATCAGTCATCATTGGGAGCGTCCAGCCCAGCCACGTTTAAAACTGAGCACTGAATGCTTTCAATTCAAGCATAAAAGTACACATCTTAGTAAGAGTGCTTTCAGTTGGTATGTTCATATTCTCCTTACAAAGGTGCTTTCACTAGGTGGGTAACCAGGCCTTTTGCATCAGAGTCAGAAGTGCTAGCTAATTGATTTTATGTAAGAATTCCTAGAGAAGTGTTGCAATTCCATGCCCTGGTTATTGCATGAGACCCAGGCCCCTATTGAGAACTGAGAGATGCGGCTTCTCAGTAATGTGTGCTTTTCAGGAAGGCTGTGCATCCTTCCTGATGTTGTAGAGCTGCAGGAAGATGCTTTCTGCAGCCTCAGCTTATTTCTATTTGAAGGGTATGCTTTGCTTTTCTCCCACATAAAAGCATTTCCAGGTGGACCGAGCACATCTCTTTTGTTATAGACTTCCTCTTGGCAGGACTGGTAGGGTTGATTTATAAATTACCCGCAAGTGTGCAAAACAGATCAAGGTTCACAGATAGGAACCCATGAGCTACACCTTCCGGAAGATCAGATGCGCCCTTACTTCACAGCTAATCGCTTCTGCAAACACAGTTAGTTCCGGCCACTGGGGCCACTGGAGCTGCTTACTGGATCAAAGCAGCATTAGCCGTCCTCTTCTTGGAAAAGGGGAAACGAGGTCTTCAGTTTTGCAGATGGTTACCAAGGGGAACATGGAAGGAGGGATAAAATGGAAAATGGATTGACATATATATACATACTACTCAATGTTACATAGGGCTTTTCTGGTGGCTCAGATAGTAAGGAATCTGCCTGCAAGGCAGGAGACCTGGGTTTGATCTCTGGCTTGGGAAGATCCCCTGGAGGAGGGCATGGCAACCCACTCCAGTATTCTTGCCTGGAGAATTCCATGGACAGAGGAGCCTGGCGGGCTACAGTCCATGGGGTCACAAAGAGTTGGACACAACTGAGCGACTAACACTTTTTCATATATGAAATAGATAACTAATAAAGACCTGTTGTATAGCACAGGGAACTCTATTCAATACTCTGTAATGACCTATATGGTAAAAGAATCTAAAAAAGAGTGGATGTATGCGTATGCATAACTGATTCACTTTGCTGTACGCCTAAAACTAACACAACATTGTAAATCAACTATTTGCCAATGCAATTAAAAAAAGAAAAAGAAAACAAAACTCAGAAAGATGAAGATGAGTAGATGAGATGGAACTCAGCCACTGCTGACCCCAAGTCTGAATTTCAGAGGACACTGCTCTGATATTTTCCCCTCATCATTATATATCCCTTGACAGCACTAAGTTAAAAATGAAGCGATCTTACTGTATAGGCCAGGAAACTATATTCAATGTCCTGGGGTAAGCCATAATGGAAAGGAACATTTTAAAAAGTGTGTGTGTGTATATACATAACTGAGTCAATTTGCTGTACATTAGAAGCTAACACAACGCTGTAAATCAACTATACTTCACTTTAAGAAAGGATCAATCTGGCTCTTGTTTTATATATTTTGAAATATAGAGAGACGGACACATTCTTTCAGAGTCTTTTATCTGCAAGGAGAATCCATTTCAGTAAGTGTCTGTAAACAGGGGCAGTTGTGGACCAGAATCTGTTAATGGGCAAAGCTGGACTTTTCCATCCAGTCTATTTGAACTGATGAATCTCCCCTGAGCAGAAACCAGAGCCACAAAGCGTCACAACAGGGAGTGAGACATTGTAGGCTCTTTGTGACTCAGAAGTGATGGTGTCTCAGCCCCACGGCAGCAGCGGCTCTGCTAGCTTTGCGTGCTGGTGAGATTTTCGTGAATTGTATGGGGCCCCAGGATGTGTTTTACAAGCTCTTTGGCAGGGCCTGCCTTCCTGTTATCTGCCTCGGTGGCCCCTCCTAGAACACACGATTCCAACCACAAGTGGACGTCTCGTCCATTATAGCGGGGGAAGGAGAGAGGAGGACGAATTGAGAGAGTAGCAATGCCTTCCTTACACCGCCCTGTGCAGAATAGATGGCCAGTGGGGAGCTGCCGTGCGGCACAGGGAGCTCAGCCCGGGGCCCTGTGATGACCTAGAGGGGTGGGCTGGCTGGGGGCAGGGAGGAAGGCTCTGGAAGGCGTGGGGGATGTGTCTAAACTTGTAGCTGATTCACTTCATTGTACAGCAGGGACTGATGCAACACCGTAAAGCAATTATCTTCCGATTAAAAACTAAAGTAACGAACACAAAGCCAGACAGGACCAGAATATTTTAATTAGGCTGAAAATAAAGAGCATAGCAGCTCTGGGAGGTGTATTTCCCTAGCCCCTTTCTTCTGAAGGCTTCCATGTAGCACATTGACGGGAAAACTCAACCTCACCACCCAAGAAAAGGGGGGAATGTGAACCCAACTATTTGGTGGTCAACTCCACCCCTCAAATAAATGAAACCGCAAGGCTGTCTTCACCAGAAGCCCAGGCACTGACAGAGAACTGCACGACCAGTCTCGTGGCCATCCCCTCGGGGCGTGATTTAAACCAAGAAATCTGTCAGGAGGGCAAGTGGGGACCCGCTCCAGGGACAGCTCAGAAATGGTGGCGAAGCATTTCTGTCTCCCTCTCAAGCCTGTAAAACTAAGTGAAACTGATCTCCAATTGATTATTAAACACTTTGCATTAAATAGCTGGGGGATATTCTGCTCATTAAATCCGTGATTTTCAGCAGAGCTATTTCTGCCAGATTTTATCATTTTGGGGGTGGTGGTCCATGGGGAGGGAGCGACGGATAATGAGAAGGAAGTAGTGGTGTAGAGTTGGCAAAACTCCAGGGGAAGTTTAAAAAAAACTTTTGTCAGTAACATCACCGGCAAAATGAATGCCATTCTTTTTGATGTTAAGGAACCAGGTGAACAAATACCAGTCAGCACCTTTCCTATGGAATGCAGTTCCTCACTAAGGGGTGCAGAATAGCCTGTGATGGAATTGTTTGCTTCTCGGAAGAGGCAGATATACAGGACAAAATTCCTCATTTACTTCATGTGGGTTTTTTGGATTAATGCTAATTAAGGTTAATGTGTTTCTCTTTGTTGTGGTTATCAATTATAATTATTTCTGGCATCATTTGTTTCTGCCTTTTAGAAGATTTTGCCCACATCAGTGCCTGTACCATGATATTTAATATAAGGGAGGATCCCTTGGTTTCCTATAGCACAGCTGTTGGGGCTCAATGGTGTGAGTTTAGGCGTCAGCAAGATGCCTTTATTTTCTAGATGTGTTTTCTTCCCAGTCGCATGTTTTTTATTTTTTCCCCCCACTTTACTTAAAATCACATCATCTTTTATCTATCTTGGGATAAAAGATGATTATCTTTTTGTTCAGAATCCACTAAACTAATACAGTTATTCTGTTGTTGCTAAGCAACAGAGCTGGGTTACCTAGAAGAACCTCACTCCACGCTGTCAGACCTGTTTTCCCCCTTTTGATAATTGACCAAGGAGAGAGTGTGCTGGTGGAAAGAGCGAGCTTGTCATCTAGAGGCTTGAGAAACTAAAAAAATTAAGTGTCTCAAGTTTTCCAAAAAAGAGCTGCAATCTTAGATAAACAAATTACAGTGAATTCATACCATGGGATGCATGTTCATGTACTTGCTAGGTCGCTTCAGTCGTGTCTGACTCTTCGTGACCCCATGGACCTTAGCGCTCCAGGCACCTCTGTCCGTGGGATTCTCCGGGCAAGGACACTGGAGTGGGTCGCCATGCCCTCCTCCAGCGGATCTTCCCGACCCAGGGGTCACACCCGCATCTCTTACATCTCCTGCCTTGGCAGGCGGGTTCTTTACCACTGGTGCCACCTGGGAATCCCTCCTACTGAGGGATGCTCTTCAGTAATCAAAGGAACAGGCTATTGATACGCGAAACATCAATACACATTAAAAGCATCAGAAGGAAGCCAGACACAACAGTATGTACTATGTGTATTTCACTTTGTGTCTATGAATCTCTGGAAGAGACAAACCTAACGTGACAAAAAGTGGGCAGTGGTTACCCAGAGCTTCAGGTAAGAGTTGTCTGAGACGGAGCCCATTAGGTGTGATGGAAATGCCCCATTATCTTGATGGCACTAGAAGTTGCACAGATACAAATCAAATGAAGTTTAAATGGGTGTATTTTATTGTATGTATATATTACCTCAACAAAGACACCAGAGCTATTAGCACAGTTATTAAGCTTAGATTTAGTTGTGTTATTTTTGGCACTAGGAATATCTTTTTCTATTGAGACTCTTTCTTCTACAGGGGAAGGATATTCATGTCACATGAGGAAAGTGCAACTTCATTTAAGAAAGAGTTTTCACTTTTAAAAAAGAATCTTTGCTTGAGAATTATTATGATTAATATTTCTCCCGTGGTGCTTTTCCCCTTTCATTTTTATTTTTATTAAAGTTATGCATGTAAATAATTTGAAGAGTTTCCTGCTCCACAGAAACAATGACTTTCAACTGTTTCTCTTAGAATTAATGTCGCATTTCCAGAAAAATCATGAAGCAGCAGTGTGAGCATTTTGCTTCTTGGCTACTCTAAATGCTGGCTTAGAATATTTCTTAGATCTGTACTTCTTTCTACCGAAGAGATACCTTCTACTTCCAGCTTGCAAATTCCCCCCTCCATTGCCTCTCCTCCTGTTCTTCTTATCTGTGTGGATTTATATTTTATGATGATCATTTGCTTTTTCATAACATTCTTTGAGTTGCTTGATGTTTTAGGCAAGACTAGAGATGCGTGCATGAGATTCACCTGCCATCTTTAACTAGAAAAAATAATTTTTAAAAAGGATTTTAATTGTACATTTTGGATCAGTAATAGAACAAAAGGAGTTAGAAACATGTACACGTGGAGGCAAAGTAGATATGGAAAAATCACAGATAGAAGGAGAAAAGGTTGACAAGCAAGACAGACAACAAAGCGGGACAGGGAGATCAATGAAAAGGCAGAGACAAGGGACTTCCCTCATGGTCCAGCGGTTAAGATCCCGTGCTTCCTATGCAGGAGGTACGGGTTTGATCCCTGGTCAGGGAACTAAAATCCCACATGCTGTGCGGCATGGCTGAAAAAGAAAAAAAGAAAGCCACACTTACAAATATGAGATAGCAAGTGGTAGAATACTATTGCCGGTCATGTAATGTCCCAGTTCCATGACGGAGGACATCAGGGATGAAGGTCTTTATATAATCCACTCTAGCTATCAAATCAAACAGAGACCACAGTAGGATGATTCCTTGTTACACATAAGGACTGTGGACTTAAGCCTTCCATGCGATTGGCTTTGACCCCTAATAAGGTAACCATTCTTGCTCCCACATGCTTGCACCCCATAACCAAAGGGAAGAGACCCTGCTGGTTACCAAGAATGTGAAATTCTAGGTCCAAAAGGCCCACAAGATCCAAGGTGACCCTGCTATCTTTGGGTTTTATTTCCTCTATTTTATTTTCACATTCAAAAATAAAATATGGATAAACAGTACCTAGGAAAAAAATTTTAAAGACAGAAAGAAGGAAAAAAAGAGTCTGATCTACATAGAACTCATAAAAAATTACAAAACAAGTATTTACTGATACAAAGATTAATAAATGAAAATTGGATTAATAAAGACCTCTTTCATTTTATATTTTAAGTGGAAAAATGTTAAGCACTTAATTGCATTTTCCCCCTTGAGGTAATGCAAGGTGGACCCTGCCATCTTTGGACTTAAGAATCTATCAGCTACAAGATAGTTTGGTCTAAATATTACTTAGAAAAATGAAATCACCCCAAACAATAAAATATCCAATGTTGGAGGGACAACATACAAGATGTTACATTTTTGCATTTTAGATCTTAAAACTTCCCAACGAAACAGCAAGATTGATATTTGCGTCACCATCTTAGAAATGATAAAACTGAGACTCAAAGACATTAAAATTTACTTCCCAAGTCAAGTACTTATTTCCTTATATCATGCTTCTGGGAGTATGTGATTTTGTTCCTCGAGCTGATTTAAACTAAGCAGGAATGTCTTAATTATTACAAACCAGGGAAGCAAGAAATTGCCAGGTTCTAAAGCTTCACCAGCCAGCGAGAAGCATTTCAAACAGGCGAGGGGGCAGCTACT
Source organism: Redunca redunca (assembly GCA_006410935.1). NCBI lineage: Eukaryota > Metazoa > Chordata > Mammalia > Artiodactyla > Bovidae > Redunca > Redunca redunca. Next base: position 160,250 of record SJYQ01001179.1, read on the forward strand.
TAGAAAACCACTGAGCTGCTGACACTGTCAGAATTTCCAGGCCTGTGAGTTACAGAGGAAAATAGCACAAATCTATTGGCAAGCAGCCAATGGTTCTATCTGCCCTCCTGGAGCTAGATTTGCAGAACTCTGTGCCCTTGACTGATGGAAACCCTGCAGAATACCTTCTATGTATCACTATTTTGGAACTTGAGAGGACTACAGAAAGAGTCAGAGGGTTCTTTCTCAAGCGAAGTTTCCAGATACCACAGAAAACATAAGCGCCCAAATGCGGGGATTTCCTATTTAAAAAGTGTAGTGTGTAGCAACTTGTGACATTTAAAAAAAACTCAGCAAAACAGCTATTTCTTTGGCCATTTCCTAACTGAGGCTCAGTGGAAGAGACTTGTATTCACAGGTTTGCTTTGAACTCAGTCTCACATGAACGGAGACCAAGATCAGAGAGCCCCCAGAAAACCTGGTCATTATCCTTCTGTGTTTCTGCAGCAAAGGTTGCAGTCTTCTGCAAACCATGCGAGCAGGCCTTTGAAGAAGAGCCCTCACTTTGCAGAAGATGAAAAAAAATCAGCCATCCTTTGCCAAGTTATCTGCATTATCAGTGATAAGCCAGGAATGAAGATTTCACAGCTTTATTTCATCACAACTCTAAAAATAAATCACAGTGAAATGTAAGCTACTGAAAAATACATTATGAGGCCACCCTCTCACGGCCATGTGCTTTTAACCTGGAGACAAGGGAGGGAAACTGAAGGCAAACATGTCCAGGATCTTGGAGCCAGGAAGGACCCAAAAGATGACTGGCCCCCATTTCCTCATTTATTGAGACCTGGCCATAAAGATGTAGGTGACTTTCTGGTGTTAGAACTCAAATTCTGAAATTCTAGTTCTGAGTTCCATCCACTTTGCCAGGTTCTCTCTTTCCTTGTGGGAGAACAGAGGGGCTCCCTGTGGATCCACAGGACTGGACAACTGACTCTGCGTCTGCTCAGGGCAAGCCCTCCACGCCTCCCAGATTTCATCAGGTGGGTGAGGCAGGGACGGGGTGGTGACAAGTCTCAGAGAGACATCCAACACAGAAACGTTTTCTGAAGACCATGACCTTCCACACAATCTTGCACAAGGTGGCAAATAGAAAAGGCTGTAAAAACAAGTCTTTATTTGCTACAATAGTGCCTCTGTTTTACGTTTTGGTGTTTTGGGCCCCAAGGCATGTGGGATCTAAGCTCCCCAACCATTGAAACAGCACTCCTTGCATTGGAAGGCAAAGTCTTAACCACCGGACCTCCAGAGAAGTCCAGGAAAGGCCTTTCTGAAGTAGCATTTTGGCTGTAAGGACCTTGATCTGTGGGCACAAGAAAAGGCTTCCCTGCAGCATTAGTGTTATTACACACTCCTTTCTGGAGTCTTAGATCCCTAACCCTCACTGTCCCATCCAGAAGGTATGCCTGTGCCCTGGGATCTGAGTGACTCCCTCTCCTGTACACCCATCTACCATGCAGGCAGATGGCAGAAGGGGCATTTTGCAAAACAGCCAGCCCTGAGGACCCTCCTCCTGGCTACGCCCCTCTCCTCGTAGCCTTCGCTCACCCCACCCTGCATCTGCAACAGTGAGGTGTTTGGGGACCATCTGGGGTCCCCTTACAAGCCCTCCTGTCTGTAGGCACCTCTAGCAACCTTGACGTGTAAATGCAGAGTTCTGGTTTATCTTCCTTGGGAAGCCTGGTACTTTAAACCCAAACTCAGAAAATTGGTCCCTGAGTTTATTCTGAATCCCACTCAGACTTGGCTATTGGCAACCATGTTTCCAAGTTGTAGGAGCTCTTGGTCAGATTTGCTTTAGGATTAGGGTGACAGTTGTGTGACATCAGGATGGGCAGTGTTGGGGTGCTACTTAGCAAGTTTCCCTTGGTTGAAAGGATAAAGAACCTGTGGATGGTGAGAAAATGCTTGGACTTGCAGGATTCCCTCAAAAGAAGGGGTTAAACCAAAAGCCTCCCTTCATCAAGCATTCTGAGTCCATCATTTGGTTTTTGATGTGAATGAAGAAACGGATGCTTGGAAAGTTTACTACAAAAAACCACAGACTCATAATCTCTGGGTCAGTCTATGATTTCCTCTTAGAGAGGAGAGCTTTCCAGTTCAACCAGGATGAATAGATCTGATTACACTTGTTGTTGCAAGTGTTCACATCTCTTGTTCTTAGTCCTGTGATTTTCTAGGTCAATAATATGACATCCCAAACTGTGAATAAAAGCCAGCTTTTAAAAAATGGGATTGACTGCCTATGGCTTAATATACCCTGTTCTACTGAATTATGACTATTGAGTTCCATCTGAGAGAATGAGAAAAGTCAGAAGTGATTTTTGTTCTTTGCAGGCTGAATACATGGCAAATTATTGACCAGATCTCAGTCAAGACTTTGCAAGATTAACTTGGTCTTAAGGTCTGAAATGGAAGGAAATGGTCCAATGATTAGAAGTTAACTCTGTCCTGTTATGTCTTCGGGGTGGGGGAGAGAAAGCTAGACTCCAGGGCCCCGGTAATGAGGCAAAAGCGAGAGGCTATAAATACTTGGGCTGACGGAGCAGCAGATGGTTGGGTTGGATGGGGATGGCGGGGAGGGAAATGTGCTAAGTAGGATTGGCATATGTTTCCTCAAGTCTTTGACCTGCTTGTTACTCTAAAGACGTTATTAAAGTCTTGAAATATAGATGGAAAGTTGTGACAGCAAAGGCAAGTTGGAAAAGAAAAGGGGGGAGAAAAGAAAGATTCCCTGAGGCAGGAGATTCTCTCTCCCCTAAGTGATTGCTTTGTATTATAAGTAATTGTTTTATCCATCTTGAAAGATGTCAAAGCACCACCCCCCAACTTCCCCTCCCGCTCCCGGGTCAGCATCTCAGTGGCACTAGACTGCAAAGCAGAAAATCGAGAGAGCAGTTGGGCGGCAGACCTGCCTGAGGCCCGGTGCACAGCTGGTTTGCGCCCATAGGAATTTCCTGTTGACTCTCCTCTTGGGACCATCCATGGGGTATCGTTAAGCAGCCCTGCCCTGTGGGTGAGAATGGCCCTTCAGTTCTGAGCCCTTTATTCAATGAAGTAATTCAGTTCCAAAGTGTGATACCAGTTTTGCTCATGTTAGGCCAAGACTTGGGTTTCTGTTTGTCTCAAGTCAGTATTTCCTTTGACTGAGACGTTACCCATTGACCTTTTTTGTTTGTTTGTTTGTTTTTATTTTATACTAAAGCATAGCTGATGAACAATATTGTGTTAGTTTCCATAACAATGTTGTGCTATGATTTATTCTTTTTTAAGAGTTTTTTTTTTTGATGTGGACCATTTTTAAAGTCTTATTGAATTTGTTACAATGTTTCTCCCATTTTATGTTTTGGTGTTCTGGACCCAAGGCATGTGGGATCTTAGCTCTCTGACCAAGGGTCAAACCCACCTCCCCTGTTTTGTAAGGCCATGTTTTAACCCCTGGACTGACTTCCAGGGAAGTCCCCTATAATTTATCCTTGGTTCATTACCTTGTCAAGTCTCCGAGGGCAGGACCTCCTCTTCTCTGCACTGAGTGTCAGGCTTCTGGCTCAGGGCAGAAGATGCTCCTTCATCGTCCAATCACACTGTTTGTAACTGTCTCACTAGATCACACGTTCTCTGGTGGCACAAGTCGTGTCTTCCCTTGTTGTAAGGCTCCAGGGCAGCTGGCAAGGCATGCTGTGCTCACCTCCCACTAAATGTGGAATCGGATCGTCTGTAGGGCACGAGCCACTCTCTGCTCTCCACCAGGGGAGAGAGGATGGAAAATGGGCAGTGCTGGACCCACCTACCTGCCCAGGACACCAGGCCCAGGGTGCAGAGGGTCAGACTGTGAAGCCAGTGTCTGTCTCGCTGTAAGCTGCAGGTGGAGGAACCCTAACCCCTGTACTCATGAGCCCAGTGCTGTATGGAAATAAGAAGCCCACATCTCCCGAGCAGAGTCTTGGCGCCTGTGGGGCAGGTCAGGGTCCTCAGAGTCCGCAGGGTGCCAAAGGTCGGTGTGAGGCAATGAGTGAAGCAGTAGAGGGACCCCGAGGAGTGCTGAGATCCCCGTCTTCCCTTCTCCAGGCCACTTGCCCCCTCCCTGGAGGTTCAGTCCTACCTAGAAGAGCTGAGCTTTGGAACGGCCGCTGGAGAAGAGAGCAACAGAGGATGAGACGGTTGGATGGCATCACCAACTCAATGGACATGAATCTGAGCAAACTCCGGGAGATGATGAAGGATAGGGAAGCCTGGCGTGCTGCAGCGTGTGGGGCTGCAAAGAGTCGGACGCAGCTTAGCAACTGAACAACTGGAGTGTTGCTTCCGATATAAAGTGGGCACCTGAAGCCCTGCTAGCAACACCCCAGGCCTCCCGTTGGTAGCCTTTGGGTGCTGAAGATCTGTGTCTTCCTTTCGTGTTTGTTTGTCAAAGCCTTAGATTTCGTGGTGTTGTAAGGCTCTCAGAGAAGGTCAACCAGTAAAATCTGGCAACGAGGGAAGTTTGTCTGAGCTGCAAGATAGAAGATGTAAGTACAAAAATATCTTGAAACAAAAATAAAAACATACACAGAAATTTACTGTACTGAGTGAATTTAAAGCAACTTTGTGCTAAGTCACTCAGTTGTGTCTGACTTTTTATGACCCATTGGGTTGTAGCCCACGAGGCTCCTCTGTCCATGGGGATTCTCAAGGCAAGAACAATGGAGTGGGTGGTCATTTCCTCCTCTAGAGAATCTTCCCGACCCAGGAATCAAACTGTATCTCCTGCATCTCCTGCATTACAGGCAGATTCTTCACCTGCTGAGCCATCAGGGAAGCCCTGTGTGTATAGTTACATATGTATGTACGTGTGTGTGTATATAAACCAGGAAACTAACTCTTGCAATTCTTCCTGTTTTTCTATTCTACAGTAATGACATAAATTAGCACAATTATCATAGGATGTTAACATTTAAGTTTTCTCTTATTAGATGCCATGCATTTATTTATGAATTTTCAATAAGTTTGGTAGAGAATAGTGAACAAGACTGGCCTGGACTCCATTCTCAAAACCTGCTTAAAGGAAGCTGCTAATATAAAAACGTATTTGAAATGGTTATCTATTCAGACAGCATGTCCAACAATTAAAAGCAAATGCTTTTCCTTCTTCTCCATTGTTGGCTGGGTGTTCAGCACGTCCCCAGACTGTTCAATACAATGTCTTGTTTCTTACTGCTGATAAATACACCTCTTTTTAAATATCATGTTGTTAGAACCTTAGAGATCTTCAGCTTCAACAATGTAAGTTGTTTTTTTACCCCACTAGCCAGGGCCCAGATCAATAAAGTAAAAGCATAATGACTTTCCCTGCTTTATTTTAGTAGGTTATCTGATACTATTTGCTTTCTTAGTCTTAGTCAATATTGTTGTCTCCTGGGAGGCAGAGATGCTATCTGTTCACTCCACCCATTTTTCCACCATCCTAATAAAAAGCCAGACAGGACGATGGATACTGAACCGTGCTGGTAATTTTTAAAGTGATTCTCAAGCGAATGAGAGCGCAGCCTAATTTCTATCCTTTTTGTTTCCTTTGCTAAGACTGTGAGCCATGGTGGCCACGCCTTTCACCTTGAGTCCTTCTAAAGATCAGGACTTTTTTGCAATAGGGCAGCGCGGCCACACGGCTCAGCGGAGGCACTGTGCACATCACTGACCGCTCAGCAGCTCGTTTCAGAGCTCAGGCACAAAGACTGTGCTGCCTTACCCAACAGGAGGGAAGAAGGTCATCTCTTGCCCACAGTCCTGTTTTCTCAGGCTGTAGGGAGTTTATAACACTGTGGGGGCACCTCCTCTCCTCTTTTCTTAAAGTGTTTATTTATTTGTCTGTGCTGAGCCTTACTTGAGGCATGTGAGATCTAGTTCTCTGACCAGGGATTGAACCCAGGCTGTCTGCACTGGCAGCGGGGAATCTTAGCCACTGGGCCACCAGGAAAGTCCTTCCTTCCTTGTTTCTTAAAACTGCTCCTTCTCCTCCTCCCTCCTGAGTGCTTTGACAGCTCCTTTCAAATGATTAAGACCCTCAAAGACAAGTTTTGGAGCTGCCTGTAATGAGTAAGAAAATGAGTTTCTACACAGAATAATTATCTTCAGAGCCTCGGGCTTTTAAGCTTAATTCTGCCTCAAAGAAGCCACATTTGTAGGGGCATTTCTCCTTCCAAACTGAACTTTCACATCAACTGTGACCACGGTACCCAAGAGAACTGGCCAATAATTCCTCATCTAAAACATGAAAAATTGCTCACCAAGAAGCATCAGAGTATTTTTGTATAAATTCACCTCATGCTGTAACTGTGGTACTTGTCTGGGCTCTCATTTTGTCTATGGGTAAAATATGTTCAAGCTGGATTTAGAAAAGGCAGAGGAACCAGAGATCAAATTGCCAACATCCACTGGATCTTCGAAAAAGCAAGAGAGTTCCTGGAAAACATCTACTTTTGCTTTATTGACTACGCCAAAGCCTTTGACTATGTGGATCACAACAAACTGGGAGATTCTTTTAGAGATGGGAATACCAGATGACCTGACCTGCCTCCTGAGAAATCTGTATGCAGGTCAAGAAGCAACAGTTAGAACAGACATGGGACAACAGACTGGTTCCAAAATGGGAAAGGAGTACGTCAAGGCTGTATATCGTCACTCTGCTTATTTAACTTCTATGCAGAGTACATCATGAGAAATGCTGGGCTGGATGAAGCACAAGCTGGAATCAAGATTTCCAGGAGAAATATCAATAACCTCAGATATGCAGATGACACCACCCTTATGGCAGAAAGTAAAGAGGAACTAAAGAGCCTCTTGATGAAAGTGAAAGAGGAGAGTGAAAAAGTTGGCTTAAAGCTCAACATTCAGAAAACTAAGATCATGGCATCTGGTTCCATCACTTCATGGCAAATAGATGGGAAAACAGTGGAAACAGTGAGAAACTTTATTTTGGGGGCTCCAAGATCACTGCAGATGGTGACTGCAGCCGTGAAATTAAAAGACGCTTGCTCCTAGGAAGAAAAGCTATGACCAACCTAGAAAGCATATTTAAAAGCAGAGACATTACTTTGCCAACAAAGGTCTGTCTAGTCAAAGCTATGGTTTTTCCAGTGCTCATGTATGGATGTGAGAGCTGGACCATAAAGAAAGCTGAGTACCGAAGAATTGATGCTTTTGAACTGTGGTGCTGGAGAAGACTCTTGAGAGTCCCTTGGACTGCAAGGAGATCCAACCTGTCAATCCTAAAGGAATCAGTCTGGAACATTCATAGGAAGGACTGATGCTGAAGCTGAAACTCCAATACTTTGGCCACCTGATGGGAAGAACTGACTCATTTGAAAAGACCCTGATGCTGGGAAAGATTGAAGGCAGGAGGAGAAGGGGATGACAGAGGATAAGATGGTTGGATGGCATCACTGACTGTATGGACATGAGTTTGAGTAAGCTCTGGGAGTTGGTGATGGGCAGGGAAGCCTGGTGTGCTGCAGTCCATGGGGCCTCAAATAGTCAGACACGACTGAGCGACTGAATTGAACTGAAGCACAAAGCAATGAAGGGTTTTTTTTTCGACTTTTATTGAAGTATAGTTTCTTTTCCATTACATAACAGGTTATTACAAGCTATTGAGTATAGTTCCCTGGGCTATACAATAGGACCTTGTTGGTTACCCATTTTAAATATAGTAGTCTGTATCTATTCATCCCAAACTCCTAATTTCTCCCTCCCCCCATCTTTTCCCCCTTGGTAACTGTAAGTTTGTTTTCTATGTCTGTGAGTCTATTTCTGTGTAGTAAGTCATTTGCGTCATATTTTGGATTCCACATAGACGTTATATCCTATGCTGGTTGCCTGTTTCTGACTTATTTAGAATGATCATCTCTAGGTGGACCCATGTTGCTGCAAATGCCCTTATTTCATTCTCTTTTATAGCTGAGCAATATTCCTCTGTACCATCCATAGATTTACAAAGAGTCAGAGATGGCTGAAGCTACATTGTAATTTGTAACAGGGGAAAATACATAGGCTGAGGAGATTTGTAAGGAAAACTGCATGGGAGTCACCAGTAAACTATAGCTCTTCAAACTTTATATTTCATGCCTTTCCTATGTGGGGAGTGTTACCCCTTGACTTGTCTCATGTAAGGGATGAAGAGGGTCATTTTCTGAAGTTCCTTTTTTTTTTTTTAGCAACAGTGGTTCCAAATTTTCAAGCTGATTTTTCTAAAACATTGAGCATAAAGTGTTAAATTCAAAGCTGCTTGTTTATGAGATACATACTCTATTCATTTGTTCTGCTTTGAACATCAAATTATTTTATCCACCCAAAGGTGGTGAAAACTTTGCACACAAGTCTTAGAATAAATATATTACATTAAATGCATTTTGCTTTGCATGAAACCTTACCTCTCTTTATTTGTAATCAACTCCTGATATATTTTAAACAACAGAATGAAATATAAATTCCTTTAGTGTCTTTTTTCTGGATATTTCTAGATGAGCATTTTGTAACCTGGAGAGAATGGACCCCATTTAAGGAGCTTTCCCTTCAGAATAGTATAAAATGGTTCTGAATCCTCTGAATAGTGTTAAAAAGACTCCGTGTGTCTGTCTATGAAAGTGAAAAAGTGAAAGTGTAAGTCACTCTTTGTGCCCTCATGGACTGTATCCCCCAGGCTCTTCTATCTATGGAATTCTCCAGGCGAGAATACTGGAATGGGTAGTCTTTCCCTTCTCCAGGGGATCTTCCCGACCCAGGAATCGAATCCGGTCTCCTGCATTGCAGGCAGATTCTTTACTGTCTGAGCCATGTCTGTCTATACCTGTAGCTTTTGTTAACCTGGGGGAAAATATCAAAGTTTTCCTCTCATTCTTAAAAGGAAGCCAGAATTCCAAAAGGATAAGAGTCACTGCTCTAAATATTAATTTAAAAGATTTGACTTGTTGACAATATAAGAATTTGTTTGTTTTTCCACTTTCTTAGCTGATAGTAGCTAGATGACTTGAGTTAAACTAAGGCTTTCATTTGAAATAGTGAGGACCTAGGTTTTAAAAATACTCAAATTTCTGAACTGCCACCTTTGTAGATCAAAACCTCTACCAGTCTGATGTATACACTGCTATATTTTAAATGTACAATCACCTACTATATAGCACAGGGGACTCTGCTCAATATTATGCAGCAGCCTGGATGGGAGGGGAGTTTGGGGGAGAATGGATATGTGTATATGTATGGCTGAGTTCCTTTGCTGTCCACCTGAAACAATCACAACATTTTTTGTTATTTGGCTATACCCTAGTATAAAATAAAAAGTTAAAAAAAATTTCTACCAGTCTGGGGAGATGGAGACCTCTACCTACCTGCTCTCCTCCTGAACATCTCTTTGTGACTCCTTCAGTACAGAGTTAACATACTACTTTTATTGGTCTTAAGAAAATCCTTTTGTGAAATGAATTTACACATGATCATGAATATCCTGGGGCCTGCAATCTTTTAAAAATTGCTTCTCTTTGGGGAAGGTGATTATAGGTCTTTTTTTTTCTCTCTTTACCAAGCAAACAAAAGATGTTATAAACCCTCTTTTTTGCTCTACAGTTAAGCTACCAAATCCGGTGGCCCTAGTATAACTTTACACCGCCTTTTCCTCCCCTTTTCCTCCTTTTCCCCTTTCTGTTCACCAGTTTTGAATTTTGACTGAGATTAAGTGTATAAAATGTCTCTAGGAAAAATACTGGCAGAAATTGAATAGAGATTGAGTACATCTGACCGGTAGAAAATAAGGCAAATTATAGTATATGCCAAAGCGTTTCCTTTTGTCTCCCCCATCTGCAAAATGAATCACTGAATCATACCCATTTAAATGGACTCCAACTGCACTCCAACAATCTAAAGCAGCAAATCCACATGAAAAAAAAATCAAGGTCTTCCTGTAGTGGTAGAAACTTCAATCCCATTTAATTAATGTGTTTACTGGTCACCTCCTGAATGATCAACACCGGGGGAACATTTTGGCCAATCCTATAGTTTGGTGGTTCCTCAAAATATCAAAAATAGAACTACCATGTGACCCTGCAAACCTGTTTCCAGATATAAAGCCAAAAGAATTGAAAGCAATGTCTTCTTTTTCCTGATTCTCTTGCTAATTTTTTTTGACTCAAGTAGAGCTGATGTACAATGTTGTTGTGTACAGCAAAGTGATTCATTTATGACTATACATAGATTCTTTTTCGATAAGGCTTATTACAGGATATTGAGTATGAAAGCACAGTCTTGAACAGATATTTGTACACATTATCCAGGCGATAGATGGAAGCAACCCAGATGTCCATCAACAGATGAATGGGTGGACAGAACACGGTCCATCCATACCATGGAATATGATTGTCTTAGAAAGGAAAGAAGATCTGATGAGTCTTACCACACAGATGAATCTTGAAATAAGTGAAATAAGACAGTGACAAAAAGACAAACACAAATGCTGCATGCTTCCATTCACATGCAGTTCCTAGCGCATAACCAATTCAGTGGACATGAACTTGGCAAACTCGGGAGATAGTGAAGGACAGGGAAGCCTGATCTGCTGCAGTCCATGGGGTCACAAAGAGTCAGACATGACTTGGAGATTGAAAAAACAAGAGCAGAGTCAGCTTCAGGGACTGAAAGTACCATGTGGTGGCCAGGGGCTGGGGAGGAGGATGAGGAGTTGTGTTTCAGCAGGGAAAAGTTTCAGTTTTGCAAGATGATAACCTTCTTGAGAAGGATGGTGGTGATGACTGTACAACACTATGAATGTACTTATTGCCACTGAAGTGTACACTCAAGAATGGTTAAGATGGCAAATTTCCCGTTATGTGCATTTTACCACCATAAAAAACAATTGAAAGAGAAAAAAAGGTCCGGCCTAAAATGACTAATGTTGCCTGAAGCCCCACCCAGCAGAAGCCCCCCCACCCCCACCCCGGTGCAGTCTTTCAGGGTCTGATTCCTGGACCAAGTAGCTCATCAGATGCCCTGGTAAGCAGTTAATTATTTCCCTTTGATATTGGCTTTTTCATCTTAATACAGCCGTTTTACTGTCTCTGATAATTACTGTGTCTTGATAACTCTTTTTACTCTAATGAGGTGTCGCCAGCTCTGCTTCACAAGGGGATGCATCGTTAGCTTCTGGGTCATACTGTGCCCTCCATCACTGCCTCACCAGTCACTTGCCGTTGGCAGAACAGTGTGAAGTGACTTGCCATCAGGTCACTTAGCACTGGTGCTTAATAGCCTTCCAGGACCACTTACAATCCTGTGTTTTATCCCACCCACAAACCAGGTTGAGGGAACCTCTCAGACAAATTCTTTTTCCACTAACCAGACAATAAGATCTGTAGGGGAGACCTTGGGCTTCCCTGGTGGCTCAGACAGTAAAGAATCTGCCTGCAGTGCAGGACACCCAGGTTCAGTCCCTAGGTTGGGAAGATCCCCTGGAAGAGGGAATGGCTACCCACTCCAGTATTCTTGCCTGGAAAGTTCCATGGACAGAGGAGCCTGGCAGGCTATAGTCCATTAGATCAAAAAGAGTCAGACACGACTGAGTGACTAACACTTTCATCTTTATTATCCTCTGCTCCCAGGAAGTGTAAAAAAAAAAAAAGGCAAAGCCCCTGAAAGTAACAGGGAGAAGTTTTGCACTGAGCATGGGGTTTAGTCAAAAGATGTGGAGTCAGTCTTGCTGAGCTGGAGCCGAGTGGCTTCAGGCAAACCCTTTAACCTCTCTAATTCCTTATCCCGAACAACATACTGCTGTGGGTTGTCTCCGAAACTACATGAGTTCATTGGTACATATGTTGCCAAGCCACATCAGCCTGGAAGAAAAGAGTAAGATAGCTCCCTGCAGTCTACTTTTGAAATGAGTCAGGGCATAAATTCATACGGCGTTGAGGTGCTATCAAAATCGACTTCTTTTGGTTGTTTTTCAGCCCCAGACCAAGCTTCCACTGTTATCACTGTCAAATCATTTTGGGGCTGAGAGAGTGGGCCCTGGGGCTCTGTTTATTTATTCTCTTTGGAGCTCATTCTGAGTCTGCTTCTATAAATGAACTTCAGAGGCAACATCTCAGGCAAGACTTTCCATCTTGTCAGGGTTATTTCTGTGATTTGGAAATGAATCTCAGACACACACCTTGAATAGAAGGTTGGTTTTCATCCGGGCACACGGATTTCTCTTATTTTCGGGAAGACACAAAATCAAGTCATTGGTCACAGGTATTTTCCAAGTTACGGTCTTAAGAATTTGATCAGCTCATAATGTTAATAAAAACATCATACACTCTGCTTCTATGCTTCCAAGTCTAGAAAGATCACTGCACTGTTACCCTCAAAAATCCTTTCTTAGGCCAAAGGAGAGACCACAGGATCTGTGTCAGGAGTGTGGACCCTTTCTGTGCTCTCCAGCCTCCCACGTTCCCCCATGGTAATGATGGAGAAGGTTAGAATTGGCTGCTTCCTAGTTTTGTAACAAGTGGATTAAAGTCTACTGGAGCTATTCACGACACCTTACTGTGACAATGGGCTGAACTGTGAGTCCTCGTCTTTTATGGAGAGGAGTCCTCGTCTTTTATGGAGAAATGATCTGAAGAATATAACTGTACCTCAGAGAAATGAAATGGGAAATCTATTCACAGTGAAAAAAATACAGCCGTGAGTGTCATCTTCTGCCACGAGAGAAAATACATCATCCTTTCTTCCTCTTTGTTCTTGTTGTAGTTCAGTTGCTAAGCCGTGTCCAACTTGTTGCGAACCCGTGGACTGCAGCACTCCAGGCTTGCCTGTCCTTCACCATCTCCTAGAGCGTGCTCAAATTCATATCCATTGAGTCAGTGATGCCATCCAACCATCTCGTCCTCTGTCACCCCCTTCTTCTCCTGCCTGCAATCTTTCCCAGCATCAGGGTCTTTTCCAATGAGTCGGCTCTTTGCATCAGGTGGCTAAAGGAGTACAGCTTCAACTTCAGCATCATTCCTTCCAATATTCAGGGTTGATTTATTTTTGGATTCATTGGTTTGATCTCCTTGCAGTCCAAGGAACTCTCAAGAATCTTCTCTAACACCACAGTTCAAAAGTATCAGTTCTACGGTGCTCAGGCTTCTTTATGATCCAACTCGCACATCCATACCCGACTGCTGGAAAAACCGTAGCTTTGACTATACTGACCTTTGTTGGCAAAGTGATGTCTCTGCTTTTTAATATGCTGTCTAGGTTTGTCATAGCTTTTCTTCTAAGGAGCAAGCGTCTTTTAATTTCATGGCTGCGGTCACCATCAGCAGTGATCCTGGAGCCCAAGAAAATAGTCTGTCACTACCTCCCCCTCTTATACTTGATTTTTCCTTGGACTCAGGGAGCCTCATGACAATCATCCACTAGATGGCCCCATCCGTCTGTTTATCCACCAGCCTGCAGCCCTTCCAGGGGCTGAATCCAGTTTTGAGACTAGAAAGCTAGAGGGCAAGATTTCCTTACAAACACTGTATTCATTAAAAAGTAAATTAAATAAAGATCGCTTTGAATATAATAGTGCCTATGAAGGTCCCAGTCTCCTAGCTGCAAGGCTCAGTGTGCTAAGCAACTGATGTGAGGAGATTTTGTAACAAATCCCAGACAATGCAAATAGACGGAAGGCAACAAGGATGGGAGAGTGCATGGGACACCCTCTCTCATTTTCAATAAATATTGCAGTTGCCTGGAAAGGGCGGCCTAGTGTTTACTTCCCCTGACTGCCCACAGGGCCTGGAGGGTTGGATTTCCACAATGGGTGAGAGCAGTGACTCCTCCTGTGAGCCTATCCTCATCTGGAAGTCATCAAGCCACTTTGAGAAACATTTTATGTCTCGCCTGTGAACGGCACTCACGTTTCCAGGTCTTTCCCTGGGTTTGAGCTCCGAGGGCACGTTGGCATGTAGAACAGACATTTCCTCGCGGAGGTGTCTTGGCAGCTCCAGCTGCTGGCTGAGCTGGGCCTTCTGTCCGGTCCCTGCCTCGACCTTGGCTGCCCGGCTCTTGTCTCACCCTTTCTCTAATTAGGCTCTGGTTTTTCCGTGACTGCCGACCAGAACAGTTTGCTACCTTCTTTCTTTCTTTTTTTTTTCTTTTCAAAGTTTATCTCAAAGTTTTTTAAAATTTATTTTTAATTGAAGGATAATTGCTTTACAATGTTGGTTTGATTTCTGCCTAAAAGTTTTTATTATTATTATTAAAAAAACAATAATCTGATTATTTCAGATTCACAAAAAAACTGGACTTGTCCTTGGCGGGCTGTGATCACCTCCAAGCTCAGGACCACCTCTCCACCTGGAAGTGGGGGTGGGGGTCCCCGAGGTGGGGAGGGGGGACGCCCTGCTACTGGACCACCGGGCTGATGCGATGCGGGGCGACAGCTCTGCCCAGACCACCCCGTGGTGCGTCCACTTGCATTAACATCAACATTGCGACCTGTCACCTCTTAGCTTCTCAGGAAGGCGCCTGGGACACGTTTGGGGAAGAATTCAGGCAAACAGGCCACGGCCCTCATCCCGTGCGGACTCTCAATGTTAGTCCATTGCCTGGGGTCCCCTCTCTACTCCCCGCCTTCCTCCACCCAAGGTGCCTTTACCGTATTTGTTATTTGTTGGGCAGACTTGGCCCAAGCTGTCTAAAAGCACTCATCCGGGGTGCTTTCCAAAACTGATTTTATTTTTGAAGTTGAAGGAGGAAGAAGGGTGTGGGGAGGTAAGGGTGAGATTTCTACCCTCTGTGGAATCATTGGAAGAGTTAATTAACAGTGTCCATTTTATTTAACCAAAGAGGTAAAAAAGAGACAGGGAGAGTGAGAGATGATTGATATTAATAGATCAGGGAGGATCCTCTGGAGGAGGGCATGGCACCCCACTGCAGTATTCTTGCCTGGAGAATCCTATGGACAGAAGAGCCTGAGGGGCTACAATCCACAGGGTTGCAAAAGAGTAGGAAACAAGTGAGCTCACACACACAGCAGATTTGATGGATGGATGGATGGATGGATGGACAGACTATGGACACAGAGGTCAGTAGAGAGATGATAGATACGACTGGTGGATGGGTAGATAGATAAGTGGAAGACGGTTAGACAGATTCCATACTTCAGTTTACCTTATTACAAAGGTAATCCAAAGGAAAGGAACAAGTAATTTTTTAATTGACGTCATAGAGAAGTCCTATTTGCATATTTTTGGTGGATCCTCCTCTGGTTTGGGATACCCTGGCTGGACACCGCAGGAACATGTCAGAGTTGGGACGGCCGTGAGCCCTGTCCGCAGAGAAGGTGGGCAGCGGTGGGGGAGCAGGAGGGCCTTTCTCTGCAGCAACAAAGCCGAGTAAGAATTCAGAAGCAAAAGAATAAACACAGCGCTTGTCCTGCCTGGAAATAGCCAAGGTCCTAGGGCACTTCCTCGGGGTCGGTGTGTGTCTCCACTGTAAGGGCACCTCCTCGGGGTGCGGAGCTGGTGTGGTCCTGTGAGCGCTGTTCTCTGACCCAAGCGTGGTCTGCAGGGTGAACTCTTGGAGGAAGACAGGCTACTTTGACGGGAGGGCATAACTGATAGTGTTTTGGCCCTTCCATCCATAAATTAAAATATTCAACTTGAGGTCACGGTAGAAAATGCTCTTGTCTTCTCTAGAGGTCTTAGATATATAGTCAGTGACTTATGCAACCCTCAAGTCTGCCTAAGTGCCCTGAAGAAGCCACTTTAAGAATGAGATTGATTAATTAAGACCAGGTCCACCTGGTGCTTCTGCTTTTTGAAAAGATTCTGCCAAACAACAGCTTTGTTGTTTTATGGACCGCTGTACACACAATGGGCTCGCTTGATTACAATGCCACATGCTTCAAATATTTTTGCTGAAACTGATCAGGCCCCAGGGGGACCCTCAGTGATGGGGGAGGTTTATGCAAATGCCCCTCAGGGGAGATGCGGAGATGGCTTCAAAGGTTTAGGTCTCGTGATTGATAGCAATAAGAAAAAAGACTTCACACAGTTACAGGGTAGGCTCAGGTCTCTCTTTTTTGTATCCTTGTTTACAACTTTTCCTATCTTGGTGAGTCTGAAAATATTGTGGTGGAATTCTAATTTTTCTTTTGCCTTCACTTCTAGTGGAACACTTTAAGGAACCAAAGGATGAAAGACACTCTTGGAGACTCTGGTCTGATCTGACCACTTTTAATGTCTCTCTAAAGAATGTGGAAGCGCCCAGAGCCCAGAGAGTTTTCCCTAGTGTTAACTTGTCATCGTACTACTTTTTTCTCCTGGATATTCCAAACAGGACCCATTTGGGGGTATTTTTTCTTAGTTTATACAATAACCTCCTGCACAAAATATGTTGTTATTCCTTTTACCTACCACACATGAGTCCAATGAGATAAACCTAAACATTTACCCAAAAAGCACAAAATTACGTCAGAAATACATCTGACTTTAACTTCAGCTTATTTCGAAAACGCCACAGGTTTGGGTTCATGGATGTTTTCTGGATTTCTTGTTTATCCAACTGATTAGTCTGAGGATGTTTCTTAAAGTCTCCATAATTTCTTCATTATGCAAAAGTCAGGATGAGTTATGGTCAGAGTTATTGTGAACATAAATAAAATATTAATGCTGTCATTGAATTCTTTCATTGAAGTAACTGGGGCAAACATTATAATGTATAAAGAACTGTAAATATTTGTATTTCGTGTCCATCTCATTCATTTCTAAAATTCACCCATGTGAATAGCGTAGCAAAGGTATATGAAACAGTACAGATAGACTATAAACATATAATAAATGGTAGTGTATAAAGAAACCTGTTCCTCTGTTCTGTGAAACATGAAAACAAATAATAGGAGCCCTTTTTCATGTACCTCACCAACATCTCCCTGTAACATTTTGTAGAACAAGACTCTAATCTCTGTGCACGTACAGGGTGCTCTAAAATGTTCCATTGTCTTTGCAACCGTAATTAATTGAATTTTGTCTGCAAATAAATATGCATAACACATGTAATCATCACAAATTGCTGCACACCTGAAAATGGGCTCTGGTGGGCAATGAGCCATGCTGAGTGACTCTAGGATGGACACTCAGTCTTTCTGAGCCAATCAGGGCACTTTTTCAGCAGGAAAACCTGCTGTCGTGGTGATGAGCATCTCCTTGTCTTCCATCCTTATTTCTTCGACTGATAGCATTTCATATTCCATGAACACGTCTCCGGGAAAACAGCTCAGTTCATTTTTACTGGATAGGCTGCATCGCATTTTGCCTCTGATCTATGACAGTGGGTCGGTCAGTTTCTTTGAAAATTGCTGGAGAGATGGTGGTTGTCAGAAATGAGACAGGGTAGCACAGTAGCCCTTGATTGGACTGATCACTGCCTGGTGTCTATCACTGCCCATAAGACCCTGTGCTGGGGCCGGAGCCGAACAGAAGTTCATCAGTCTCTACCCTCGGCTGACGGATTTCTGAGAAGCACAGGCAGCTTGTCCTCCGGCCGTGTTGGACGCAGGGCCCCCTCCCTTTCTGTCTGTCCCTGAGTGTATCACTGACTTGGCCCTCTCTCTTCCTAAGTGCATTCCTTCATCCGCTCGTTCTTTCGACTCGTCTCTGCCTCGTCTCTACCGCGTGCAGGCACTGCGCTGGGTCCTCGGAATAGAGCAAGCTGCAAGGCCCGCCCTGGTTGGTGGAGCTCACACCTCATTAGGGCAGACCAGTGTCCAGCAAAGGATCGTCCACAAGGGCAGAGACCAAGCTTCTGTCGCCTGGAAAGGGTGGTGTTTGTGTTTTCTTAGCCAAAGAACTGTGGGAAAAAACAGGATCATTTCAATAAAACAGGATTGCCACAGCAGAACTGGCCATGGATATAAAGCCTTGGATTTTTTCTTTTTTAAGTCAGTGAAAGGAAAGCCGTGTTTCCCACATATGGGCCTTTCGTGATGGTTAGCGCCTACAGACTGGGCTTTAGCATCTCTTGTTTCCTTTCCTTTCCTCTTTGTTTAATTACCCAGTAAATTTTGTCTTAGGGGCCACTGTGGGAATGCAACTCATTGGGACTAGAGTGAAATTAGTGTCCTGGCTAGTGGGATATCAGGATTATTCCTATTGGTGTTTGGAGAACACAGTGAGAAGCAAAAGAATTCCAGCCCAGGAGGGTTTAGTCTCTGCAACAGAGAAAGAGACACTGGGGTCAGCTTGCTCTTTGCTCAGAGCTTCTTTTCCCTCCTACTGTGGGTCTTCACAGAAAGTTCTCTGTGGGATCCCTGAGACTCCAGTGTCCCATTAACAACAGGAGTTTGGAGAGTTTCCACATCGGACGGGGTTCCCTGGCAAAGAGCAAAGTCTGCTCTGGTGAGTTTAAGCAGAGGGTTTATCACCTAGGTTACATGACTCCCAGCATCCTCAGTGGGACTGAAGAAATTGAAGACGTTCTAGGCTGAGCTGACATTGAAGAAACTCCAGGAACTTCTCCCAAAGTCATAGTGCAGAAATGGCCACCGAGGCACTGCAGAGCTGTCATCAACAGAAAGCCACCTGCCATCTCAGCGAGGAGTCCGCGAGTTCAGCTCTGTCCAGCACAGCACGAGGCATGCATTGCACCCTGCTCTCCCCCTACGTCAGTCTGGTCCTTCTTTGTGATAAGATTTGCACTGAGAGAGACGAATCTATTTTTAATTTTACTCCCTATGGAGGGAGCACTCTTCAGACAGAATTTCCAGCTTTATCCCTGACCAGGGCTTGGCTAATTTCTGGTCGTCTCCTGAGCTCAATGGATACCCACTCAGTCTTTGTCACACTGGTTCAGCTGGCTGTGAAAGTGGCCTTCTAGAAAGTTACAAAGACTTGGGAAAATGCCACACCACTTCCCCTGCCTTTCTGAACAATTGTGTGCCCTCTCAATCACCGACAGACCCCTGCATAGACTTGCTTTGTGATAAGCTGATGCCCACGTGTGTGCGTGTACCTCTCAACTGCATACACGCACTGGGGCACCTCTTACACTGAGGAACACAGAGCGGGCACAAAACAGCTGGTCCTTGGTTAGATTACACGTTTATCAGCTCACTCCAAAGTTGGTCTCCGTGGGCTACACGCAACAAGGAAGAAAACCGCAGCCCCATGACCTATTGAAAAATGTGACATCTCATCTGAGTGCTGGGTTGTCCTTCAAAGAAAGAAAACAAATGTCAAATTTGTCTTCTAGCTTCTCTGATTTTCGTGCAGTCCTGGCTTTGTACTTTGGGGGCTGGGAAGTCTGATGTTTCATGACTGCTTAGAATTAAGCATGAAAAGCACTAGGCGTGTAATTCTGGGGGTGGTAGAAAGAAGCTGGGAGGGGTCAGAGTTAATGGAATCTGGGGGGCGGGGGGCAGCGCTCCTCACTGACTCCCTTTGTGCAGGAGGAGACCAGATGGCGAGAGGGTGGAAGAAATGACTACTTCAAGTTGCTCCAAAAACTGGGAGTGGGTGGGATTCAAGTCACTGTCAGGTCAAGTGCATGCTGGTTGGAGTTAAGGAAGTCAGTGACGGTGAGCCTCAGCATTCTAAAGAGCCTTCTCCTTAGAAGTTTAAAATTCTTCCAGCAAAATCCTCCAGCTCCACCTGAGGCCAAGCCTATGAACTTTCACAAGTAATTTCCAAGGACTTATTGAGGCTTAGTTTTTTCTACCAATGGGTAGAAAAAACTTTCATTCTTAATCTGAAAGCCCAAGGGGAGAAAATTTATATGTGTTCTCCCATCTCTTTGCTTAATAACCCTGCTGCCAGCTGTCTTCAGTAACATTCTTGGCAGAAGGGCAAGCAGGACCGCCCTCCTTGGGACCCGGAGGGTTTGTCCTGGTTAGAAGTGAGATGTGTCTGTTTCTCCCATGATGGGGCACCCTGGAGACAAGAGGGGTCGGGGGGGAAGGTCTCGAATGAGTTGTATAGCAATGGAATGATCACGCTACTTACCCAACAGTGGATCATCCACAATTCAGCTCTTTCTGGCTTGGAATATACTGCATTGCTTTTGTGTCGTTTCACTGTCCCGATTGCTTGTTTAATCGGGACAAGGATTTGTTTAATTCCACAATGTCTCTGTATTGCCTGAAGCACATGCCAGTTTGTGGCAGGGAAATTTGTCCTGGAAGCACATTAGGTTCACAGGTGATGCACGTTTATACCAGTTATCTATTCATGGATAGCACTTTTTTTTTGCATCCTTTAGTTGACAATTAACAGCTATGTGATTCATTAAACAGTGAGAAGCTGTTTATGCTAGTAGGCTAGACAACCATTTCACTCCCTCTATATTTTTAAACCAAAGATGGAAGTTCACTTTTGAGGATAACACCTGAGTGCTGAGACAGTTGCTCTCTTGGGAGAGACCCACATGGCGTGTCCTATGACCTATGGCAAATAGTGTATGTGTGGGTAGCTGGTGGTGAGCACTCAATAAGATCATATAGAAAGAACAGGATGAAAGTCTGACATAAGTTCTCCTCCTTGTGTAAGGATAAAACTGTATATTATATTCAGATGCAGGCTGAACTGAATCAAGTCCTTTTTCTTTATGGTCCATGATTATCTCTATAGATATGGCCCTGGGGGTTGCAGTCATTCATCATCCAAAGGATACGGAGACTTAATTCCTCCCTAAAATAAGATTGATTCTGAATATGGCTGGTCCTCTGCCCTCCTATCTTAGACACACATCCTGCCGGCCACGGAGGCAGGCGTGGAGGATGCTGTCCATTCTGTTGCCATGACACCAGGCAGTGTTTCCATAACACAGCCTTCCTGCTTTCTGGGCAAGCCGATTTGGACGGTTTTCCCTGCAGGATGCTAGTCAGGCTGGAAGGGGCTCAAGCGCCCTTGGGGATTGCTATGCTGAGTTTTGTGTGTGAAAGTTTAACTCCTGCTCAAGCCAGGCTTGTACAGAAGCACAGGCTCAAGATCGAAAGGGGAAGATCATGGAGAAAGACACGGGGTTGAATGGAAGGTATTGAATGCATTGACTCTCCCTTCTTTCCTTTTCTTCGCGGGGAGGGCTGAGTGTCTCAGGTGCAGGGTTTGTGTGTCCATGAGATCCAAGCAGCTGCAGACAGCAGGGTGAGAAAACGAAAGATGAGAAGCAGGCAGGGAGTTGATGACTAGAGGGCAGGCAGTGGCTAACTTCCGCAGCTCAAGGTTTTAGGCTTTTCTACAAAAGAACAAAAAGGATTTCAGGAACANTGTGGCTTCATGATATGTTTTGATAACCTGCAAATCCAATTCAGAAGAAATAGATTGTGAACATTTCCATTTTTCACAAGTTTTTGAGATAAAATTCAGTATCTTGATACCAAAAGGGCCAAGTCAGTAACTGTTATCAGCAGTAAATATTCTCCTACTTTCTGAGAGTCTGAGCCCCTGTCACCCCACCGCTCACTTCAGGGCCTTGAACGCTGAGATCCCACAAATAAAGAGTTTTGCGTTTCAGTCGCTATGTTGCCTTTTATTAATTGAGGAAGGTTTATAAAGCTTAAAGGAAATCAACTCTGAATATTCACTGGGGGGCCTGATGCTGAAGCTGAAGCTCCATTACTTTGACCATCTGATGAGAAGAGCCAGCCCTTTGGAAAAGACCCTGATGCTGGGAAAAGTTGAAGGCAAGAGGAGAAAGGGGTAACAGAAAATGAGATGGTTGGATGGCATCACTGACTCAATGGACACGAGTTTGAGCAAGCTCTGGGAGATGGTGAAGGACAGGAAAGCCTGGCGTGCCGCAGTCCATGGGGTTGCAGAGAGTCGGTCTTGACTTAGCAACTGAACGACAAGAATACAGCTTAGCAGAGTGCTGTTGGTAATTCATAAAGTCCATCCACTCATTGCACTAAAGACTTTATTTGTGCAAAATAAGTCTTCCTTCCTTGGTTTAGCACACTCTCAATTGCTTTTTAAAGATGGTTGGTGAAACTGGAGAGAAAGTTCCAGTGCCAGATTCCATTTCACTTAAGCAAAGAAAATCAGATTAAAATAATGAATGACACTCCAGGAACTGTGAGGCTTCCTGGGGCAGTGAGTGACTGTCCACAGGGCCTTAGCCTGAGACCCCCTCTGTGACATAAATAGGGATGCATTTCATCGCAGCTAAGCGTCAGGAAATATGCTTTTAATTATCACTTAAGATGTAACCTGTCAGAGGTCTTAGCATCACTTGTTTTTAATGAGAATTGATTTTCAGATTGCATTACCCCGAAAGCCAAGGATAATGGAAACCCCTGGTTCTTTCCTGAGACCTTTAGTCACCACATGTTCCTCCGTCGATCTCGCCGGCATCGCCAGCCCCTAGACATCTGATCTGCCCACATGGGGCCCGGGCAGAGGGGCCAGCTTGTTAGCCTTAAAGTGATTCTGATGAATAAGAGTCTGTCTACAAAGCTGAGCCTGGCTCACGAGTTTTGCTGCAAAGTGAGCGAGCCCCAGGGAAAACTAAAGAGGGGCTGAATTTTTCACTGTGGTCCACAGGCTGGCCTCACGGATGCAAGATGCTGGGCAGAAATCATGTATTGACGGGGAAACCATTCATCTGAGTGAGGCCCACCTCTGCGTAGACCTTCCCACTGGTATCCTAACCTTTTCTGAAATGGCTGAGCAATCCCTGAAAGGCACACCAGGAGCGGATGTGTAGAAAGGCAGCGAGAGGAAGGATGAGATACCTGGTTATCTGGTTCCCAAACTTAAGTCATGCTCATACCATATACCACCATCCTGTTTTCCTTGCCATAAACTGGTACTGTCTTTACAATGATTTACTTAATATTTTCCCTTAAGTTGACTCAGAAAACTTTATGGACTTACTTTGCGAAGAACATCAATATTGAAAACAGATTAGTCTTCTGCGTTGTCAATAGAACTTTTTCAGTTATAGGATATTATTGCCTGCTGTTGGTTTTCCTTGTGATGGTTGCCTGTGATTTCTTTGTTAACACGGATATCTGAGAGGTGTTAATGGCAGAGTAATATGATCTAGTTCCTTCTCTTTTTCATTGTCAGAATCAAAAAGATTGGAAGAAAATTGGATAGGGAATAACTTTCTCACCCTTCAACACTGCATTATTGCTTTATGTGTATAAGACCTAAAAGAATGGTGGCATGTGTCCGTCTGGGAAATGATGGTAGAATGCATTCATGATTATGTGCAGATCAGATTGGAAGATGATGCGGAGGGAAACTGGAGGAAGGGGGAAAGAAAGGAGCCAAAAAAAAGCAAAAGCAAGCAGGTTCTGGCTTCTTTCCACTAATAGAGAAACATAGTGATGAAAAGAAAAATGATCAGATTCAAAGTCAGTCTTACCCACAGTCCCTCTGTGTTCTGTCACTCAATCCATGTGTATTAATCACCTCCCATGTACCAGTCACCGTGTCGTGTACTCTGGAACCATGAGAACAAAACCCGATGTCATGCGGGATTCAGTTCCGCAGAAAATAGACAGTGTATGCAGAGCTGTGGCAGCTACGAGGAAGCCACCTGCCTCAGATGCTGGGGACCTGCAACAGCAACAGTGAGAAGGAGATCCCTGGCGTGTCGCCCTGATGGAGTATTCTAACATTGAGGGCAACAGAAAGTAATCCCAGCCAAACCAGCGCATTTGGGAAAATAGAACGCAATGTCACGGCGGTTTGGGCCTCCTGACTTTCCGGGTCAGTGGGAAGGTATTGTTCCTGCTGCACTGTGGTTTGCTGACTGTAGAAGGGGGAGTATTGGTGCTGGACACCAGGGGGCAGTGGCCCTTACATTTCCAAAGCTCAGAGCAGTGGTGGCTCAGGCATCTGCAGAGACGTGGATGGACGCAGAAACTGTCATGCAGAATGAAGGGAGTCAAGAAGACAGAAACAAATTCATATACAAACGCATATATATGGAAACTAAAAAAATGGTATAGATGAACCTATTTGCAAAGCAGAAACAGAGACTCAGAGAACAAACGAATGGACAACAGGGGAGGGGTGGAATGAACTGGGAGACTGGGACTGACACATATGGGTTGTCGTTCAGTTGCTCAGTTGTGTCAGACTCTTTGTGACCCCATGAACCGCAGCACGCCAGGCCTCCCTGTCCATCACCAACTCCCAGAGTTCACCCAAACTCACGTCCATCACGTCGGTGATGCCATCCAGCCATCTCATCCTCTGTCGTCCCCTTCTCCTCCTGCCTTCAATCTTTCCCAGCATCAGGGTCTTGTCCAGTGAGTCAGCTCTTCGCATCAGGTGACCAGAGTATTGGAGCTTCAGCTTCAGCATCAGTCCTTCCAATGAACACCCAGGACTGATCTCCATTAGGATGGACTGGTTGGATCTCCTTGCAGTCCAAGGGACTCTCAAGAGTCTTCTCCAACACTGCAGTTCAAAAGCTAAATTCTTCAGCCTTCCGTCTTTTGACAAAATGTGGTCCACTGGAGAAGGGAATGGCAAGCCACTTCAGTATTCTTGCCTTGCGAACACCATGAAGAGTATGAAATGGCAAAAGGATATGACGCTACAGACACTATGTATAAAATAAATAACTAACGAGAACATATGGTATAGTACAGGGAATTCTCCTCAACACTTTGTGGCGATCTCCATGGGAAGGACATATATATGCCCAAAAGAGAAGGCATATATAGGGAATACACGTACACATATATCAATAGCTAATTCACTTCACTGAGCAGCAGAAACTAACACAGTATTATAAAGCAACTGTACTCCAATTTAAAAAAGAAAAAGTCAAACTTAGGGCTCACCAAAAGTTTTGCTAACAGCCTGCCCGGTGTGATTCCCTCGGATGTCCCCTGGGTGGGTATTAGCGGCTCCCGTTGGGCTCATCCCATTCTTCAGGTGACTCTCTCCAAGCCAGGCTTGCTGACCGTGGTGTTTGAGCAGGTGGCCACCAGCCTGGTTCTACTCTTCCTGGGCTGGACCAAGGTAAGAATTCGGGGGACATTCTTGGCAGTCCTGCAGGGTGCTGTTCATAGGAGTGGTGAGGTCGGGAGCCAGGATCAGGTTTTGGTCTGGCCGACTCTAGGCTGTTCAAGCACTGATGATAGTCATCCAAGCTGCCTCTCATGCCTGAGCCATTTCTCTGGTCCTCCAGGGGAACAGAACCTGGCCCTCTGCTTGCATCTTAAATCAGCTTTGGCCAAACACTTATTGGGCAGAAAATAAACCTCAGCAGAGTCCCCTTGAGGCTGGGAGGATTTTATAGATTCATGACTTAGCTCTGTGATCTCCACTGCCTTGAAAAGTTGAGCGTTGATTTCAATCAACTGTCCCTGAAGTGTCCCTCCTCCCTTGGCCATATATAATTACGTGTATGTGCTCACTCATGTTCGACTCTTTGCGACCCCATGAACTGTAGCCTGCCGGGCTCCTCTGTCCATGGGATTCTCCAGGCAAGAACACTGGAGTGGGTTGCCACACCCTCCTCCAAGGGATCTTCCCAACCCAGGAATCAAGCCGGGGTGTCCTGCATTCCATGTGAGCTACCAGGGAAGCCCATGTAACTGTCAACCATATGCTAATAATGGTTTTCCTTCATGTTTCCTAATAGCGAGGAGAAGCACAAGTGGGTCTCCAGTGTTCAGGAGCTGCCCAGGCTAAGTTCACAGCTCTGCAGGAAAAGCCAGGTCAGCTTGATGCTCATTTCCTGGCTCTTGACCAAGGCTTGCTTAGAGTTCTGACCACTTTATAAGGTACATCCCGCCCCCAGGTGACTCAGTGCTAGAGTCCAGTGCAAGAGACGAAGATGTGGGTTTGATCCCTGGGTTGGGAAGATCCCTGGAGTAGGAAATGGCAACCCATTCCAATATTCTTGCCTGGGAAGTTCCATGGACAAAGGAGACTGGCGGGCTACAGTCCATGGGGTTGTAAAGAGTCAGATATGACTGAGCATGTACGCATCCCTCTTAACAAACAGGGTCGAGCCTTAATAGTGCTGCCAGCTTGTAGAACTCTTAAAACATTAATTGTTGCACTAGTGGTCTCCGAACAAGGTTAAGGAAATCTAGTGGACCCTGTGTCTAAGACCTGCCTAAAGGTTTTCTAGTTTTGGTGCACAAGACAGGAACCCAAGCTTCCTCATTCTTTCCTGAAGACTTTCTTCCCATGGTTAGTTGCCTAGAATGTTGTCTGGTTACCTTTTCCATGAATGGCATGGATCTAGGAATGTAGAGGCTAAGTTATAATGATATGCAATGGGCTGAATTGTGTCTGCACCGATGTCCAATGCTGAAGCCCTCACTTCCAGCCTTTGAAGTAAAGAAAGATTTAATGTCATGAGGCCAGAGACTTGATTTAATTGGATTAACGCCCTAAAAAGGGGTGACACCAGAGAGCTCTCTCTCGCTCTCTCTCCTTCATACGAAGACATAGCAAGGAGGCTGCAGCCTGCAAGCCAGGAAGTGGGTGTTTACTAGGGTCCAAATCGACCAGCACCTCCATCTGGGAGTCCCAGCCTCCAGAACTGAGAGAATAAGTGCCTGTTGGTTAAGCTCCTTAGTCTACTGTAGTTTGTAATGATATCAGGCCAGAGCTGACAAAGATACCATACAAAAAAATCAGAGGTCTTAGGGCTGCATACAAGAAATAAGCAGGGGTTTCATGGAGGCATTACAACTATAAGAACAGGGGCTTCCCTGGTGGCTCAGGGGTAAAGAATCCCACTCCAATATTCTTACCTGGGAAATCTCATGGACAGAGGAGCCTGGCAGGCTACAGTCCATGGGGGTCTCAAAAGAACTGGACACCACTCAGCGACTAAATCACCACCACCATAAGGACAGAACCAAGACGGGGTTCAGTGTCGTTGCTTATACGATAGAAAGGGTGAGGTCAGTGGCAAGTTCAGCGCGGGTGGCAGGGGCCCTATCCATTCCACTCTTGTCAATTACAGCGTCAGACAGGATTGGTTTCAGCCGCCGATTAGGAGACAAAGGGTCAGCTCAGTCCTGTTACCGCAGTCTTGTTTTCTCCTGCTGGCAGGAGCTGCCTTTTGAACAATGTGTGGGGATAAAGTGTCTGCCCTAGAATTCAGGGCAGGAGTGCAGTATTTACTCGCATCCTTGGAGAGGCACCTTCTCTGGCACATAGTCCAGGGCATTGCACACTTTTCACTCCCAGCAGAGCAGAAAGATAGACACATGATGAGATTTCCCACATACCTTGCCAAACCCGAGAGTCTCATGGCAACCAGGCAGGCTCATGGCATCAGAAGCCAAGTAAACAGAAAAAAAAAAAGGTCACTTAGGAGAGAGCTGGCCACTCCTTGTGTGTGTCTTAGTCTCTCAGTCATGTCCAACTCTTTGCGACCCCATGAACTGTAGCCCGCCAGGCTCCTCTGTCCGTGGGATTCTCCAAGCAAGAACACTGGAGTGGGTTGCCATTCCCTTCTCCAGAGGATCTTCCCGACCTAGGGACTGAACTCTGGTCTCTTGAATCGCAGGCAGATTTTTTACCATTTGAGCTACAGAGAAGTCTTAACCGTCCTAAGGCCACTTCTTGGGTAAACCCAAGTCTTTGTTGTCTTGTTCAGAAAAACTAGTTCAGAACCGGTATTCTAACTTTGTTGTCATTGTTCAGTCGCCAAGTCGTGTCTGACTCTTTGCAACCCCATGAACTGCAGCATGCCAGGCTCCCATGCCCTTCACTATCTCCCAGAGTCTGCTCAGATTCATGTTTATTGAGTCAGTGATGATATTCTAACCATTTCATCCTCTGTCGTCCCCTTGTCCTCCCACCCTCAATCTTTCCCAGCATCAGGGTCTTTTCCGATGAGTTGGTGCTTTGCATCAGGTGGCCAAAATACTGGAGCTTCAGCATCATAATTTCAAGGGGGGTTGCTTTGTAGAAAAATCCAGTTGCTTGGCTATTTACTGGATATGTAACTATCTTTTTTGGATATTTAGTATATGCCACCTAGAGCCCCAGATTCTCTCTGTGCATCAGCTCCCTGACTTTTCTCAACCACTGGGAGGCAGTCACAAAGATCTCCATTTTACACAGGAGGAAACTTTAGAGGATCTTTGCGGATCTTCCTGAGGCCGCGTGGTCAGTTTCAGCCCAGAAGGATCAGGTCTTTTGGTGCTCACTGACTGCTCTTCTCAAATTGTCACCTCGTCTTTCTTGAGGGTCAGAGAGACATTCATAGGAGAAGGACAGAATCCTTCCCACACTTTGTCACAACCAAAAAAATCCAATAATATAGGACTATGGAGACCCAATCCTTTTTCTCAATTTTGGCTAAAGAGCCTGAATCTTACTTCAGAGAATACACTTTCTATTGTTTACTGGCATGGCTTACCTAAACTGTCAGAAGAGGTGTTTCATTCCTTCTAGATAAACTCCTGGGGAAAAATCTCTTTTGAAAGCATTTTCCCCTTAAAGGACCCCAAAAAGATTTTAAAAATCTAAAAGAAGTGGATCCTTTGTGGTCTTATTTTCCAAGGTGTTCTCTCTCTCTTTTTTTTTTAACAGTGAATGTGTATTATTTTGCAATCAGATAATAGCTGTGCTTTGTTTGTGATTGAAAATGGAGGACTTCCAGCCCGAAGACCAACGGGAGCACAGAGGGGCATTTTGCACTATGTCCTCTCAAATCTCTCTCCCATCCCACTCCTCCTCTTGGAGAACTTGTTTCACGGAATGTTCCTTTCTTTTTTTTTTTTTTTTTTTTTTCAGTGGGAATAAGGGGCCTTTATTACAAATGCAGTTGACTGGTTAGGACTCCCTCTCCAATTTTTCTTTTCTACTCTCTTTTTCTCAATACATCCCTCCAGGGCAGGTCAGTAGGCCATTAAGGAAGAGGAATACAGGGAGAATGAGAAGGAGCAATGTTTTCTCCAAAATCATCTGAAATAAGCATCAAGTCCTCTTGGCTCCAGCTTGAGAATCTTCTGGTGGAAAGGGTGTGAGATTCAGATTTAGCTCTTATCTTCAAGGTCCTCCATATCTACATCCTGGGGGGCTTTTGTCTTCTTTTTTGATTTGGGCTGTGGGTCACTGGTTGGCTTGGGAGGGGCTTCCACTTCCATGGCTGCTTTCTCTTTCTGGGCAAGTCGGATCTGCTGGAGGAGTTTTCTGCGCTTCTTCCCAGACAGAGTAATGTTGGCACGCGCACTGGATGCCCGCTTCTTGAGGTGGTGCCGCGTAATCAGTCCTTCGTCTATCACAGCTCCGACCACCCGATGCTTCAGTCGCCGCTCCCTGTTCAGCACTCGTCGTCGCTTGAACAGCTTCTTCTTCAGCTCCGTTCGCGGCCGGTTGATCTTTCCACTGGGAGCACCCATAGTTGCGCCGCTAGGACGGCTGCGGGTCCACCCGGATTGTTCCTTTCAATGCTCTTCCAGTGAGGAGGTTAATGCAATGTCTCCCAAAGAACAAAAAGCACTTTTACACGCATTATCTATTGCCAGCTACCCACAAGTGAAGCAAAGTCCTTCTCAACAGTTGGCAGCTTTAATAAAAGACTAGAAAGCTGAATATATTTGCATTTATTTTATTTTGTTTATGGGCCATATCATGCAGCATGTAGGATCTTAGTTCCTTGACTAGGAATCAAACTTATGCCCTCTGCATTGGAAGCTCGGAGTCTTAACCACTGGACCACCAGGGATGTCCCTTGCAATAATTTTAGAAGTAATTTTGGAGTGTTCTACTACTCATCTCACAAACCTACCTCAACCTAGTACCTTCCTCTTTCTTTGGAAAAAAAAAAAAAGATGTAAAATTGTTGAAGCAATGGTATGAACAGTGGTCCATTTTGATTAATTTGAATTGCAATAAATTCTGGTCATTTTTAAAAGGTTTCTGTCTTCAGGATTTATCTTCTTGCCATGAGAGAGGCCAGTAGGTGTCCTGGTGTGTAGATGGGAAAAGGAGGTGACGGACACAGCACCTGCCTTGCGTCAACACAGTCCATCCTGCGATCAGTCACATGATCCCTGGAGTGTGTCAACCTGAGCATGTCTTCAGGTAAGAAATTAAATATATGTGTGTATATATTTAATTTATATATATGAAGTATGGCTTATGTATAAACACTTTTGTGACATGAAGAAACATGGGAGCAGATATAAAGGGTGCATGTGGTGAACAGCGGGAGGAGAAAAAGAAGAGATAGAAGAAGGAAGGTAAAAAGGAGGAAAGAGAGAGGAATCAGTTAACCTTATCCCACCCTACAGAGAAGCTAGGTGTTTCTTTTGATAATTAAAACTAACATATTTTGGGCTCTGTATTCCATGTGTGCTTTTTCTCTTTGCTTCCTTCTTCTCAAGAATCTTTTCGTTGGTACCCAGCCCTCTTGGTGGTGCCCAAGGCCCCTGTCCTGGGGGACCTGGGCTGCCCTTTCACTTGCAGATATTCACCAGTGATTGGCCGAGCTAAACCCCGAGTCACAGACTTCTAGGAGCCTGTGAGCCCCCGGGCCTCGGCCCATCCCCAGCCGGCTGTGCTGCTGACCAGGACCCAGCGCATCCTAGAGCCCGTCTGGGACTTCCCACAGTCGTGGCCTGGCCTTGATGCCCAGCCGGCCTCCCCTCTTCACTTTGGAGCCCCACGGGGTTTTGCTCTTCAGGTTGGAAAGTAAACCATTCAAGGCTGTTTTTTTTTTAATTGTGGTAAAGTACAGAGAACATAACATTTACCATTAATTTGTGTGTTATTCTTTTAAAGTAGTTAGAGGCTCTTAGACAATGTTATTGAAAAGTTTTCCATCTGTGTCCACAAATGTTTTGTCTACAATTCTCTCATTGGGCAATTTGTCAGGTTTTTCTATCAATGTTGTGCTCACTTTTTTTTTTTTTAATTGCAGTAAAAAACACGCAGCACTTTGGGTGACGATATATTGGTGAGGGGTCATTGGTTGTAACAAGTGTCCCGAGCTGGTGGGGGCGCTGATCGTGGGGGAGGCAGCAAGTCTGTGGGGAATCCCTGAACCTTCTCTCCACTTGGCTGTGAACCTAAAATTGCTCTAAGTCTAGCCTATTAAAAAACACATGACATGCAACTGGCCACCTTAATCACCTTTAAGTGCATAGTTCCGCAGCGGTGAAGGCATGTACATTGTTGTGATGCCTATCTCCAGGGCTTTCTGTACCCATTAGGACACTCTGGATGATTAAACAGCAGTCCCCTGCCCCTCTTCCCCTTTCCCAGACCCTGGTACCCACCAAGCTACTTTCTCTTCCTATGATTTTATTTTCCATGCGTCATATAGGTGGACTCTACAGTATCTGTCTTCTCGTGGCTATTTTATTTCACTTGGCCTAGGTGGCTCAGAGGTTAAAGCATCTGCCTCCAATGCGGGAGACCTGGGTTCAATCCCTGGGTTGGGAAGATGGAGAAGAAAGGAGAAGGAAATGGTAACCCACTCCAGTATTCTTGCCTGGAGAATCCCATGGATGGAGGAGCCTGGCGGGCTACAGTTCATGGGGTCACAAAGAGTCGGACACGACTGAGCGACTTCACTTCACTTTCACTAAGGCCCTCAAGGTTCATCCGAGTTGCAGCCAGTGTCAGGATGTCCTGTTCAAAGGCTGAGTCTTATTCTAGGAAATGGCCGGGCCACATTTTGCTCATCCATTCATCCATCAATGAACACTCGGGTAGCTTCCATCTCTGGCTTATTGTAAATAATGCTTTAGAGTACTAATATCTCTTCAAGTCTCTGTTCTGATAACTTTTTAGCACAAATTTTACTTTTCAGCAAATTTCAATTATATGATACAATGTTATCAACTATAGTCACCATTTTACACATTAGATCCTCAGACTTTATTCATCTTATAGTTGAAAATTGGTACCTTTACCAAACTTACCCAATTTCCTGCCTCCAGCCTCCAGCTACCCCTGTCCCTGGCAACCACTTTTCTACTTTCTGTTTCTATGAAAACTTTTTTTAAAATTTCACATGTAAATGATACCATGCCGTATTTGTCTTTCTTTGCCTGGCTCATTTCACTTAGCTCTCCAGGTTTGCCCATGTTGTTGCAAATACAAGATTTCCTTCTTGTTCAGGGCAGAAGAATAATACTCTGTGTGTGTGTGAGAGAGAGAGAGAGTACCACATTTTCTTTATCCACTCACCCCTACAAACCCAGAAGTGGGATCTCTGGATAACTGGGTAGTTCTTCTACGTTTGCCCATTTTTAAATGTATAATTCAGTGGTATTCGGTAGAGTCACCTTGTTGCGCATGGATACTGAAGATTTGGGGATCAAGCACACAAGTACCGGTTTTACCCAGCAGGGAGGCCGCCCCATCTCCAGGCTTAGAAAGAGAACCCTGGGGTGTTTCTTAGGCGGGCTTCTC
The DNA here is from genome assembly GCA_006410935.1 of Redunca redunca. Taxonomy (NCBI): domain Eukaryota; kingdom Metazoa; phylum Chordata; class Mammalia; order Artiodactyla; family Bovidae; genus Redunca; species Redunca redunca. The sequence continues at coordinate 192,625 of SJYQ01001179.1, forward strand.
ACTGGCCTCCCTTCCAGCCTCTGGTCACCCACTGTGGTTCCAGCGCAGCCCTTCTGGACTCTGGCCCTCTGCTCCCCCTCCGTCTTCCCTGAGCCCCTGCTGGGAGCCCAGCGGGGTCCCTCCTGGCCATGCACTCTCCCCCAACCCCCACCCGCCCCTCAGACCCCATTTGTCACCAGGCCAAGGCTGAGCAGCCTGACCTGAGCACAGTCAGCCTCTCGCTGCCCCTCTGGAAATGCAGAAAGCCCCTCCCTGGACCCCCAGCAGCCCTCCTCGCCCACCCCTCCCGGCCCTCTGCTCTCCGTGTGATGCTGAAGTTTCCGGGCCAGGCCGGGAGCAGGCGGGGGTGGGGAAAGTGCCCGGGGTTTATCAGGGTTCATCTGACTGTCTCACAGCAGGCGCCGCGCTGCCAGCATCCGCGCGACTTGGGTTTCAACCGTTTGCTCCACTGGACACCTCGCCGCCCCCTCGCCTCCGCGCATAATAAGCCTCATTCTTTCCACAGCAGCGGCCCCCGGGACCTCCCGCGCGGGGACCCCGGCTCTGCGGGACCTGCTCGCGGCTCTTCTCGCCTTTCTGCAGTCCGTTCATCGGAAACCTGAGCCGTTGGGCCGAGGGGAGCCCAGCCTGGCTCCTGCCTGGGGTGAGAACGCCGCCGCCGGGCCTCCCAGACTCTGTGGCCAAGGGCGGGTCGGCGGGTCTCAGCTTCCACCGTGACCCCAGAAGCAAGAAAGAACAGGCTCCCCTCTCTTGACCTTGCAGAGAGGGCTTGGGAACCTTTAGTCTAAAAGTGAAAGGCCCACGGAGAAAAGGAGTTGCAGCGCTGGTGGGAAAACACAACAATTCTAAGTATTTTTTTCCTTTGATATTTTTATTTATTCAATTTATTTTTAGTCAGTTATGACATTGTAATGGTCCCTTGGACAGCAAGGGGATCAAACCGGTCCATCCTAAAGGAAATCAACCCTGAATATTCACTGGAAGGACTGATGCTGAAGCTGCAGCTCCAATAGGTGGGCCACCTGATGCAAAGATCCAGCTCATTGGAAAAGGCCCTGATGCAGGGAAAGATTGAAGGCAAGAGGAGAAGGGGCCAACAGAGGATGAGATGGCTGGATGGCATCAGTGACTCAGTGGACATGAATTTGAGCAAACTCTGGGAGGTAGTGAAGGACAGGGAAGCTTGGTGTGCTGCAGTTCATGGGGTGGCAAAGAGTCGGAGATGACTTAGCGGCTGACCAACTTAACACTGTTGATGAAGGAGAATATAACAAAAGGGTCTGTAAGTACAATTTGACATTGAAGATCCTTAATATCCATTACGTATCAGTCGCTTCAGTGCCCCTCAACAGCAGGGGTCTGTCATACTGGCGCATCTTGGCTCAATATTAACTCCGACTAATAAACAGTAACTGCTATTAACCAGAACAATGAAAGACTTTTCATAATATAAAAATTGGATTTTGATTCAAAACTTATATTGTTTCCTTTGAGCATCAGTAGTTATATTTGATACTTTTTTTTTCTCTAGAATTAGGCACTGCTCCCTCAAAGGGCCCAGCAGTTGGGAGCAGACCAGGGTAGGGAGGGTCATTTAAGGACCTATCCTGGATGAATCAGGGTGAAATCAGAGCACCAGGCACTCAAGCTTGACTGGAGTTTGACACTTGAACATGACTGCAAGAGGTCTTTTGCTTTGAAGAGCTTTAGTAAAACGTCAACCTAGAAATGAGCTTTTATTTTTTTTTTTTGGAGAGGGGGAGGGAAACAAATTTCATATTTTAGCTTTCCTATTTGATCACGTGCTCAGAAGCGCCCTTTTCTCCAAAGATGTTAGACATGACGGTCTTGTGATCTGTAGGATTACTCTGTACAGGCTATTAATCCACTTGGCTTTTAGTTGCACGTATGTTAGACAGCTTTCTATGTGAATATACATGACATAATACATCGCTCGTTTTATTAAAACAGCTGTAAACTGAGGTATTAATTAATATGCCCTTGGTGGCTGTTTTTTTTTAGGTCTTTTTTTTTTTTCCCTGATGTGGACCATTTTAAAAATCTTTATTGAATTTCTTACAATATTGCTTGTTTTACGTTTTGGTTTTTTGGCCTCAAGGCATGTGGGATCTTAGCTTCCCGACCAGGGATCGAACCCTTACCCCCTGCACTGAAAGGCAAAGTCTCAAGCCACTGGAAGTCCTCTGATGGTCGTCTAGTAGTATCTAAAGGAAAGAGAGCCATTTCTTAGTATCTGTGTGTTTATTGTTATTAGAAAGCGGTAATATCCTGTACATGCAACTTCGAATTTCTGTGAATACATGACATAAATTCATAAAAGTAAAATGAAAAAAAATCCAGCTGTTGTGACCTGTCAAGATGCCTTTGGTTCTCTAATGAGCGGCAAGTTGCAGCCATACTTCTCCAGCCTTTNCGCCTCTCCCAAGGAAGACGAGTGACATTTAACAGCCACCGGATGTACACATGAGTCCTGTCTCCATTTCTGTGAATTTAAGTGACTGGGGGTGGGGTGGGACCCCCTTCTCCAGAGGGCTTTCCTCGCCCCAACTCCCCAGAGGTGTGTCCATGTCCTTCGCCCGGAGGGCAGTTTGTTTCAGGGAGCTACTTGACTGTGAGATGTTCTAAGATGTCCTTTCTAAAGAACAGAGAGAAAGATGAACTTGGAGCAACCCTGTATCTCCAGCCCATAGAATTCCTGGCCCACTTCAAGCCCAGACTGGTGGCAAAAAGCAGTCCAACATTCCATGAAAGGGACACCGGCTTTTAGAGAGAAAAAGCAATCTTGAAACCAGGGCATTCAGAGACATGTAAAAGAGCCCCCCTTCCCCAGCCTTCCTTCTTGCCCTGTGATGCTCAGCTGATACACACAGGTGGGATCCTGCCCCTGTGGTCCAGCATCCTGGCCGTCTGTGGAAGCTGCTCCTGATTGGTCCAGAGCATCTCAGGATCATGAGAAGAGCTGAGTTCCTGCATCCAGGCTAACCCAGATATTAGCTCTGTGATGAGGGCTGGTCAGGCCATCTCCCTGAAATTTTAGTTCCTTTACACAATTTACTTCCTTGCCTTTATAATGTTTTTATTATAAATGTTATTGTATAAAATACTCCTAGACATTTCCCCCTTCTTTCCTCACCTGTTCTGTACAACCCAGATCAAATACCAGCACCTCTTCTACCCAGGCATCTTTTTAAAACCCCTTCCCACCCACACTTTTCCCCTGAATCTTTTAAGGGAAGACTGCTGCCTGTGTTTGTAACTAATTACATACAAAGTTATCTCTAGGGCAGGCTAGGGAAGGCCCTCTATCCCCTCCATATGGTTAGCGCCCACTTCCATGAGTCCAATGAATGAATAAATGAATGGACTTGCTTTGAAGCATTTTCTCTTCTGAGAAATTAGCAGGAACAATTTAAAGTGTTATTGTCTTTCAATAATATACACAAGTTTATCCTATATTTTCATCACAAGGTCTTAAAGTCCTATTAAGTTTTCCAGGCCAGGCCAATGACGAGATCAAAAGGATAAATAGTTACTTCCAACTTAGGAGAATGTTTAGTTTCTAGAATATTCCTAGAATCCAGCCTTTTTCAAAAGCAAATACACTTCAGGTTGGAGCTAAGCCTTCAGACATACTGTTTCTGCTTTCCCCTGGAAAGTTTGTTTCTAACATTCCATAACAGGTAGACGGTTATGTTATCTTCAGGAGGAAGAATCCTAGCACCTGAGAAGACTTTTGGCAGGAAATGTCCCAGATGGAGCATTGTGTGTCTACCATACAGACATTTATTCACACTCAAGTTATCTGCAATGCTGTATTTTCTATATCGCCCCATACATTTCAAACAAAGTGTATTCATTTCAAAAAATCACACACATTTAGGATGCATTTCGTACTTGTACTACAATGAAGTGACTTAATTGACACATTGATAAACTTAGGACCTGCGATTTTCATCTTTTTATAAGCAGACATTCCCAGTGAGCAATCAGGACTTGGAGTCTTCACTTACACAAACACAGCTGTTGTTTTGAAAAAATAATATGAATAACAGAAAATTTTCAGAAAGAACTCTGTGTCAATAAAAATAAATGTTGAATTGGTCTAGGAAATGTACCAAACACACACACACACACACACACATGCACGAACGCACACACATAGACATTTCCACCTTTATTTGCAATAATCAAAATTTTAAAATATTGTGCCAAAACTTCTTCCTTTCCTACCAAATCTCAAATCTGTCTAATATATATACAGACACTTTGAATATGGCTTCCTTGATGGCCCAGTCGATAAAGAATCCGCCTGCAATGCAGGAGATGTGGGTTCCATCCCTGGGTTGGGAAGCTCCCATGGAGGAGGAAATGGCAACCCACTCCAGTATTCTTGCCTGGGAAATCCCATGGACAGAGGGGCCTGGTGGGCTACAGTCCATCAGGTTGAAAACAGTCAGATACGACTTAGTGACTCAACCACCAACCACTTTGAACGTGGAAAGTTTGTTTCTACTCCTGAATTTGAGCTGATGCCAGAATAACAGAAGGGAAGTGTTCTCAAGTCTACGTCAAGTCAGATGCTGAGACCAAGAAGTGAGACTGTGAAGGGGGGAGCGGAGACTATAAAGGACCAGTACGGGGACTTGCCTGGTGGTCCTGGGGTTAGGACTCTGCATGTCCACTGCAGGACCAATGGTCAGGGACAGCCACATGGCTTGGCCAAAAAAAAGGAAAAAAAAATTTTTTTAAAGGACCAGTACGACCTTGGGGAACTTCCACAGATTGTAGGAGGAAAGACAGGTAGCAAAGGAGACTAGGAAGAAATTCTAATCAGCTAAGAGAAACAATGGGATCTAACATTTTTAAAAAGAAGACGAGGTCGGCATGGTCACGTGGTGGAGGCTGGAGACACCCATCACAGGAACTGGACATCAGAAGCAGTAATGTGACATGTAAGACAAAGTGTGATGAATGTGGTGAAAACAGAAGCTAAATTTGATGACTTGAGCAACAGGCTAGGAGGTGAAAAAACGAGGGTTCAGCACTTCCTGGTGGTCCAGTGGTTGAGACCTCATCTTCCAGCACAGGGGGTGCAGGTCGGATCCCTGGTCGGAGGGCTAAGATCCCACATGCCTCTAGGCCAAAAAACCAAAACACAAAACAGAAGTAATATTGTAACAAATATAAAGACTTTAAAAATGATCCCTGTAACAAAAAGAAATCTTAATAAAAGAGGGATCAAACACCGACCACTAGCATGAGCTTGACAGGGAAATAAAAGACCAGCAGGAAGCCCCATGGAGCCTGGCCAGCAACAAGCACTGCAGGAGACTTCTGGAAGGGTATCCAAGAGCGAAGAACCGCTGGGAGTGAGAGTCTAGAGATTCTGGAAAGACAAGGAATCATTGAGACAAGTGTGCGGAGGGAGCGAGAAGAATGGAGCCCGGAAGAAGGAGCTGGAGATGTGATGAGACACAGTAATAAGAGGGAGCTCCCGCTACAGTTTCCTCAGCATAAAAGGAGGCGAGTTTCTGTGGAGAGCTGTGGCGTGAGGTAGACTAGAAAGCTGAAGCAGAACACAGGCGCCATGGAGGCCGACGCACTTCAAGGAAAACAGGTTAAGTTTTGCTAAAGGCCAGCAGGAACCTGGCTGGTTGAAGGGACCTACAGCAGAACTCTGTGATTTCCCGGTGCATCCATACCTGGGGGCACAAGTGAAGGATGCGGGGCTGGAGACAGACCCAGCCAGGGCGCAGGGAGAGGGGAGTCTGCAGGTCCACCCAGCATCATCCACCGTGGGGTCTCAGTAACCCCCGAATCTACAGGGCACCGGTCAAAACTGACTGAAACTGAACAGAGCATGAAGATGACTTCAAGTCATAAGCTGTCCCCAGCTGCTTGAGATATTTCCTGTGGGAGCCTCTGAATATGCACTTCTTCCTTGCAGCTGAATACACTCCATCTTTGGAATGTTTTCCCCACCTCCTTCTTCCCTTCACAGCTAGGCCTCTGCAGAGTTCTCTGGCAGGATTTCCATGCCATCAGAAAATAAAGATAATGGTATCTGAGCACGTTCCCTTGTTCAGCCCCTTCATTAGAGACGAAGCCGATACCAAAGCCAGGAGAGGTTGATTTCATGCCCTTGATATAAGGAGTTGGCTGGTTTTCTGTTTAGCACAGCCTCCCAGTGATATCTCACTCCTTCTGTCGGTCTGCTCTGGTTCTGGTTCAGAATCTAACATCTAAGCAAGATCTGGCAGGACCGCAGGAACTGGAGGTAGAAATGCCAGAACCACAATCGACAAATTCCCTAAGCCAGTGGAAGAAGTACTGAGCAAGGTGATGGGCAATTTGGGCAGGCAAATGACCCAGGAAGAAGGCAATAAAAGGGGTGGGATGCCCACACCCCTGGAAGGGAAGGGACTGGCGCTTAAGGCACTTCTCTGTGAATCTGACTGCTTTATAAAAGGTCAGAGATGGCTGAAGTACATTGGCTGTTCCATATAGCAATTTGCCCTGTTTCTACATGATCCTTCCAGTCTCAAGTCACTTGCTCGATGTACATATATTTCTATGGAATTCAGAAATGTCTACAAACAGTGTAGTTAGAATCAACAAGTTTTATTCTCTCTAGTCATTTCCCCTCAAAACAAATACACCAGGGTGGTGTTTGTTTTCAGATGTTATTCTTTTACAATTTTTTTGTGGAAGGAAAATGCTTCTTGAAGGTGAACTAGCTCGTGCCCTACTTGTTATTTTAAACTGAACAGAATAAATATTTAAAGTCACAATTCTAAGTGTTTGCTGAGCTGTGTTTTTTTTTTTTTTTTTTCCGTTTACTTTAGTTGGATCATGCATGAATGGTTCCAAGAGTCCTGTGGATTTAGTAATAACATTGTTTGTATACATTCGGGGTAGCTTGAAGGAAAGAAAATGAATTCGCATCTTAAATGAGTCAGCAGCTCAGTCAGCTCAGGTTGCTCTATCAAGAATACCACAGGGGCTTCCCTAGTGGTTGAAGATCCACCTGCCGACGCAGGTGACATGGGTCCGATCGCTGATCTGGGAAGATCCCACACGCCTCGGAGCAACTAAGCCTGTGCGCCACAACTTCTGAGCCTGAGCTCTAGAGCTCTCTCAAGCTGCAGCTACTGAAGCCTACACACCCCAGACCCTGTGCTCCACAAGAGAAACCACCACGGCAAGAAACCTGCACACCACCGTGCAGGGAGACCCTGCTTGCCACAACTAGAGAAAGCCTGCTCGCAGCAATGAAGAACATGCATAGCCAAAAACAAACAAATAAGTCTTTTTAAAAAATGCCATTTATTTATCCCAATTTTGGAGGCTGGGAAATCCAAGATCAAGGTGCCAGCTGACTTGGTGTCTGATGAGAGCCCAATTCTTGATTTTAGAAGGTGTTCCTTCTAGTGCTCACAGGGTGGAAAATAAAAAAATCATCTCATGTCTCTTCTTAGAAGGGCACTAATCCCATCACAAAGGGCTTCCCTGGTGGCTCTGGTGAAAAATCTGTCTGTAATGCAAGAGACTCAGGTTCGATCCCTGGGTGGGGAAGATCCCCTGGAGAAGGAAGTGGCAGCCCACTCCAATATCCTTGGCTGGAGAATCCTATGGACAGAGGAGCCTGGTGGGCTGCGGTCTATGGGATCACGAGTTGGGCTCGACTGAGCGACTAAACCACCAACCACCGATCCCATCACAAGGGCCCCATCCTCACGCTCTCATCCCTTCCCCAGCGTCCCATCTCCTAGTGCCATCACCTTGGGGGTTTGATTTAGGCTTCAGCATATGAATTTGGAGGTCATAGCATTCAGCACAGCCAAGATATAAACGTAAAGAAAATGAAACCTGTCCCTAGTCCACCTGTGGGGACACATGATTCAACTAAAGATCTAATGTTTCCTCTGATAGAAACAGAGGTGATCTCTCCCATTCCAGAGACCAGCACCACGCTCCCCAGGGTGATGGAGGTTCAGGAAGGGTTGTCCTCCCAACACATCCGCCCTGCATCCTAAACTAGTAAACCAGCGAAAAGGCAAGCAGAAGATAAAGCGTCTGAGTTCAGAACTTTAGTCCGTTTTATTCAGGGAATGTGGAACTACACCTGGAGACCCTTAAAGACAACACATGGAGATGCCGCTCTTTTTCAGATGAGAGAGGGCATTAGGAACCCAGGGGTGGAGACTTTCGAGCCCAGCCTAGCAACAGTCAGGACTCGTTGACATTAGTGATGTTGTAACTTGAGGTTTAAACCCTCATTATTATCACCGACTTCTCAAGCTCATTGAACTGCTCGTTGAGTTTCCCTGACCCCACCTTATTTTTAAATGCTCAAGGAAAATAAATGATTGTCCAGACGACAACATTGTGTCAAAGCTAATGAATGCGTTCTGGAGACTCAGCCTGGGCCTGCTCTAGGTCTCATATGATGTAGGGGAAATCACCCACTTGCCCCCTGCCTCCATGTACCCCCCAGAACAGAATCCCTCCTTGCTACCGCATTTACAGTAAGTCCTCTACATACAGACCTTCAAGTTGTGAGCTTGTGCGCTTTCGAAGATTCACACGTGCTTCTGTATGCCAGCTGTACTACTGTGCTTTTCAAGGTACTATACTATAAGATTAAAAATGTCTCATTTCTTAAAAAATTATTTTTAAAATTTTATTGGAGTATAGTTGCTTTATTTTTTTGTGTTTGTTTTTTATGCATTATTTGCATGAAAAGCATTATAAATCTATTACAGTACAGTCCTATACAGCCAACTGTGTTAGTTGGGTACCTGGGCTAACTTTGTTGGAGTCACCTGGGCTGATGAACAAACTGGACTTACAAATGCGCTCTCAGAATGGAACTCATTTGTATACAGGGGACTTAAGTTTATTTGAAAAGATCTTGCTCTTCACGACACATGTGACCAACAGAAAATATGACATATTTTCAATCAAGTTTTAAAAAAAAACCTGAAGTACGACTTTGGTGTGGAGTTTGGGGCCCACAAATCTCATAGTCTCTGGCTGAAACAGAAAATGTCCTGGTACATACTTTTTGCAAAAAAAAAAAAAAGATACACAATGGAAGAGAAGAAGAAAGAAAAGTGGGATGTGTCTAAAGTAAAAACGTCAAAATGAAAGTTCAACCTAATACTTTTACAATGGATTTTTTTTTTCCCCTGAATAAGAGAGTAAGGGAAGTAGCTAGTCCTGTAGGAATAGCTTCTCGTCTTGTCTGCAGCTGAGGCCACGCCTGGAACACAGAGCCTGGAACACGACCCCACGGCCGCAGGGTCGTCTGCCCAGCTGGGGCTGAGGTCTACGGAACAGGAAGGACCCTGTAGAGCCTGCCCAGGCCCCTGCCGGCCGCTCCCGCTCCCCCTCTCCCTCTGAAATATGGAATCAGCTGTCAGCGGCCTGGACTGGTGTGCTCAAACCACGGGCACAATAGGCAACTGAGTTGAGTCAAAAATAACATAGCTGCCAGCTCTGGTCTGGTGGGTTCCCAGAGGGGAGAGGCACGGAGACTCTGAGACAGAACCGCCCACCGCCCCCACCCCCCGGCTCAGCCCCGGCACTCCCTTCACCTCCTGCAGTCGCCTGGTCCACAGAAACATGGGAGGTCAACTTGCTGCTCACATACGGGAGGGCCAAGATGATAAACAGTTTTCTTAACTCTGATTTCTCTCCTAGTGCTTCCGGCTTCCACATGGCATGGAAGTTCTAGAGTCACTCCGTCCTGGACAGGACCTCCGTGAAACCAGCACAAAAGCCTTTATTCTATTCAGTCTGCCATTAAAATATTCCATTCCTCTGACCCAAGTCTTTCCTCCCCCACTGTTGGCTGTTCAGGCCCTCTGTGTCCATGTGCGCTCCGACTGCTGTGAGGTCAGACTTACAGGACGGCCTCTGTGGTCCAGAGAAGACCAAGCGGAACACAAGCTGGGGACAAGAAAAGAGGTCCCAAGGCCACTGCCCGCCTCCCATCCCCTTGATGACGCAGCAGGCTTCACAGCTCCGCAAGAAGGAGGGTGACGTCACTGACTTCTGATATCACCCCTGACCCCCGACTGTGACCTGTCCTGACCGAATCAGATCTGTCCCCAGCCCTTCGCTCACACTGACTTCCGGCCTCTGGGTCTGGGATGTGGGCCCCTTAGATCTGTAAGCCCATTGTCCATGCTTCCTGCTGAGAGTTTGATCCCTGTAGGTCGGCTCTGTGCTGATCCAATCCCTCCCCATCACAGTTCTGCAAGAGCCTGCTTCATCACCTCCTGGGGACCTCGAGCGAACCAGGCTGGAAGCAGGACCAGGCTGGAAGAGCCAAGTGGAAGATTCATCGTGCAGCTGGCCGGCACTCCAGCTCCGAAACAGGCCAGTGAAATACTCCCACATGGGCCGCCCTGTGTATTATCAGCTTTCCGGAATAAATAGAATCTCACCAGCAAAAGACAAGGGGTTTACAGAGCCTGTTAGAAGAATGTTGGTATCGGAATGCAGTGTTTCTATTTTGAATCGATTTTTTTTTTAAATGAAAACAAATTTTCAAGGGCAAGACATCATGGCAGAAGAAAATCCTCTGCTAAAGCCAGGCCGAGTGGTTTACAATGATCCAGTCTGCATGCTGTGTGCAATACCGGGAGGTGGGGGTAGGGGGCTGAGGCCAGGGAAAGGCTCCCCTGAGGCAGAGGTTGGCCGCATGTCTGGAGGACGCAGCCAGGCTAGGAGGAGAGATCCCTAAGCATTAGTATGAGGCGCAGAGCAGAGTGCCCGAACTTGGCCATTTCCACAAAGAAAACAGACCCGACCTTCCTTCATCAGTCACCTTAGGGTCAGCGGTGAGATGGACAGGCCAGCTGGGACAAGACAGAGACTTGCTTTTAGCTGTGACTGGCCCCTTGGTGCCACCATCTTTCACTGCTGGAGATGAGGGAGGGGGAGCAGAGGGGGAAAATCCCCTCCTCCCTTCAAGGTCCTGACCCCACTCTCTTTTCAAGCAGACAGCAGACCTCCCTGCCACTAGGGCTGAGGTCAGGGTGGTGGCTACCAGACTGAACCAGCCAAGAACCAGACCACGGGGTCCCCTGCCATGCACTTCTGCATTGCAGCTGCTGCTGTCAGAGTCCCCGGGAGGGGCCCGGGCCGAAGGCGTTCTCAGAGTCGAAAGGATGGGCTGCCAGGTAACCCTGGTACTCCCCGTCGATCAGGCCGGCAGCGTTGTTCCGGGCAAACCAGCAGTCCACCTGCTCCTCCCCATTGTAGATCCTCCTCTGCTTCCAGACCACTGGCACCTGGCGACCTTTAACCTCAAGGACGGCCTCAGACCTCTCTCCTGCCTCGGGAACCGGAGGGTGGGCAGGGCTCTTGCTGAGCCCTATGAGTCTGGCCTCCTGGTTCAGGAATTGACCTGAGAGGGCACAAAAGACAACAGGTCTAGGTCAAGTGCAAGCAATGCAGTTGAACAACATCTAACTTCGATTCGGGTGCTGGTGACCGACATATGCCCAGGTGTGACCTATAGGAAGGGGATTATGACATCATTGTCAAGGTGATGCCTACAATCCTGGGCTGGACCCCCCCAGAGGCACCTGTATCAGTGTCTGGAGGGGTGTAGAGAGGGGAGACCTACAGCCTCCACTTCTGGAAGCCAACACAGGAAAGATGCCCTGCCTGCAAACAGAGATTCCCTGGGGGGCATCCCTGGTGGTCCAGCAGCTAAGACTCTGCGCTCCCAATGCAGGAAGCCTGGGTTCGATCCCTGGTCAGGGAACTAGATCCCAAATGCTGCCATTAAGACCTGGTGCAGCTAAGTAAATATTTAAATAAACAAAACCAGGGGCTTCCCTGGTGGCTCAGTGGTAAAGAATCCGCCTGCCAATGCAGGAGACATTGGTTTAATCCCGGATCCAGGAAGATCCCGCATACCTCAGACCAAGTAAGCCCATGCTCCATAACTATTGAGCCTGTGCTCTAAAGCCCGGGAGCCACAACTCCCGTAGCCCACTCGCCCTACAGCCTGCGCTCGGCCACAAGGGAAACCATTGCAGTCAGAAGCCTGAGCACTGCAACTAGAGAGCAGCCCAGGCAGCAACGAAGCCCCAACGCAGCCAAAAATAAGCATTTAAAAATTATAACATAAAAACACAGATACCCAGTCTCCTACTGAGGCAGGGGGACAAGATGGGGGTGGATAAACAGAGAAGGAGGGTCCGTCTTCCCCGCCCTCCTCCCGCCCCGGGACCTCGTCCGTGCGTGCACTTGGTGTGGGAAGCAGTGTCAGAATTCTCCAGGTCAAGCCAGGACATCACAAAGGCCAAGGGACCCGAGCTCTGCGTCCACGAGAGGAGCTTGCACTTGTCAGGCAGGCTGCACTGAGACATCCAGCTCGAGGGCCAGGAAATCCTGCTTCTAAACCCAGCCCTGGCAGTGGCGCCCTTCTTACTTGTGGGCAAAGCGCCCAAATGCAATGGCACGTGGAGGGAAGCCAGGCAGAGCGGGCCCACTGGGTGCTGAGCTGTGGGCTGCCCTGTGTTTCCATGGTCTCCCTGAGAGTAAAGAACCAAGAGGGGTGAAGAGAAGGATGCCCCACTTCTTTGCTCCCTTTCCCCGAAGGTGAGTGAAAATTAGTAAAGTTCATTCCTACTCTAGAAAGTAGTCATGAAGCAAGAAATACACTTTTCACACTAATTTGAAAAGATACGTGCACCCCAAAGCAGTACTATTTGCAACTGCCAAGATAGAGAAGCAACTTGAGTATCCGTCACCTGATGAATGGATAAAGAAGATGTGGGGTATACACAATGGAATACTACTCAGCCGTGAAAAAGAACGAAAATTTGCCATTTGCAGCAACTCCATCCATGGAATTCTCCAGGCAAGACTACTGGAGTGGGAAGCCACTGCCTTCTCCAGGGGATCTTCCTGATCCAGGTACTGAACCCAGGTCTCCTGCATTGCAGACAGATTCTTTAGCGTCTGAGCCACCAGGCAAGTCACAAAAAAATTGTTAAAAAGAAAAAGCAAGAGAGAAAGAAATAGACTTTTCATAAGCTACATAAAGACCACATTCCTGGACTTCCCTAGTGCTCCAGCAGTTGAAAATCCTCCTGCCAACACGGGTTGGCAGGCAACACAGGTCTGATCCGTGGTCTGGGAAGATGCCACATGCCTCGGTGCAATCAAGTCCATGCACCACAATACCGAAGCCCACGTGCCCAGGGCCTGTGCCCCACAACAAGGGAAGTCACCACAGGGAGAAGCCTGAGCAACGCCGTAACTGGAGAGCAGCACCCGCTGGCCGCAACTAGAGAAAAGCCCACAGACCCAGCACAGCCAAAACTTAAATTTAAAAAGGAGACCACATTTCTGTGGAGTTTCTCAGCCACGTCAAGGCATGGGCAGCATCAGGTTCACCGTGGGAGACTGAACTCTATGCTGTGACGGGCATGGGAATCGGCCACCTACCTAACAGGCCGTGGCAGTTGCTGGAGAGGCCTTGGCCATTGGCGATGTAGAAGCCCAGGTGGTTGCGCTGGTAAGGGGCTGGCTTTTTGTAGAGGTGGAGGAGGATGACAAAGGCCACGGTGCCCCGGATGCTGACGGTGACGTTGGCATTGGCGGACACGGACACCTCCAGCCCCCGGCGCCCCACGACCGCACTCTGGTTGCAGGGGAGGACCAGCCTGTCCCCACCATCCATGATGACCCTGCTGGGTGTGATCTCCAGGTAAGATCTCTCCGGCTTGTTGACAAGGATGGTGATGGTACGAAAGTATGTGCGCTGTTTCTTGTGTCCGTTTGGAGGAGCAGGGGCCCCAATCAACTCTCCATTCACTGTCACACCTCAAAGGCGAAGAGGAAGAGAGCAGCGGTTAGACAAACTGCCCCCACTGCCACATGAAGGGATCTCATTAGAATATCCTTCTTCCCTTGTGTTTCCAGAACTAAGAACTTCTGCTCTCACGCAGGGACCACTCTGCGTCGTGAATGAATGAGCGAATGCATGAAGGCGTACGTGATGTGTGACCAATGTCCTGGGTAGAAGAAGCTGATGTAGGTTTCCGCCAAAAGATACATATATAAAACAGATAATCAACAAGGACCTATTGTAGAGCACAGGGAACTCTGCTCAATAATCTGTAATGACCATTATGGGAAAAAGAAGCCCAGAGTAGGCTGGGCACTGAAGAACTGATGCTTTTGAACTGTGGTGCTGTAGAAGACTCTTGAGAGTCCCTTGGACTGCAAGGAGACCCAACCAGTAGTCAGAAAGCAAATCAACCCTGGATATTCATTAGAAGGACTGCTGTTAAAGCTGAAGCTCTGATACTTTGGCCACCTGATGGGAAGAGCTGACTCATGTGAAAAGACCCTGATGCTGGGAAAGATTGAGGGCAGGAGGAGAAGGGGATGACAGAGGATGAGATGGTTGGATAGCATCACTGACTCAATGAACATGAGTTTGAGCAAGATTCGGGAATAATGAAGGACAGGGAAGCCTAGTGTGCTGCATTCCATAGGGCTGCAAGGAGTCAGACGTGACTTAGCGACTGAACAACAACATATGGGAAAAGCATTTAAAAAAAAAACAGTGGATATATGTATATGCAGAACTGATTCATTTTTTTTTGCTGTACACTTGAAACTAAAACAGCATTGTAAATCAACTATACTCTGATAAAAATTTAAAAGTGAAAAAAAGTTAAAAAATAGAAAATAAAAGGGGGTTGACATGTTTGTCTGCTCTTGTTCCAAAAACTCTTATGTGGCCCAGACACAGTATTTCTGATCCATTAGTTTCCACTACTCCTGATTTGAAGGCCCTGGGACACCATGAGCAGTGGGGTAAAATGCAAAGATTCGGTTCAGTTCAGTCACTCAGCCGTGTCCGACTCTTTGTGACTGCATGGACTGCAGCCCGCCAGGCCTCCCTGTCCATCATCAACTCCCAGAGTTTACTCAAACTCNTATAAAACAGATAATCAACAAGGACCTATTGTAGAGCACAGGGAACTCTGCTCAATAATCTGTAATGACCATTATGGGAAAAAGAAGCCCAGAGTAGGCTGGGCACTGAAGAACTGATGCTTTTGAACTGTGGTGCTGTAGAAGACTCTTGAGAGTCCCTTGGACTGCAAGGAGACCCAACCAGTAGTCAGAAAGCAAATCAACCCTGGATATTCATTAGAAGGACTGCTGTTAAAGCTGAAGCCCTGATACTTTGGCCACCTGATGGGAAGAGCTGACTCATGTGAAAAGACCCTGATGCTGGGAAAGATTGAGGGCAGGAGGAGAAGGGGATGACAGAGGATGAGATGGTTGGATAGCATCACTGACTCAATGAACATGAGTTTGAGCAAGATTCGGGAATAATGAAGGACAGGGAAGCCTGGTGTGCTGCATTCCATAGGGCTGCAAGGAGTCAGACCTGACTTAGCGACTGAACAACAACATATGGGAAAAGCATTAAAAAAAAAAAAGAGTGGATATATGTATATGCAGAACTGATTCATTTTGCTGTACACTTGAAACTAAAACAGCACTGTAAATCAACTATACTCTGATAAAAATTTAAAAGTAAAAAAAAGTTAAAAAATAGAAAATAAAAGGGGGTTGACATGTTTGTCTGCTCTTGTTCCAAAAACTCTTATGTGGCCCCGACACAGTATTTTTGATCCACTAGTTTCCACTACTCCTGATTTGAAGGCCCTGGGACACCATGAGCAGTGGGGTAAAATGCAAAGATTCGGTTCAGTTCAGTCACTCAGCCGTGTCCGACTCTTTGCGACTGCATGGACTGCAGCCCACCAGGCCTCCCTGTCCATCATCAACTCCCAGAGTTTACTCAAACTCATGTTCATTGAGTTGGTGATTCCCTCCAACCATCTCATCCTCTGTCGTACCCTTCTCCTCCTGCCCTCAATCTTTCCCAGCATCAGGGTCTTTTCACATGATTCAGTTCTTCCCATCAGATGGCCAAAGTATTGGAGTTTCAGCTTCAGCATCAGTCCTTCCAATGAATATTCAGGACTCATTTCCTTTAGGATGGACTGGTTGGATCTCCTTGCAGTCCAAGGGACTCTCAAGAGTCTTCTCCAACACCACAGTTCAAAAGCATCAATTCTTCAGGGCTCAGCTTTCTTTATAGTCCAACTCTCGCATCCATACATGACTACTGGGAAAACCATAGCTTTGACTAAATGGACCTTTGTTGGCAAAATAATGTCTCTGCTTTTTAATATACTGTCTTGGTTGGTCGTAGCTTTTCTTCCAAGGAGCAAGTGTCTTTTAATTTCATGGCCGCCGTCACCATCTGCAGTGATTTGGAAGCCCACAAAAACAAAGTTTGTCACTGTTTCCACTGTTTCCCCATCTATTTGCCACAAAGTGATGGGACAAGTTGCCATGACACCATGAGGAGGTGGCGTAAAATGCAAAGATTAGGACTTATTTATTTCTAGTGCGCAAACGCAAGATCTTCTACTTTCTAGGCAGAACTCACCCGAGTCTGCGTGATCAGAGACCAGCCTCAGGATGTGCCCGGGTTCTCCATCGATGTTGAAACAGACGGTGAGGTTGCTCAAGGGGAAGTCCACGACAAAGTGGGGGTCTCCATCCGCTGCCAGGCCAGGGCAAGAGCGAGAGAGAAAAAGAAAGAGACGTTCACTGGGCACCTCCCTGTGTAAGCACTCTGTTCCTATTTTCTCTTGTGTTGTTGACTTAATGCTGTCAACGGCAGGTCCTCCGTGTTAACACGAGGAAGATGCCTGGGAGATGAAGCGAGGCGGTGGTTACACAGGTAGCTTGTGGAAAGTAAATATCTGAATGCATGTCCCCTAAATTCAAACCCAAAGCTCCTGTGACAATACCGCAGTCAACTGAGCTGCGGAGGTGAGCGGGGCCCCACCCTACACCCCCAGGACGGCTGAGCCCACCTTCTTCAGCTCCCTCTGTGGCCGCTCCTAACCCCTTCTGTCTCGCTTAGGCCAGCCTAGCTAAGTGATGTGGATGAGAACTTCCTGTCCTGTCTCTGGAGAGCCAGGCCCTAGAGACATTCCCAGCGCCAGTCGGACACAGCCCTTGCGTGAGTGGCAACGACTGAGCCTAGTTTAGAGCTGGTGACAAGTGACGGACACAGAGTCAGCAGGAGGCCAGTCAGCAGTGACCGTGGCAACTTCTCCTCTGGGTCCCTCTGACTGTCCTGCTCTCAAAATTCTGGCCACAGATAAGACCACAAAGCTTGGCTGGCCCCCACTCCTCGCCTGTTCCCCTCATTTTCACCTCTGCTAAAGATGGATGGTCTTGCCTCTCACTGTACAGACAAAATATTTCCCAAGAGTCTACACCAGTTCTCTTTTCCCACAAGATTGGAGGGTTCGTTTCTCTCTATACACCAAACACAGCATGTTTCCGAATTCCCCTCTACTTCATGTGTACACGCATATGCATGTACAGGACTGATTTTCCTGTATATGTATATGTTCCACCATTTGTATGTGGTGAGGGGTGGTGGACCAGGAGTTCAGTGTTTTCAAGCTATGAGCCAATTAAGGGTCTTGGAGGAACTGCTGAGAAACCCCTTCCGTCCCCAGCCTGACTCAGAGGGGCCTCTGGAAGAATCTGGTTGATCTCACTGTAAACTGCCTCAAGCATCCAGTGAAGGACAATGTAATAAAGACATACAAGGTACTGGTCTTTTGTAGATGAAAAAATGACAACCACTGAAGATAAAAGTGCATATTTTTGGCGCTCTGTGGGCACGCATATAACTACGTGGCAGTTCTCGGAGAGCATCTTGTGCTCATACCACATCATTTGTACTCAATCTACCAAATTCCTTTACAAGGGAAGATGTTGCTTGCTCCAAAAAAAAAAGAGAGGAGCGGTCTGGAAGTCATTACTCTGCTCAGTATCCAAGAGGAAAGTTTTCTTGCATTCCATAACGCGTGTGTGCTCAAAGGAATGACACCCTACTCACTGGGGACGATGTGTTTCCTCTCCAGAGCTAATCTCCAGAACGTCCCTGGCTAGGCGAACCCACATGCCCAGTACATCAGCAGCAAGGCAATAAGGAAGGCTTACAAAGGCAGATGTGTACATTCGAAGAATAAAACCCAGCACGTGGGTCATTATTGCATCCAGATTTTTATTATAATCCCAGGAAGCTGGCCAAGGGAAATTTTATGGTATTGTTATCTGTTCTTCCCATCTAAAGCCAAGGATTATGAAAATCATAGAGTAGTAATGTTTAAAATGTGTGTACTGTGGCAGATAACTGTAACACCAGAAGCTGGAAGCAAGCATACTTCAGATCTCAAAAACCAAACGTCTTTTCAACTCAGTCATGATGAACGTGTGCCTCTGTCCAGTCCATCCTTCTACCGGGGCTCCTGCTAGGGTCCTAAGGACTGCGTTATCTGGGGAGTTTAGGTGATGGTGTAATGACAATCGGGGTTTTGAGAAGTGCCCCCACGCTGCAGACTTGAGCTAAATAAATATAGGTCCTCATATCTTGTTCTATGAGCTGATCTAACTGGCTTCAGGGAATTCCTGGTCATCTTAGTCCTAAATAGCTCAACTCTCAATCACACACAAGCATATTCTTTCTTTTACCTGATGTTTTGGAGATTTTAATCCTTGGGTTGTATGGTTTCTTGACAGCAGGTCCTAGAGAGGAGAAAGAAGAGACCTACCATTATTGTTTATTAAAGAGGAGGAAATGAGAGGTATAGAGAGTTGAGATGAGTCAAGTACAGCTTTCAGATACATTTGTGACAATTTAAAAACATTTGTTTTACAGGAGGAGCTTGGCCTCCCAACACAAAATGAAGGTGTAACATAAGGAGGAGTAACTATTTTATTCCTTATAAATTAAATAATATTCTTGGCTGTGATTTCTGTGTATATGATAGGAAAAAAATACAGAAAATATTCTATAGTTGTGGGGGAGAAGGAAAGTAGAATTGTTTAATGGGAACAGAGTTTTAGATTTGCAAGATGAAAAAGTTCTGGAGATCTGTTTCACAATGATGTGAATATACTTGACTCTACCCAGCTGCACACTTAAAAATGGTTACAATGTAGAGGACAGAATGGTGGGTGCCAAGAGGGAGCAGGTTCCGGGAGGGATGGAGTGGGAGGCTGGGGTCAGCAGATATAAGCTTTTACAATAAAATGGATAAACAACAAGGCCCTACATATAGCAAAGAGAACTATATTCAATATCCTATTGATAAACCATAACGGAAAAGACTAAAAATAAAGAATGTATATGTGCAACTGAACTGAACTGAACTGAACTGATATATGTACACCCGAATCACTTTGCTGTTCAGCAGAAAGAAACAACACATTGTAAATCAGCTACACTTCAATTTTAAAAAAAGAATGGAAAAACGGTTATGATGGTAAATCTCATTTAACATTTTTTAAAATAAAATAGCACTTTACAACAACCAAAAGGATACAAAAATGTAAAAGAAAAAGATATTATGGCAATCCAGGTCTAGAGCCATGAGTGTAAACACAATCGACAAAGCAGCGGCAAAAATAAATATTAAAAACTAACCCAAAAGTAAATTACTTTCTGGCAATAAAATATAATTAATATATTGTTTCAAGCTGTCTGTATTAACAAGCTTATGCTCCTCTTATGCTTGTGCTTCATTGATCTTTGTACCCAGAAAATGAAGATCATAGTATCTGAATGTTTTTAAGTGCTCCCTTCTCTAACTGACCCCTCATAAGCAGGACATGGACAGAATCAGGTCAACCACAGGGGAGAAGTGACAGCTCAGTCTGGATGCCTGCCTTGGGAGCCTTAAACTGTCACAGACACTCAAAAAATCTTAAAATTAAAAAATCATTGGAGCTTTAAGCAAAACAAGGAAATTGTCCTGAGTACTAACTGACGCTTCAGGAAAATTTTATATCTAACGAGCCTTTTGCTCAATCAGTTAGTTATTCCTCATCTGTGTTCTTGGCCCTCTGGGTCCTGTGTCGTTGATGAGTTTGCTATCTCCTGAAGCTGCAGACATTTGAGTTACTAACATCAAATCAAGATGTTACTCGAAAAAGCCATTTTCCCTGGATGTGGCACAGATCTTGTAGCGTGAACTCATAGCACCATGCAACTTACTTATTCTTCATCCTTTTCACCAGAATGAATATTGTCCTAGTTTTGCCAAGACAAGCTCCACTCTTTCTAAAAACGCGATGTAGCATTTTTCACCTCTACATTAGGGTCTGGACTTTTCGCTAAATTTCTAGTTCTGCACCCCTGATGGGAGAGGGGTATCTAACATGTGCAGAACCCTAAGATGCTGCACATTAAACCTTGCAACAGCCCTTCAGGAAAGACACCACTATCTGCATTTTACAGGTGAGAGAACAGAAGCTCAGAGAGGTTCAGAAGCCTGCCCCAGGCCACAGCTGGCGAGGAGGAGCCACGAGCTGAAACGGTCTGGATCCTAAGGTTGTGCTCTCTCCACCACGCCCAGGTGATTCTCAGAGTTTAGAATCAAGCGAGGCCCGGGTTCATGTCAGTTCCCGCACCTTAGGACATGTAAACCTGGCAGGAAGCTAATAAAAACGTCACATATGAAAAAAGTGCTGTTTTCCACAAGCAGATATTACTGAGAATATAACCCTTTGCTTTGGTTGAATTACTTTTCCTGCCTTTTCCCCATTCTTTTTTTTTTTTTTTTGGCTGCACCTCGAGGCATGTGGGAATCTTAGTTTCCTGACCAGGGATTGAGTCTGTGCTCTTTGCATTGGAAAGCGGATTTTTAATCACTGGAGCACCAGGGAAGTCCCTCTCATTCTTGTTTCTACTCATTTCCCCTGAAAAATAGCATGGGGACAGATAATAAAAAATTTCTGTTTCAACTCTGGATTCTCTTATATAGAACTTAATTTCTTCTATATAATTTAAATAATATCTATAATAAAATNAATCAACCCTGAACATTCATTGGAAGGACTGATGCTGAAGCTCCAATACTTTGGCCACCTGATGCTAAGAGCTGACTCACTGGAAAAGACCCTGATGCTGGGAAAGATTGAGGGCAGGAGGAGAAGGGGGTAGCAGAGGATGAGATGGTTGGATGGCATCATCGGCTCAATGAACATGAGTCTGAGCAAACTCTGGGAGGTAGTGAAGGACAGGGAAGCCTGCCATGCTGCAGTCTATGGGCTCACAAAGAGCTGGGCACAACTGAGTGACTGAACAATAAAATACAATATATAGTAAAATTTCATTTTATTTTACCTATAAAATTTTATCATATAAATTTTATTTTTATCTGTATAAAATCAAGCATACGCATCAAATGACATAACTGAAGTGTTTAAAAATATAGAAAGGTGGGCTTCCCTGGTGGTCCACTGGATAAAAATTAGACTTGAAATGCGGGGGAAACCGCTTTGAGCCCTGATTGGGAAGGATCCCACAGGCCGTGGAGCAGCTAAGTTCATGTGCCAAACTGCTGAGCCTGTGCTCCAGAGCCCGGGAGCCGCAACTACTGAGCCCACGTGCGGCAAGTACTGAAGCCTGTGTGCTCTAGCGCCCGTGCTCCACAAGAGAAACCACTGCAAACAAGCCTGCACGCTGCGACTAGAGAGGAGCCCCCACTCTCCCCAGCTGGACAAAACCCACGTGCAGCAATGAAGACCCAGCACAGCCAGAAAAATAAAATGAATAAAGCTTTAAAAAACATATAGAAAGGCACTTATAAATGAATATTTGTTTACTTGTCTGTTCATTCCCGTGGCTCGTGGTAGGCACTCAATATTGATGATTTATTGATAGACTGACTTTACCTTCTTGAACTTCTCTATAGCGATCCACGGTTTATAATAACAATACAAACACAAGCTAACCCATTGTTGGCTAGGAGCTGCAGGAATAGAACATTGTTTATAAAAATTACAATACAAGAAAGTAAGAGATGACGTTGGCCTGAAGAAGCAGCCAGAAAGGGCCGTGTGGGTCCCCACACTGAGCCACGTATACGCTCACCTGGCTGCAGGTGTGTGCCTCGCAGGCTCTGCATCACCGTTTCGGGTCCAGTGGCCGCGGATGCGCTGGACATGCCGTAGGCGGCCTCTGGGGTCTCTGTCCGCGGTGCTGACTTCAGCGTCATGGATGTGAAAGGGGTGAGGAAGCGGTGGTTCACGGCCAGAGTCTGGGCCGCCTGCCTCAGCCGCTCCCTCTCCGGCTCCTCGATGCTCTGCAGCCAGGCACTCAGCAGCTCCTTCAGGGTCAGGTAGCTCCAGAGACGTTCCAGGTGGTTGGGCTCCTCCTGGGCACGCCCCCTGGGGCTGGGGCTCTGCGGGACGGCGATCCCCACCTTCCGGGGCTCCACGGGCACGTCCTTCTTGAGCACCACAAACTTCTTACTGTTGCTGGCCGTGACCTCCACGTGCAGCCGGTCCACTGCCCTGTCCACCAGCTTCCCTGCAATTACGATCTCCGAGCCATTGAAGTAGTTGGGGAACAGGGTCCTGGTGGCAAGCTCCACCAAGCCGGGAGGATAATCCACGCGGATGTCGGAGAGGAGCGGAGTCCTGATCTCATCGTAGAACCTGGGGAGGAGGAATGGAGGGGAGAGTCAGGGCCTGCCCGGGCGGCAAGCAGGACAGGGCTTAGAGGAAACCATGGGCTGTTGGGGAGGCAGTTCTGATCTTAGAAGCAGCCAAGCCCAACATTCCACCCAGAACACCTCAGACAGGAGGCCTTGCAGCAGAGGCTTGAATACTACTCGTGATGGGGAACTCACTGCCCCACAAGCTCCCTCGTCTCTTGTCCACTGCTCTGAGGAGAACCAGGGCGCTCCTGGCAGTAAATCACCATTTTCCTTTCTGCAAGTTCCACCCACTGGTCTCAGTTTTGCTTCTGGAGTAACACAGTGTGAATGAGGGTAATCAATCTTCAGTATTTAGATGCTGGAAGACACTGACCTTCAGACGGGTATAGACACTGCTGCATATTCCGTGAATATGCATACTCCTTCTTACCTAGCCTAATTAATCTTAACAAGTCTTCACAGAATATAATTTCAAGAATCCCTAACAGTCCTGCCAATACTTCACATGGTTTTTCTTGTTAAATTCTATCATCCGGCCAGAATCCTCCTGTCGCAGGTGAGAAGGCTGAGGCACAGAGGGACTTAAGGCCTGAAGTCATAAGGCAGGGCCAGAATGTGAACCCAGATCAGTCTGGTTTTAAGACGCATAGATCAGATTCGGGGTCCAGCCTCACGTCCAGGCCTGCTGAGCCTGCCCTCCCACCCCAAGGACACGGGCAGACCTGGGGTCCAGCCTCACGTCCAGGCCTCCCGCTGCGCCCTCCCCTGTCCTCCCCTCGCCCTGAGGACACAGGCAGACCACGGACCCGATGAGCTGGGCGCGGGCGTCGTGGTCTTCGTGGACTCGCCGCGTGAGCCCGCAGTTCTCCAGGGACAGCTTCTCCAGCAGCTTGAAGTCCACGTCGGCCCCGATGCCCACGGTGAAGATGCAGACCCGGCCCCGGGTGGCCTCCCGGGTGTTGTTGAGGATCTTGAGGGTGTGGGTCTCCCCGACGGTGGGCTTCCCGTCCGTCAGGAAGACCACGAGGGACACGCTGCGGTCCTCGATATCGTTGTGGGCCACGTAGTCGTTGAGCAACTGGATGCCCCTCTGCAGGGCCCCGTTGATGTCCGTGCCTGCGGGACACAGAACACGACGCTGGAGGCTCACTGCCTCCCTCACGTGGACACATCTTCACTCTCCTCCCATGCGCCTGCAGGAGTGACAGGTGGGGAGCAGCCCCCTGCACTCACTCCAGTTCACACAGGCAGCCTAGAAACGCCACAGATGCATAGGCATGGTGCAGAGTTATATAACCTCGTCCTGAAGGTGTCTGATGGGCACCCCAGGTGGCTCAGTGGGTAAAGAATCTGCCTGCACGCTCTTTACGATAGCCGGGACATGGAAGCAACCTAGATGTCCATCAGCAGACAGATGGATAAGAAAGCTGTGGTACATATACACCACGGAATATTACTCAGCTATTAAAAAGAATGCATTTGAATCAGTTCTAATGAGGTGGATGAACCTGGAGCCTATTATACAGAGTGAAGTAAGAAAGAAAAACAGCAATACAGTATATTAATGCATATATATGGAATTTAGAAAGATGGTAACGATGACCCTATACATGAAACAGCAAAAGAGACACAGATGTAAAGAACAGACTTTTGGACTCTGTGGGAAAAAGTGAGGGTGGGATGATTTGAGAGAGTGGCATTGAAGCATGTATATTATCATATGTGAAACAGATCACCAGTCCAGGTTCGATGCATGAGACAGGGTGCTCAGGGCTGGTGCACTGAGATGACCCTGAGGGGTGGGACGGGGAGGGATGTGGGAGGGGGGTGCAGGATAGGGAACACATGTACACCCATGGCTGATTCATGTCAGTGTATGGCAAAACCACTACAATATTGTAGAGTAATTAGCCTCTAATTAAAAAAAAAAAAAAATCTGCCTGCAATGCAGGAGATATGGGTTCGATCCCTGAGTCACGAAGATCCCCTAAAGGAGGAAATGGCAACCCACTCCAGTATTCTTGCCTGGAGAATTCCATGGACAGAGGAGCCTGGTGGGCTACAGTCCATGGGGTCACAGAGTAGGACAAAGATTGAGTGACTGGGCGCACACGAGGGTGTCTGATGGGGCCTCAGCTTAGGTGTCTCCATTCTCTTAGCATGACCGATCTGCACCTTTTTCGAAGAATCACTTTGAAAGGGCAGGAGGGTGTTGGGTGCAGGGACTTGGAGAAAGAACACACCCCAGAAGGAAGCAGGGAGCACCAAGTGTGGAGGTGGGAATGTGGAGACTTTCGCAGGGATGTCACGTGTGGCCTGGGGCTGGAGGACGAGGATTAGAGAACTCACTCATTTTTTTTTTTATTATTGCTGGCATCGCCTTTCTGGCTTCCTGCCTCTTCAGAGTCTCCCCTGTTCATAAGGACCCCACCAAGCGAAGGCTGTCCAGTTTACACCTCCCGCCACCCCTGCCATTTCTAATTCAGACACGCTTGTCACTAGCAGCTCTGATTAAAGTCAGGGAACACTGTCTGCCATGGGTGCTGGACAGGTATTTTGCTTGGGGTAGGGCGAGATGGATGGTGGGTGGAAGTTAAATCTACCAGCCAACACGAGGCTTCTAGATTCTAAGAGTTTCATTCAACCCTGCTACAGCTGCTCTACCGTTGCCAAGAGAAGCCGAGAGTTCTGACAGCTGACGTGAACACCCATTTCCTTTTTCTGACCCCAGTGCTTATTTTTTTAAGTGCCTTTCTTGACAGACCAAATATTTCACTCATTTTAAGTACACAGTTAATGATTTTTAGTAAATGTATAAAGCTGTGTACCCATTACAACCATCCTGCCCCCTGACTGGCGTGCTTTTTAATCTCCCTGCAAAATCTACCATATTTGATTGAACCAGAAAATTTCCCCCATTGCTTCACATCCTGCAGCATTTCTGGCTGAAAATATAGATGTCTGTGACTGTGCAAACACATCACTAATTTGTTCTAAGATGCACACATGGTCCACTTGGAAGGGGAACTCACAGCTGAGACAGCATGCAGCACTTCTCTGGGTTCACCCGCTTGCCTCTCTGAATGCCTCACCTAGCTTCGTTGCCTCTGAAGGTGTGGACATGGACCAGAAGGCAGGTGTTTATTTTCTCTTTGATCCAGAACTTAAGTGATGATGCCAAATCTCTCACTGCACTTTAAAGCCAGGGACAGCCCCAGGCAAAGGATGTGCTTAGCTTTTCTCACGCCAGGCACAGCAGGGCTTGGCATCGAATCTCTGTTAAGTTGAGGCATCTCCTGCACACTTAACAACGGGGGTGGGCAGCGGGGACTGGGACTTCCCTGGTGGTCCAGAGGCTAAGACTCCAGGCTCCTGCTTTAATCGATCTAGGTCCCACATGCCAACACTAAGAGTTGGCATACCACAACTAAACGATGCCTCGTGATGCAAGTAAGTCCTGGTGCAGCCAAATAAAATCAAAAAATGAAAAAGCAACGGGAGAGTTCCCATGGAGCCCCCAACCACTCCACTGAGAGCTCCCCCAGGGATGTTAAAGGGCATAGCGCACCAGCAAGAGGGACTATTTGGGTAAAAATGGCCGTGTGTGTGTGCTTAGTCGCTCAGTTGTGTCCAACTCTTCGCAAAACCTGCCAGACTGTCCATGGGGATTCTCCAGGCAAGAATGCTGGAGTGGGTTGCCATGCCCTCCTCAGGGGGATCTTCCCAACCCAGGGACTGAACCCAGGTCTCCCACACTGCAGGCGGATCCTTTATCAGCTAAGCTACCAGGGTAGCCCCCAAATGGCCATATCTGACAGCTAGAAAAGACCTCCTGTGTGCAGCCACTGTTCTAAGTACTTTAAATATTTTAACTCATCCTAAAAAAAAGTCCATTATATCCTCATTTTACAGATGAATAAAAGGAGGTAGAGGTTAAATGCCTCATAGCTGGTGGGGCTGGATTCAAATCCAGGCAGTCTGGCTTCAGAATCCATGCTCATCTCCTGATGAGGAGAGGAGATTAATTTTCTGTTCATCTGCAGAGGTTGGGTCAATGAAGTGCTGAGACAAAAAAAAAAAAAAAGAAAGAAACCAGTGTGGTTTCTAAGGTTTAGATTCCAAAAGGGCATAACACACATTACCTGTTTTCTAAAGCTTTATCCTGCTCCCTCCCCCTCCCAACACACATGGCATTCTAATAGTAAGCAGCATCTTAATAAATCATTTTAATGCATATTCTTTAAGTGGATACTGTATGCCAGGAGCTATGCCAAGTTGTTGCTCAGTCACTAAGTCGTGTCCAGCTCTTTGCAATCCCATGGACTGTAGCACACCAGGCTTCCCTGTCCTTCACCATCTCCTGAAGTTTCCTCAAACTCATGTCCTTTGAGTCAGTGATGCCATCCACCATATGATCCTATTGTTCCCTTCTCCTCCCACCTTCAATCTTTCCCAGCATCAGGGTCTTTTCCATTGATTTGGCTCCAGGAACTACAGGCTAAACAAAGATGAAGGGAAGTCTCTTTCCTCAGAGACTTCCCAACTTCTTTCCAAGGATCATCACTAAAATATTAACTCTAAACTTTCATTTCTCACTTCAACCAGTAAAACAATTCCTAGATCACATTGTTGTGGAAACTGGTAGGAAATCCCATTGTATCCATAAATCAAAATTCCATTCACACAAGATCAAATTCCGAAGTTCATTTGGGAAACCAGAGCTTTGCCTTGGACGGAAAATAACCAACATATGAGCGATGAGAAACTCAGATGGAAGAGGATGGACAGAACTGGGTGTTTTATGTCTCCAGATCGCGAAAGCAGAATCACCTGAATCCCCCCAGGAGACAGTGTCTCTACGGGCCTTTAGGAAGGATGGTGAAGGTCCAGGAAACATGCCAATACTGAGCTTCCTCCAGGCGCCCACTGTCCTCAGGACAAGCTGACACAGGGAGTAAGATCTGGGTCCAGGGTTGACGGCACTGACAGCCAGCACAGTTGGTAACACACTGTCCTGAGTCTCAGAGCATCTCAGAGCTCCTTCTGGCCATTCCCCCAATCTGTGTCCTTACCTAGGCACCGCCGCCCAGGCGAGGGTGCAAAGGCTCCATCGCCTTTCCACCTAGAGCACCTCCCAGGCCACCTGTAGGCCAGGAGGACCGGCAGCTCAGCGGGGCGGCTCCACCTGCTGCCTCATGGTGCTCACACTCAAACACACAGAACACTGAATCAGCCGCTTGGCTTTCACTCCTGGCCCCGAAAACTGATCTACAAAAAGAGCTGCATTGTTCGGGATCCGTGAGATAAACCAGGAAAGGCTCCACCACCTATCAGGTATTTCCCCTGTAACTTATTTGACCATCTTAGCTCGGTGCCCAGGAAAGGAGAAGCAAGCTCCTGGGGAAAGTGCTCGCCTGTTATCTCCTTTCCTGTGATCAGCGTCAACTTTCAAATCCCTGTGTCGCGTCTCAGCCAACAGGCAAAGCAGGACGCACTTACCTCCGCTCGGCGACATGTGGTGGATGTAGACCTTGCCGTCTCTGATGCTGTTGGGAGTAACTGACACCAAATGGTCCTTCCACACTTTGATCCGGTTGGAAAACCCGACGATATTGAAATGGTCCTGGGGTCGCAGGTCATGCAGAATCGTGAAAAGGGCATCCTTGGTCTAGGCAAACACAAAAGCAAGGCCAGTCATGTCCCACTGCAGGAGTCTACACATCCCCTGGCTTGGAAACTGCACGCTGGGGACAATCCCAGGGGGTATAACGGAGTGCCTGCTCTGTAAAGGGACTTGGATAAATGTCAAGGAACTTTATCACCTAGCCGGAAAAAAAAACCCAAACAAACAAAAAACGGCTCAGTGGGAAAGAATTTGCCTGCAATGCAGGAGACTTGAGTTTGATACCTGGATTAGGAAGATCCCCTGGAAGAAGAAATGGCAACCCACTCCAGTATTCTTGCCTCGAGAATCCCAGGGACAGAGGAGCCTGGCGGGCTATGATTCATTGGGTCACAAATGAGTCGGATAAGACTGGGCAGCTAAACAGCAACATGTTACAACTTTATATAAGACACGAATGCTTTTCATATACAAAAGGTCCTGTCTGCTCTGATCCACATACATCAAGCCTCAAGTCTCAAGTGCTGTTCTCGAGACCTGGAGTGACCTTCCCTGCTGCCTTATGCCCCTGTTTCATCTGACAAGTCCTTAGTCATTCTTCAAAACCCAGCTAATGTGCTATATTCTGTATTTGAAACATTTTCCAGCTCCTCTAAAGAGAGCGGACCTTCTCTCCTCTAGGCTAGCACTGCCCTCAACGTACTTACAGAATAATGTGCGTCACTCGTCACGACTACAGTCTGCTCGGTCTCTTTCCCTTCCTCCAGTGAAGACAGGTTCCATCTTTTTTGTTTTGGCTGTACTGGGTCTTCATTGTGGCACTTGGGCTTTCTCTAGTTGAGGACCAAGGACCTGGTTGCCCTGAAGCACGTGGGATCCCAGTTCCCTGAACAGGGATTGAACATGTGCCCCCTGCGTTGGCAGGCGGACTCTTACCCACTGGACCACCAGGGACGTCCCTCCGTCTATTTTGTTATCTCCCAGTGCAGAGAACTCCTGACACACACTAGAGAGAAGTTCAGAGGATGAAAGAACACAAGGACGATTCGTGAATTACAGAGGGAGGGTACGAATCAGAACTACCACGGGGTTTCAAGAGAGAATG
Organism: Redunca redunca; assembly: GCA_006410935.1. Classification (NCBI taxonomy): domain Eukaryota; kingdom Metazoa; phylum Chordata; class Mammalia; order Artiodactyla; family Bovidae; genus Redunca; species Redunca redunca. The sequence continues at coordinate 221,972 of SJYQ01001179.1, forward strand.
AAGCACCGTGGGCTGGAGTGACGTGAGAAGGCATTTCAGAGAATAGAGGGGATCTGAGGATGAGGCCCAAAGGACCTGGGTAACTTGAAATACAAGGGAGGACATCCTGGAAAGAAGCCAAGAAGGTCATATGTTACCGCATGTAACACAGATTGCTAGTGGGAATTTGCTGTATCCAACACAGGCAACCCAAAGGCAGTCCCCTGGGACAATCGAGAAGGGTGGGATGGGGTGGGAGGCGGGCTCAAGAGGGAGGGGACATGCCTCCGGCCGATCCATGTGGATGCACAGCAGAAACCACCATAATATTGCAATCATCCTCCGATTAAAAACAAAATAAAATTTAAATAAATATTTTAAAAACATTACCATTACTTTGCCAACAAAGGTCCGTCTAGTCAAGGCTATGGTTTTTTCTTTGGTCATGTGTGGATGTGAGAGTTGGACTGTGAAGAAGGATGAGCGCCAAAGAATTGATGCTTTTGAACTGTGGTGTTGGAGAAGGGACTCTTGAGAGTCCGTTGGACTGCAAGGAGATCCAACCAGTCCATCCTAAAGGAGATCAGTCCTGGATGTTCATTGGAAGGAATGATGCTGAAGCTGAAACTCCAGTACTTTGGCCACCTCATGCGAAGAGTTGACTCATTGGAAAAGACTCTGATGCTGGGAGGGATTGGGGGCAGGAGGAGAAGGGGACAACAGAGGATGAGATGGCTGGATGGCATCACTGACTCGATGGACGTGAGTCTGAGTGAACTCCGGGAGTTGGTGATGGACAGGGAGGCCTGGCGTGCTGCGATTCACGGGGTCGCAAAGAGTCGGACACGACTGAGCGGCTGAACGGGACTGGACGCTGCACACCTTAAACTCACAGTGCTGTGTATCGACTGTACCTCAGTACAACTCGGGGGAAATCAAGGGACCAAAAAGAGAAACTGCCCCCTTCCCTGAGATCCTCTTTCCCGTGACACGCACATCTTTTCTGGCACTCATGACACGGCAGTGTCGTTCTCTCTCCCAGCCCCTCCCCTGCCAGGACTCTGCACCTGCCGTTCCCTGTGACGATGCTCTGTCCCGCAGTCGGCGTGCCCGCTGCCCGCTCCTCGTCCTTCGGTTCTGGGTTCACTCGCTCCTCTGTCCTTTCAAGCCCGCACCCTGGCCCCTGCCTCCCCATCGCTGATAGAGAGAATGTGATGACATATTTGTGCATTTACTGGACGGTCCAACTCAGCCCTGCGTCTCCGAGTGCAGGAGCTTTTTCTGTTCCGTCACTCTTGGGTCATACCCAGCTGAGCCTGCCCGCATGGCAGATTCTTGAAACAGGCTTGCAGAAAAAAGTGAGTGCTGGGGAGACTGCCCATCTGTGACACCAGACTCCTCAAAACAGCTGTCCCCTTGTTTCCTCCCCGCCCTCCCAATACAACAGTTGGCACATTGTGGGCCGTCAGTAAATAGCTGCTGAATGAGCAATTGAGAGTAAAAGAGGGGCAAACAGAGAGAGGGAGAATTCTACTGAGGAGAGACACAGCCCCCATCCTTGAGAAGCTAAGACAGAACATTGAGAAGGGTGATGTGCACGAAACACGGCTGAATGACGGACAGCATTAAAGCAAGAATGAACAGATCAGATCTCGACAATAAACAGGTGTGGGTGGAGGGTCCTGAGCGCGCCGCTGACGGACCTCCGGGAAGCTGGCCCCACCTTGACCCCTCACCCTTCCACCCGCTCAGAGCCAGCACGACCCCAGCGTGAGCAAAGACGGGCTCAGCATGGCTCCCATCTGAAAGGCTGGACCTCTGGGAAGCCTGAAGGTCCACAGCTGGGCGGTGCCAGACAGGACCGGCAAGCTGAGGCAGTCCCTGGGACAGTACAGTCAGGGGCCCGCTGCTAAGGCAGCCACTTGGGCATGTTCCCGCTGCTGGGGCTCAGAGCCAGCAGGGCCCCCAGGGTTCAGGCTGGGGCCTGGGGAATCTCCGCAGAAGGCTGCTGTTTGTGTAGCGGCTGTCATCCCTAGGGATCCTTAAATAGCGAGCTCAAGCCCTCGAGAGGGGCTGACCTGGCTTCTTGGCTGCTGTTTCCCCCCCTCGTAAAGGATTCTCTGCTTTAGGAGCACTCCTTCAAGTCTCTCCACCCTCCTCCCCTGAGCTCAGCAATGAAGGGCTTCTAATGACCGTGTAAGGCCACAGCTCTGACTTGTCCTCAGAAGCACTGGGGCAGGCAGACCCACGGGCTCCCGGGAGTTCCACTTCCAGTTGCCTCGGGACCTTTGCACTGGTCTCCAGGTCCTTATTCCAAGGGGCGGGGGCGGACACTGCCTGGAGCCACCACCACCCATTAACTCTTCCTGAGCTCCGACCGACCAGCGCGGTCTGGGGAGCTCTGCGTTCTACAGAAGGCTGAATAGGCAGGAGGAAGGTGTTTGCCCAGATAGAAGAGAGAATGTGAGGTGGCTTCAGCTGGTGTTTCTGTACCCTGCGTTTATATGCTAAAGACAAACAGAAACCTAGGCAGGCTTTTCCCAAGAGTACACCCTAGAGACCAAGGTAAGCACATTCTAGAAAGATCAGAGGAAGCCCAGAAAGATAAGAATGGATGGTGCAAGCTGGTTCAAAGGCCTGAGCTACCCTGCAGGCACTGACTGGTCATATCCACTCCTTGGTGACCCCAAAGGGCACTCGGCAAACACCAGCCTCTACATGTCACCAGAAGGGCTTCTTACGATGTTCCAAGTTGTGTCTGAACTGAAGGAAGGTACGAAGGTACACAAATACAATGGAGAGAGGAAAAGGAAATACTTTTCATTATTCAGATAGTAAAGAAGCACCCTGGCCTGCAGGAAGCATTCAGACAAGATCCCCTTTAATCCGAGCCTCGTAGAAACAAAGAGAACATGGGTGACTGGCTCCTTGAAACAGTTCCGTAGTGAGGAACCCTTCTGCTCGTAGATACCTCCCTTGGGTTGAAAGGAGGGGGGAAAAGTATTTCCTCTGAAAACAAAGTCTTAGAAGTTAATTCCAGCTCTGCCTCTGGTTTATTATTAAGTAAGCCTTTTCCTCTCTGTCCACTTAAGTTCCTTCAGGAGCAAGGAGAATGTAAATAAACAAAGAGGAGCTCTCGGTTTCAGATTCTCTGCTCATCCAACTTGGCTGGTGATGGTCCCTCTTGGTCTAGCGGGTCTTCAGGGAAAGGAACTGTGCAACCTTTCCTGGCGGTGTCTGTCAGGGAAGGGGCAGGGCTGGGCCCCGAGAGGTGCAGCCCCTTTTACACGCTTACTGTCTCCTTGTTAGGGCTGCTCCCGGGGCGGGGAGTTTCTGAGAACTGCTCTGTCTGGCGGGCTTAGAGCCCCTGTGTTACGCCAGCCTACAGACAAAATGGACCTTCCTTTCCCTTCCCTACAAAACTGAGCCCAAGCAGCTGCACGCTCTTGGCTCAGCCCTCGAGAGGGTGAGTGTTCCAACTACACACGCTTTGAGACGTTCCCCAAGGAGAGAAGACCCTTAGGGTGACCCATCAGTGGAACCCATGGAAAACCCAGCTGCCCACCCACTCCATAGGGGTATCCGCTGACTCTCCTCAAATCTTTCTG
>SJYQ01001179.1:226595-284706 GCA_006410935.1 Redunca redunca
AAAAAAAAAAAAAAAATAAAGGCAATGGAAGGAGCAGAAGGCCAGGGATAGAAAGGGGAAGGGGAAAGGGTGGAGGGGGGGGTTTGGGGGGGGAGGGCGGGCCTCCAAAATCACTGCAGATTGTGACTGCAGCCATGAAATTAAAAGACACTTGCTTCATGAAAAAAAACTATGACCAACTTAGACAGCATATTAAAAAGCAGAGACATTACTTTGCTGACAAAGGTCCATCTAGTCAAAACTATGGTTTTTCCAGTAGTCATGTATGGATGTCAGAGTTGGACTATAAAGAAAGCTGAGCGCCAAAGAATTGATGCTTTTGAACTGTGGTGTTGGAGAAGACTCTTGAGAGTCCCTTGGATGGCAAGATCAAACCAGTCCATCCTAAAGGAAATCAGTCCTGAATATTCACTGGAAGGACTGATGCTGAAGCTGAAACTTCAATACTTTGGCCACCTGATGCGATGAACTGACTCCTTAGAAAAGACCCTGATGGTTGGAAAGATTGAAGATGGGAGGAGAAGGGGAAGACAGAGGATGAGATGATTGGATTGTTGGATGTCCACCGACTCTATGGACATGAGTTTGAGCAGGCTCTGGGAGTTGGTGATGGACAGGGAGGCCTGGAGTGCTGCAGTCCATGGGGTCGCAGAGTCGGACACGACTGAGTGACTGAACTGATCTGAACTGTGCGTGTGTGTGTGCTAAGTTGCTTCAGTCGTGTCTAACTCTTTGCAGTCCCATGGACTGTAACCTACCAGCCTCCTCTGTCCATGGGATTCTTCAGGCAATAATACTGGAGTGGGTTGCCATGCCCTTCTCTGGGGGATCTTCCTGACCCAGGGATCGAACCTGTGTTTCTTACATCTTCTGCATTTGCAGGAGGGTTCTTTACCACTATTGCAACCTGGTAAGCCCTAAAACAGTTTAGTAAATACTAAATATTAACTTGAAATTTCACCTAGAAGGAAATAGAAAGTAATAGTATTTCTTAGGTCTCTACATTGTTCAAACTATCACGAAGAGCATTATTTCTGAAATTAAACAAAATCATAGGGCTCTTGTATTTTAAAGTACATTATTATAAGCTATTATAATTTATTGTTTGAATTCTAATTTCAAATACTCCTTCAATGCAGTACTGTGCTAGATTATAACTCTAGTTCTGATCACCCAATCTGTGCAAAAATATTATTAAATGGGTGCTGCTTCATAGCGAGAGAAAAGCACTGCTCTAGTACAAATTCAGATCTAAATGCCAGTATTGGGACTTTCCCGGCAGTGCAGTGGTTAAGACTCTGCACTTCCACTGCCAAGGACTCAGGTTCTATCCCTGGTCGGGGAACTAGGATCCCACATGCTGCGTGGAGAGTCCAAAATAAATAAATAAAATACTGTAGATTTCAGTGGCACACACACAAAAATGCAAGTAATACTTTAGGACTGGTTCCAAAAGAGAATAATTTCTAACTAAATTCTGGCTAAATAAAAAAGTCTGAATATATTTAGACATTCGAGCATCTTTTGCAATATAAACATAAGTATATTTTATTAGTCTTTGTGTTGGATTAATGTTATTCTAACTTGAGAAGCAAAGTCTCTCTCATATGAAGGCTCTGGTTATTGTTACAATCTATCACCAAATGCTTTGACTTTGCTCTGACAAATGTACCAAGTATTTACCTAATAATGTCATGGTACATGTTTGTAGAAAGTTCTTTGCCAATAATATTTCTTTGATTCTTTATCATGTATTAAGGACATCTATTTCTCTTGCTTGATGTAGAAATAACTCAAGACTCGAAAGAGATGATATTTTCCACTTCTCTTCACATGGAAGGTTTGTAGTTATCAGGATCTGCTCACAAGGTGGATCCCAAATCTCTTATTCTGGGAAAGAACTTAGTCTCACCACCTCTATCCAGGTGGTCATGGGCTACAGGCAGTCATCCCCAGGGACGGCTTCCTGCTCAAACAGTCAGTGGACAAGAGGATGCTGGTCAAGACGAGGTCCCCTAAGGTCACAGACCCTTGCATCTGGCGCGCTTCACCCGCGTGCTCACACGCTACTGCCTGACAGCATTGAGCTTGGTCCCCAGTGCCTGTACGGGGTCTGAAATCTACATCGCCTAACTGCATGTCTGGATTCTGGAGCCCTGCCCGTTTTGGTCTACAGATTTTTGGGGTATCTGACTCTCTGACCGCCCCTTGCCCCATTCAACTTTACCTTACATGTGAGCTCTCATGACTCCTTTGTCCCTGGCAGAGGTCCACCTAGGCTACTCATTGCAAACCCCCAAGGATGTGCCTTGACGAACATAAGGACGTGACAGAAAGACGTGGGGAGGCTGTGAAAGAGCCACGGTCAGAGTGAAACAACGGAACGGTTACGGAAGAAGCAGATACAGCTCTTCAGCATGGGAGGATCATACAGGAAAACAGAGGGGCTTCCTTGGTGGTCCGGAGGTTAGGGGTCCACCTCTAACCTCCTTATTATAAAAATATTAAAAATATATTCTCCTGCTTTCACTGCAGGAGACACAGGTTCGTTCCCTACTAAGATCCCGCATGCCGAGGGGTGGCCAAAACAAGAATGTTCTCGGTCTCCCTTCTTGCCCCATCCACTGAATTAATTTCTGAAAGACTCAATCACTCTCCCCTCCCCTAGGAAGCCCTGGTTGCCCCTGCTCCACCCTGAAAAATCTGACCAGCACCCCTGTTTCTCTGTGACCGGATCCTACATTCACTTCTATCACAGGGAACACCTTGCATACAGTTTTCTCCATGACTTTTTCTTTTTCTCTGGACCGCTTGGGAAAAAAGGTTCTGTCTTGCTTATCTTTGTATCCCCCATGCCTTGTACCTCTCCCACAGTACATAATCTACGTGACGTTCAATTTTGGAGAACTGAAGTCTGGAGTCAAAGCCAAGATGCCAGCCTGGGTGAGCGTGGGGTCCTAAGCAAGAGAGCGAGGTGGCTGTGACGTCAGGCCCGGGCAGCTCTTAGGAACTGCACCCCCTTTGCAGCTTCCAGCAGCCACCAAACAGACGCAATCCAACAATAACAACACTGGCAGGCGCTCTGATAACCGCTTCCACATTTCTCATCTCATTCAATCCTCTTTGACCGACAGAGGTTATCTCATTTTGACTTGTAGCATAAACTTCTAGCCCTTTACAGAGAAAGGTAGCTGATGGCAATGCTCACTGGAGAAACTTAAGGGCAAGGTCAGGACACCAGGAAGGGCAAGTAAGGCTCTTGGTTATGGGATGCCCATGCTTCCAGACGCCGTCTGCCAGGCCTGCACTCTGAACAGACAATGCAAGAGAACTCAAAGCTCTGTGTTGCTCATCTTTCCTTCCCACGATCACCACACAGTACCTTCATTTAGAGATCTGCAAAGCTTATTTTTCTTTGTAACCGCGCTGGGTTCGCGGCTGCGCATGGGCTTTCTCTAGTTGCAGCCAGAGGGGGCTCTCGCTAGTTGAGGGGCACGGGCTTCTCACTGCTGTGGCTTCTCCTGTCACAAAGCAGAGGCTCCAGAGCTTGGCTCAATAGTTGTGGCTCACGGGCTCAGCTGCTCCACAACATGTGGGCTCCTTCCCGACCAGGGATCGAACCCGTGTCCCCTGCATTGGCAGGCAGATTCTTTACCACTGAGCCACCAGGGAAATTCCCCTCAAAAGTTTTTAAACATGACCTCATTTGGCTCAATCTTCACTGTTTCAACATTTTTAAAAAATGTGCTTAGTTGCTCAGTTGTGTCCGACTCTTTGTGACCTATGGACTATAGCCCGCCAGGTTCCTCTATCCATGGGGATTCTCCAAGCCAGAATACTGGAGTGGATAGCTGTTCCCCTCTCCAGGGGATCCTCCCAACCCAGGGATCAAACCCAGGTCTCCTGCATTGCTGGCGGATTCTTTACCAGCTGAGCCACGAGGGAAGCCCAAGAATATTGGAGTGGGTAGCCTATCCCTTCTCCAGGGGATCTTCCCAACCCAGGAATCGAACCAGGGTCTCCTACATTGCAGGTGGATTCTTTACCAGCTACCAGGGAAGCCCTTTTTCAAAACGGGTACCTCCAAAGTATTTAAAATTTTCTTTATGATTTTGTTGAAGAGCAAAAATTTTTTTTGAAACAAAAAGTCCAAGTTTTCATTAGTGGCCCAGGGTAAAAATATTTTGCCCTTTGTCCATCATTTCTTTTCTCATTTTTCTGAGTTTGAGCCAAAAGACACCAGATTCCCCTGCTGCTTTCTGTCCATGGCCCCAAGGCCCAGACTTCTGTTTTGCAATATATTTCTAAGACACATGCTTGCTAGAGGTACTGTTTGGACAAGGACAGCTCAGGGGATGAGAATAAATAGTATTTATCAACTGAAACAGTATTTCTAGCCAGCACCAATTAGCCGTCACTATAGGCCAGGAGTCCACCGTGGCCTGGGGGCCAAATCCAGGCTGCTCCCTACTTTTAATAAGTGTTGTTTTATGGGAACAGGACACACCCATGTCTTTGCACATTGCAGCAGCCGCCTTTGTGCTACAACACAGGGTTGAGTCATCACGACAGAGACCTTCCAGGCTGCAAAGCTTAACATATTCACTGACCTGTCATGTTTTGGAAAATGTTTGCTGACCCCTGTCCTGGAAAACTGCAAAGAGGGAAGCTGGACACTGTGTTATGAACTGAAGCTATGCTTTCAGAGGCAGGAGGATCCAAACCTTATATCGTCCATTTGTCATTTGCAAGACAGCCACACAGTGCCTGCTCCTGAGACCCTACAAGTGTCTTAGACGAGATCTCCTTTGGCACGTGTGCTTGCCTCCCTCCTTTTCTGCAGCCCTGCCTGCATTTGTGCGGGGAGTTCTCTCTTCCAACCATGTCACCGGCGGTGCACAGCATTCAAGAGATCTCCTCACTTGGCTTAAGAACAGGTACTACAGGGCCTTCCCGGGTGGTGCAGTGGCTACGACTCTGTGCTCCCAATGCAGGGGGCTCGAGTTTGACCCCTGGTCAGGGAACTAGACCCCACATGCCGCAACTAAGAGTTCACACGCTGCAACTAAAGATCCCATGTGCCACAGCTAAGGTTCAGCACAGCCAATCAACAAACAAAAGGAACGGGTACTATAAAGAAACAATAAGGACAGGGAGCTACACTGGATATTTCATAATAACCTTAAAGGCAAAAGAGTCTGAGGAAAGATATACATGGTATATGTGTATATGTGCACGCACGTGCGCTCAGTAGCTAGTCGTGTCCAATTCTTTGCAACCCCATGGGTTGTAGTTCACCAGGCTCCTCTGTCCATGGGATTCTCCAGGCAAGAGTACTGGAGTGGGTTGCCATTCCCTTCTCCAGTGTATGTGTGGGTGTGTGTGTATAACTGAATTACTTTGCTATACACCTAAAACTAACACAACACTGCAAATGAACTATAATTTATAAAAAGAAGAAAGGAAGAGAACAGGTAAAGCTTAAAAGCTTGAGAGCTGGTCTGAGGTTATATCTGATGATGCAGTGAAGAATCTTTGGTGAAGAGCTTCAGAGTGGGGTGGACTGAGCTCGACTCCAAACTTTTCTACTTGAAACTTGATGTATTTCAGTTCACTATTATCACCTTCCTGCCCCTCACCATCTCATCTATGAAGAGGGATAACCATGACCATTCCGCTGGCTGGCAGCTGAAATGAACAGATGTATGCAAAACCCTTAGAGTGCTGGGTATGCGCTGGTCACTCAGGGGCTAAAGCTACCGTGCCTTTAAAAAGTTACATTTCATAATTTATGGGCTCGTGGGTTTTTCGGCAAAAATCATTACCAGGTACAGTGCTAGGAGCTGGAAATGTGTACTTTAATGATCAAAACCAAGTTGGTTCCCAAATTCATGGAGCTCATGGACTACTTGCCTGTAAGGTTACCCATTCAGTTCAGTTCAGTTCAGCTCAGTTGCTCAGTCGCAAATAGCACTTGGAAGCCCAATTTTGCCCAGAGAAGAAGAAAGTGAGGTTTTGGAGGGTGAAGTAAGCCCATGAAGGAAGTGCAAATGAAATTCAGATGCTGGTTCTCTAATCCACTAGCTCACATTTGCCCTCATTTTAGTTTGAGAATTACAGATAAGAAACACTGTGCTTGAACTGGGAGTTTGGGGTTGGCAGATGCAAGCTATTACATTTAGAATGGATAAACAACAAGGTCCTACTATATAGCACAGGGAACTGTAGTCAATATCCTATGATAAACCGTGATGGAAAAGAATATAAGAAAGGTCTGCATGTGTATAACCGAGTTGCTTTGCTGTAGAGCAGAGATTGGCACAACATTGTAAATCACCTATGCTTCAATATAAAAGGAATCCCTATGCTTGTTCTTTAGCCTCTAAAACTGTTGACTAAGCAGAAAAAGGATGCCAAGCTTCCAAAGCCACACTGGAGTCGAGGATTGGCACAGAATGGCACCGGTTACGGGCACAAACCCAGGAACAGGGCCGCAGAAAGTTGCATCATTAAAGACATCTGGAAACTGATATATTAGCCACTGCTTGGCCACCAAGGCGGGTCCCTTAGCCAACGGCAAATGCGAGGGCAAAAGTGATAGAAATTATACTGAATGTCCCAAGTGCTCAGTCGTGTCCAACTCTTTGAAACTCTGCGGACTGCAGCCCGCCAGGCTCCTCTGTCCATGGGATTTCCCAGGCAAGAATACTGGAGTGGGTTGCCATTTCCTACCCCAGGGGATCTTCCCAACCCAGCGATTGAACCTGCATCTCTTGTGTCTCCTGCATTATGGGTGGATTCTTTACCTGCTGAGCCATTGGGGAAATTATATAGATTAGGGGAAAGAAAGAAAAGAATGTATAGACTCTGTTAATGGAAACTGTATTTAATAGACATCTATTAGCTGGGAGAAATTTCAATAACCTCAGATATGCAGATGACATCCACCCCTCAATGGCAGAAAACAAAGAGGAAATAAAGAGCCTCTTGATGAAAGTGAAAGAGGGGAGTGAAAAAGTTGGCTTAAAACTCATCATTCAAAAAACTAAGATCATGGCATCCGGTTCCACCACTTCATGGCAAATAGATGGGGGAAAAAAGGAAACAGTGACAGATTTTAAGTTCTTGGTCTGATGGTGACTGAAGCCATGAAATTAAAAGACGCTTGTTCCTTGGAAGAAAACCTATGACAAACCTGGGCAGCGTATTAAAAAGCAGAGACATCACTTAAAGGTCCATCTAGTCAAAGCTATGGTTTTCCAGTAGTCATGTGTGGATGTGAGAGTTGGACCATAAAGAAAGCTGAGCGCCAAAGAATTGATGCTTTCAAATTGTGGTGTTGGATTAGACTCTTGAGAGTCCCTTGGGACGGCAAGGAGATCAAACCAGTCAATCCAAAGGAAATCAACCCTGAACATTCATTGGAAGGACTGATGCTGAAGGTGAAGTTTCAGTACTTTGGCTAACTGATGCAAAGAACTGAGTCATTGGAAAAGACCCTGATACCGGGAAAGATTGAAGGCGGGAGGAGAAGGGGACGACAGAGGATGAGATGTTTGGATGGCATTACCGAGTCAATGGATATGAGTCTGAGCAAGCTCTGGGAGCTGGTGATGGACAGGGAGGCCTGGCGTGCTGCAGTCCACGGGGTCACAAAGAGTCAGAAGTGACTGAGAGACTGAACAACAAGCCTTCACACTCCCAAGGACACAGATGTTGGCTCCCTGCTCACCGTGTTTTTGTTTCTCTTCAGATCCCCTGTCTCACTAAGTTTTACAGACTCAAGCTGGGAGGCAGAAACCCTGCCTGACTCAGCAGAAGAGCACACGGAGAGAACACGGAGCTGAGCCTGGCATCGACGGCTGCAGCGTATGCTGAAGCTGCCCCCAGGCTGGTGAAGTCCTGGCTTCCAGGCTCACATTCCTACCAGGATCAGGATAGAACCGGAAGATGCCATAAGCCCACAGCTTTGGTTGCTCCCAGGTACTGACAGACCCTTGGGTAAGAACACATTTTCAGGGGACTTCCCAGATAGTCCAGTGGTAAAGAATCTGCCTTCCAGTGTAGGGGATGCTGGTTCAATCCCTGCTCAGGGAACTAAGATCCAACGCGCCATGGGGCAAGCAAGTCCCTGTGTCACAACTAAGACCTGATACAACCAAATACATTTTTTTAAATTGAAAACAAAAGAACACATTTTCAACTCAAATGATCCTTACAATTCCTTACAGATCAACTGTTCAAGTACTTCCTCAGTAGCAACTATGTGCCTGAGATTGTGATAACTACAGGGAAACATCTCAGGCCCATCAGAGATGAAGGGAGCCAAGAACATCTGGATAAGAATGCAAGAAAGACACCTCATGGTCTTCACAGCATTCAAGGGACCCATTCCAAATGTCTGGTGTTGCCAAGCCCAGAGACACATCACCAAAGCCCTTTGCTTGGGGCAAATTTCCCTCTTCACTAGGGAACTGTGATACTGTGTACAGACTCCACTGAGAGCCAGCTAAGCTGCTCACTCAGGGCTGTGGCCTTAGAGAAGCTGAGAGCTGCTTAAAGACTCAGTGGTTTTCAAAACCACTTAAGGTAGCCACAGGCTTTAGAAATTTCCTGGAGGCTTCTGATGTGTTTGGCTGGTCTAAGGCGGGTCTCCTTGGAAAGAGGCCATGCTATGGTTTAAAAGCCAACAAGACTGCAGGCCAGATGCTCAGCGCCTAGCAAGGAATGGAGTTTCCTACCCAGGAATGAAGACTCACTGCAGTGTTCTTGCCTGGAAAATGCCATGGACAGAGGAGCCTGGTAGGCTACAGTCCACAGGGTCGCAAAGAGTCAGACACGACTTAGTGTCTAAACACCGAATCCAAGAATGAAGGGAGAGGGGAGGATAACAAATAGGGTGACATCTATCCTTACTCTGCTCTTGGCAAGGAAATCCCTCCTCCTGAGATGCAGCCTTTGCCACGGATTCTTGAAACGTCAAGGCATTGACCTTGTAGGCACCTGCACGCCTATCACTGCACACAAGGATGCTGCCTCTTCACTGTGTTACTCGCCCTGAGACCCCGCAGTATCTTGGTTTGATTCATGGCCTTCAGGGTCAGACCTGGCTTGAAAGCCTAGCCCTGCCATGTACTAGCTGTGTTATCTGCCTGCAAAGCCCCAGTCTCTCCATCAGTAAAATGGGGATGACAAGCAAATTATTATAAAGATTAAATATGCCTTAATTCAACAATCCATGTAATACCCTTCGCGAAACGCCTCAGCATGCTGAAGATGCTCTAGGGACTTCCCTGGTGGTTCAGTGGAGAAGCATCTGCCTGTCAGTGCAGGGGACACAGCTGTGGCCCCTGCTCCGGGAAGTCAGCCCATGCTGCAGGGCAACGAAGCCCACGGGCCACACCTGCTGAGCCTGTGCTCTGCAACAAGAAAAGCCGCTGCAATGAGCAGCCCACACACCACACCGAAAAGCAGCCTCCATCACCGCAACTAGAGAAAGCCTGAGTGTAGCAACCATCACTGCAACCAGAGAAAGCCTGAGTGTAGCAACCATCACTGCAACCAGAGAAAGCCTGAGTGTAGCAACCATCACCGCAACCAGAGAAAGCCTGAGCGTAGCAACCAAGACCCAGCACAAGCGAAAAAAATAAGAGATGAAGGAGTTGGCAGGCTGACTATAAGAACACAATGTTGAAGAACAACGAGAATCTGGCTTACGGGGTATCCTCCACTAATACCAGTTAGAAATTATACTTACCTAGCCTTCAAAAAAAAAAAAAAAAAGCTAAAGCAAATCCTTGCATCGGATTTTGGAATGTAGTTTTCACCATTTTGGGGTAGGGCAAAATCAGACATCATGGAAAAAAGATCAGTATGTTATACTGGGAATTCCTTGGTGGTCCAGTGGTTAAGACTCTGGGCTTCCAATTCAGGGGGCCCAGGTTCAATCTGCGGCTGGAGAACTAAGATCTGAACAACCATGCATCACATTGAAACAAAGTACATATATATATATACGTATATGACACGTTAACAAATGTGTAAACTAAATATTTACATATAAATGGCCAAAGTAACTACAAAGTGATAACAGAGAAAATATTTGCAATGGTTTACGAGCTAAGATCAAGTTCAATTCTATGCGGAGGGGCACTTAAAGGGGAAAACGGGGGACACAGGGTCTATAGGAGGTATGAGATGCTATTTTACTCATTAGACCACATATTTATTGTTAATTGATAAAAACGGATAACAAATTAAGAAAGAAACTCTAAGAGGCCTAATTTTTTGTTGAACGTTGAGATATTTGTTGGTATGGCAACCTGCAGTTCTTTCTGTTTTCCATTCTGTAAGTTGGAAATATAAATGCAAATTTATGACATTTCAGATACCAGAGTAAGACAAGGAATAGCCTTTTCCTGTGGTTTGTGAAAAAAAAAAACGTAGATGGCTACATTTGGGTGATAACTTAATTTTTCAGCATAGGTTACATGTCCCCGTAATGTGCCCCATCCCTAGAATGCTAAGGTTCTTCCTAAGTACTGTGAGAATTTGAGTCCTGAATTGCACTGTGCTGTACTTAGTCACTCAGTCGTGTCCAACTCTTGGCGACTCTATGGCCTGTAGTCCGCCAGTCTCCTCTGTCCATGGGGACTCTCCAAGTAAGAACACTGGAATGGGTTGTCATGCCCACTTCAGGGGATCTTCCCAACCCAGGGATCGAACCCAGGTCTTCCGCATTGCAGGTGGATTCTTTTACTCTCTGAGCCACCAGGAAAGCCCAAGAATACTGGAGTGGGTAGCCTATTCCCGGATCTTCCCGACCCAGGAATAGAACCGGGGTCTCCTGCGTTGCAGGAGGATTCTTTACCAGCTAAGCTACCAGGGAGTCCTGAATTATTGAGATACAAGTTTTTGGTTCTAACCACAGGCCAAGGGGCTGCCAATGACTTTATTCTGTTATTCTCAATGGACACCGTCACTGAACGGAATTATTCCATCCACAATGGTGCTATTCAGTGGCCTCCTCATTGTATTCTTATCTCACTCACATTATCCCCCAGTTCCCTTTATTTCAAGATGTTTCTGCAGCCCTCTGCTCTCCTAAAACCCCCATGCTGAAATGACAGTTCATGTCAGTGGCTTCCCTGAGTCTGTTCAGGAATGTTCCCCGCAGGCAGGAACAGATGAATGGTAAAGCGAACGTTTTGCATCAGCTGAATCCTGTTCACTGAGAACATCACTGTCCTGGACAAACGTGAAAGAGGAAAAAGTAGCCCGGACTCACCTGGCGGAGTTTGGTTCCCACCATGGAGGCACTGCTATCAAGCACAAACACCACGTTCTTAGGTAAAGGCGGAAGGTCTTTGGGGGCAAAATAGTGCACAAAATAGCTGTCTAGAACCTGGTGGAGGGAAGAGAAAGTAAAATTGACAGTGCCCAGATTAGGCGGCAAAACAAACCAAAATGGAGATTCCATGGAACGTCTAAAAGTCAGACAGCATGAAACAGGGTCTCGGCCCAGATGCCGAATCCAGAGCAGAAGCATCTGTGGTCCTGACCCTCCAGCTACTTGCTAACTTAATTGGGATAAGGGCAAAAGCATTCCTTAAAAATATATCGATTACACTGACTCAACGTAAATCAATCATCTCTTCTCGACCCTTGTCACTTGAGAATCCTGCTTCCTGCATTATCTGTTTCTTTTCCTAAGTGTTTTTCATGTTCTGACATAAAGACTACCTACATGCTGGATGCACATTAATACATTTTGATAATCCTACCCTGTCTCTGGAGAAATATGACCAACAGGAAATTGAGTCATGGGCCAGTTTCTCTAAATTTAAAAGATGAACTAAGTTCTAATTTCATCTAAAGCACCTCAGGGAAAATTAGGTTATAGGTTTCATTTGCCTCTATATTACTGAAGCAGGAAATAGATATCCCCAGCCTCTAGCAAGGGAACATGACTGGTGGTCTCAGAGACACACTGGGGGTTAAAACAGCCTTCCTAAGAATCGGTAGTTCTCATGCTCTCAGGTGAGTACTGAAATCCCTCATTCTGGGTCTAACTAAAAGTGTCATGCAGCTAATGAGAAACAGCAACAACAAACCCATTACCTGGATGTCCCCAATGCTCTGGTCCCTATTGACATCATATCTAACGATGAAATCTCCCAAAATGCCATTCTGGGCGATCTTGGCTTGCTGGACCACACTAGGCTTAAAAACAACTTTGGCAAAAGTTTCATTTTGGTTGATAACAGTAGAAGGAGGTGGCCCAGAATCATCTGTAGGCAAGATAGAAACATAACGAATAACTGAACATACAACTTTTTCTGAAAAGAAACAAGATCTATTTTGCACGGACGCAGAAAGTTAGCCTTTATTTTATTTCAGGTTTGCATTTCAGATGAACTCCCCAAACTCTGTACTGGTAATAAATCTCAATGCATGAGATATGTTAGCTTGCATTTCATCTCTATGTCTTCTTCTAAATCCTTTCTTACAGGAATTTTAAAAACACACAAAAGGGGAGAAAATAGTAAAGTGAACTCTCATGGAACCATCATCCGACCCAATAATTATCAACACCTCACCAGTCTTATTTTATCTATTCTTATGGATCCTCTCACCATTTGTTTTTAACCCTTTGAATGTGCCACATGGCATGTGGGATCTTAGTTTCCTGACCAGGGATGGAACCTGCACCCCCTGGATTGGCAACACAGAGTCTTTAGTCAGTGGACTACCAGGGAAATCTCCCTCTCACCATTTTTTTTTTGCTAGAATTTTAAAACAAATCCGAGGCATCATATTTCATCTATAAATGCTTCTTTGTGCGTGAGTGCATTTGTGAAGTGCATAAATACTTCAGCCGTGTCCGACTCTTTGCGACCCAATAGACTGTAGCCCACCAGGCTCTTCTGTCCATGTGATTCTCCAGGCAAGAATACTGGAGCGGGTTGCCACTTCCTCCTCCAGGGGATCTTCCTGACCCAGGGACTGAACCCACATCTCTTAAGTCTCCTGCATTGGCAGATGGGTTCTTTACCATGAGGGCCACCCAGGAAGCCCAAAATACTTCTTTATGTATCTCTACAAGAACTTTTTTCAGCATAACCACAAAACTGGTATGAAAAGTAACAAAATTAATGCTTTGTGCTTTAATATCATCAACTACTCAGCTTGTATTTAAAGTTTCCTGATTCTCTGGAAAATGTCCTAGAATGGCAGCTTTTTTTGACTCAGGATCATAACAAAGTCCCCATATCACATTTGATTGATAATTCTGAAATCTCTCTTAATCCACAAATGTCCCCTCTCTCTACCCTTTCACTAAGGCTACATATACGTCTTGTGAAACGCCAGTGCTCTCTTCCATGGAGTTTTTCTCACACTCTGTATGTCATGATGGTTTTCCTGTCCTGTCTTCTGGTCCCCTGCTCTGCTAGTTCCCAACTCTGGCTTGAACGTACTGTCACAGGGAGCAGGACAATGCCCAGGCCAAGCGCTCATTTAACTGTTCTGGGACACAGTCGGGGGGTCGGGTCTTTTCAAATCCCCCCGTGATCTAACGCTCAGTCAAGCTTGAGGCTCCCAGCTCAGTCCCCTGCATCTCCTTGTGTTCGGTGGGTAGAGCTAGAGGCGGCTTAGACTTAGGATCAGTGATGTGGACAAGAGCACGTCCTGGTGATGCTGAGTCCTTACGTCCTTACCCCTTCAGCTAGTACGCGATATCTAGTTGTCTGCTGCTTGTTTCAGTAAGAAGGAAATGGCACCCCACTCCAGCACTCTTGCCTGGAGAATCCCAGGGACGGGGGACCCTGGTGGGCTGCCATCTATGGGGTCGCACAGAGTTGGACACGACTGAAGCAACTTAGCAGCAGCAGTTTCAGTAAGAGCGCTGGGCGGTTCTGATCACCCAGGAGGAAGTCCCTCATCAGTCTCTCCCTTAGCAGATTTATCAGTCACTGATGATGTTTGTTCACTGTTTCATCAGGGTCGCACAAGGGCGGTTTCTGAGGCTCTCACTCCTTCCACACGCAATTCTTCCATAAGGAGCGCGTCTCCTCCGTCAGTCATTTGGTTCTTATAACGTGCTGCTTGTCCAGAAGGTTTATGACTCTTTAAAAAAAAACACCATCCAAAGCCTTCCCCAGCACAAAACTTAGGATGTAAATTAAAATTCCAGGAAGAGGAAGAGATAAATGATTTTTTTCTGTGATTTAAGAAAAATGAGTGAGATGATACATTAAGCAAAGAACAATCTCGTTTACTCCTAACTTTCATGTCCTTCAGTAAGACACACTACGGAGAATTATTTCACAGACTACCCACCTTTGTAAATCCAATCAATACTGTGTCTATATGTTGAGCAACTAGCTTTTTGAGACTTGCGTGCATTATGAAGAATAGGAAAATGGGAATTCCTAAACATCAGTATGTGGAGACTTTTAATCCAGATACTGAATCAAAGGCTGGCTTGAAGTTGTCGCAAAGCATCAGATTCTCTTTTAAAATCTATTCAAGTTGATACCATGGAGTAAGCTGACCAACAATTTTCCATCCTTAATTAGAAAAACAAAAAAGGAAATGAGGCATCATTTGCCCATGGTAATTTGTGTCTACGAATAAACTTCCTTCTGCTAAGGGCTTATTAGACAAAAGTCAAAGGAACTTTAAACATTTCCTTCACTAAAAGAGACAATTAATTTTAAGAGACCATTTAGGTATAACCTTAACAGGAACCACAAGGCAGAACTGATTCTTCTGTTATTTATACTTACCAAGGGCAGGAATTTCAGGACTGACCAGAGAGATAGCAAACAGGGAAGTCTGTTCTTGCAGAAAGTCAGTTGTAGGTAAGAGTATACCTCCAACAGCCATGCTCATGGGAGAAAGGTGCTGGGAAAATCTCCAGGGGACCATGAAGAGTGCCAGCCTGTGTTCTCTAGAGTCGTCTCTCACTGGTGATTACTGGTCAAGCACTGAGAGTGGGAGGCATGAAAATACCCTAGCTAAGAACTTGAGATCACAGGTGAGGCACAAGCAAGCACCTGCACTTGAAACTGGGTCCACCTGTTATCTATGAGATTTGGGGCAGGTTACTGAGCCCTAGTTATCTCATCTGTAAAATGGATTAGTGGCCTACCAAACACACTCTTGGAAGAAGGCAATGGCACCCCACTCTAGTACCCTTGCCTGGAGAATCCCATGGATGGAGGAGCCTAGTGGGCTGCAGTCCATGGGGTCGCTAAGAGTCGGACACGACTGAGCGACTTCACTTTCACTTTTCAGTTTCATGCATTGGAGAAGGAAATGGCAGCCCACTCCAGTGTTCTTGCCTGGAGAATCTCAGGGATGGGGGAGCCTGGTGGGCTGCCGTCTATGGGGTCGCACAGAGTCGGACACGACTAAAGCAACTTGGCAGGCAGCAAACACACTCTTGACATGGTTGTGATGTGATGTACTTAGCACCATTCTGATTCATGGGGAGCAATCATGCTTGCTAATGTTATCATCAACCTGAACCAGGTACAAAATAGAAGTGCCGGTGAATTAGACGTGAAACAATACATCGTGTCAAAGTTGGGACACTATGCAAGGAAGAGGGAAGAACAACTGCTGCTGGCAACATGGTTGAATCAGAGTCATTCTGAGTGAAAACACAAGATACAGAAGAAAGTAGTCACTATTTCCATTTACAGGAAGCTCAGGAGCAGGCAAAACTCACAGCAATCGAAAGAGCATACTGGGGCCCCTCTCTGCGGGTGTGAGCCTCGCCAACCCCTCCTGCAGGAACTGTCGCAGCCGGCCAGCCCCTGCTTCTTGGTGACCCAAAGGCCGTGATCAAGAATGCTGCTATGTCAGAGGAGATGCGACAGGACTCAGTGGAGTGTGCTACTCAGGCACTGGAGACATACAATATGCAGAAGGGCATCGCAGCCCATATCAAGAAGGAGTGTGGCAAGAAGCACCTGGCCGCTGCATCGTGGGCAGGAACGAGTTATGTGACACATGACGCCAAACACCTCATCCACTTCTACCCCGGCCAAGTGCCCGTTCTGTTCAAATTTGGTTAAAAGCCTGGACCATGCCACACACCCAGCGATCCATCCAAAAAGCAGGACTGCAGCCCCAACTCCGAATTCCAGAGACTGAGGTCTTCAGCCTTGCCTAAGGGAACCCCTCCATCTTTGAACCTTTACTGTGTTTTATACAGGGCATTCTCTGTACTAGTTTGCTGTGATTACAAAGCAATGAGCAAAACAGCTTACATTTCTATTCATTTTATATTCCATACCTGTCTGCCCCATATTTTTTCTTTTCAAAATCCATTCCTTTAAAGAAATAAATCTGTTGGAGGAAAAAAAAAAGAAAGAAAGAGCATACGGGTTCCTTTGGGGAGGGTAAACACTGACCAGGGAAGAGGATAAGGGGACATTTTGGGGTGCTGAAAATACTCTACAGCTTGACTTGAAAGTAACTGCTGGGTGTGTGTGTGTGTATATATGTAAAACTTCCTTAAGCTACACACATAAGGTTTATACACTTGATTCTATGCATACCCCAATCTAAAAAAAATTTAAACTTGTTGAAAGCTGCATAGCACAAGAGCCTGAATAAGTAACTCCCAGGATGGAACATAGTATTATCTGTCAAGTGGACCTCTGTCTTAGGGTAAATCTTTCTGTGTGGGCAGTTATACATTCAAGGTAATACTTGGTGGCATGACACAGTGTAATAGCTGGCAGAACGAGGTCCAGGGACGGAGGTCCAGGGAAGGAATTTCTTGTGCGGCCTCCCTAACTGTGCAGGCTCAGTTGTGTCCAACTTTGTAACCCCATGGACTGTAGCCGCCAGACTCCTCAGTCCATGGAATTTTCCAGGCAAGAATACTGGAGTGAGCTGCCATTTCCTTCTCCTGGGAATCTTCTTGACCCAGGGATCCGAAACGAGGTCTCCTGCACTGCAGGCAGTCTGCTGCTTGGCAGGCAGATTCTTTACCAACTGACCCACCAGGGAAGCCCTCCGCAGCCCTCAGCTCTAAGAAAGATGTCCTGTTGGCAGAGGCACTTTCACACTCGTCTCTCTAGCAGTGCTCCAGCAAACCCTAGATGAGTTCATCATCTGCCAGGTGACACAGACCAGCTCTACTGTGGTTTTGGACCAGCAGCCATCACCAGGGAACTTGCTAGAAACACAAGTTCTTGGGCTCGTCCCAGAAACTTGGGAGCCAGAAACCCTGCAGGCGGGACCCAGGGATCCGCGTTTTCACAAGGCTTCCCAGGTGATTCTGGGTTCTGCACAGACAATGGTAGTGTGCCTTTGACATATGTGAGTGGGCGGCACTAGACTCTCTCTAACCTTCCAAGTTGACACAAATGAGAGTTGATTCTCTTTACACTGTCAAGGGGAACAAGCCAGTCAATCCTAAAGGAAACCAAACCTGAATACTCACTGGAAGGACCAATGTTGAAGCTGAAGCTCCAATACTTTGGCCACCCGATGCAAAGAGCCAACTCATTAGAAAAGACCCTGATGCTGGGAAACACTGAAGGCAGAAGAAGGGAGTGATAGAGGATGAGATAGTTAGATGGCATCACTGACTCGATGCACATGAGTTTGAGCAAGCTCCAGGAGACGGTGAAGGACAGGGAAGCCTGGCATGCACGGTCCATGGGTGGCAAAGAGTAGGACACGACTGAGTGACTGAATAGCAACGCTGTCAGGACGTACCTCCCATTTCATGTTCCAAGTCTTTCTTGTTGAAATGGTCTTTACAGTTACCCTGAATTAATACCATTCATAGTTGAAGGAAAGCACCAAGGATTAAAAAGTATAATTTCTCTCTTCATAATCAATTTGACTAGCCTCTTTGATATAAGCCCTGAGAAAGGATAGTGTATTATTATTTTAGTTTCCTACTGACCTCTGATGTTTGCTGTGCATGATGAAAATTCATGAGATTCCTCTAAATGGGCTTCTTTTGTCTGCTCAAAGAGTGGGTTGATTCCCAACCGGGTTATTCACCAAGAAGCCCAGTTCCTGAGGTTGACCTCCACCCACTAAGTATCAGACAGTCAATGTGACTCAAAGAATTTTCCACTACCTATCAAAAAAAAAAAAATATGAAGGCCCACTGGGAAAAATTCCAGAGAAGTATTTCTAGAACATAAAGTCCTCTTTTTATTAGAGAAAGAAAAAAAAAAATCAGTGAGGCTGCCCCTAATGACTGACCAAGATCGAAAAGCAGAATAGTACTATTTAGCTTTTCTTGCGTGTGAACAGGGGTCCTGCTGCCTGCCGCAAAATCGGAAGCACAATGAGCTAATTTATTAGTAGGGCCCTCAGCAATCAGGGGTTGTATCCTGAACATAATGAAGAGTGCAAGGGAACAGGTTGGGAGCAGACCAAGAGAATGAGAATCTGACCTACTTTTCTAATGAGCACCCACATATCCTGGCTTGCCCTGCTCCACACCCACTTGGTCAGGGCTAGCAGTGAACTTCATGACTCCTCTGAATTGGAGGAAGCTGTGTCTTCTCATGCCATCTCCCTGTTTTCACTCAAGCAAGAGTGGTCTCCTGCAAGATGACCTTCACGGGCACAGGACTGCCTCTAGGGCAACCCCTGAAGATGCACCGACTGGTCTGTCTCCACCCACTCTGCCCTGCTTCTCATATCATCAGCATCCCCACAAGGCCTTCTTCCTGTCTGAAGTCCCATATTTTTTAACTGGAAAATATGTGTGTTTTAGAACCCATACAATATCAAGGGAAGTGGGCTCCAGGGTTTGATAGACTCAAAAGACTGATTTAACATCTCTGAGCCTTAGTTCCGTCTTTTAAATCCATCATCATGGAATCATGGTCAGAAGTAAATGACATCACATCTAAAAGGAACTCAGGATGGTGCTGTTGCTAAGTCGTGTCAGACTCTTTGCGACCCCCGGGACTGTAGCCTGCCAGGCTCCTCTGTCCATGGGGTTTCCCAGGCAAGAACACTGGAGCGAGTTGCCATTCCCTTCTCCAGGGGATCTTCCTGATTCACAGATCGAACCCGTGGCTCCTGCATTGCAGGTGAATTCTTTACTGTCTGAGCCACCAAGGAAGTCCCACCAGACACACAATAAATGCTCAATACGTACTAGCCCCCAGCCTCTTTCCCTCAAGAAGCACCTTGTTGTTCTGTCTAGGATGAAAGGCAACTCATGAGAAAAAAAAAAAGACATTTTGTTAACATATAGTTTACATTTTCCTGTAAGTAGCAGGTTTCTCTATACCACTGAAAACTTAGTAAAAACAAATATTCATTATTGGGAGGGAAAAAAGGCACATCATGGAGCACATGCATAACAGGGAATCCAACAATGTCTGGCTCAGCTAGTAAAGAATCTGCCTGCAGTGCAGGAGACCCTGGGTTTGATTCCTGGGTTGGAAAGATCCCCTGGAGAAGGGATAGGCTGCTCACTCCAGTATTCTTGGGCTTCCCTTGTGGCTCAGCTGGTAAAGAATCTGCCTGCAATGCGGGAGATCTGGGTTTGACCCCTGGCTTGGAAAGATCCTCTGGAGAAGAGAAAAGCCGCCCACTCCAGTATTCTGGCCTGGAAAATTCCATGGACACAGACATGACTGAGCGACTTTCACTTGCGCTTCACATACAGGGAACAACTCTTCCTCAAGAGTTCGTGAAGTTATATACAGAATTTGGCATGAAACTGTACATGTATACTTTTTTCAGGACGGATGTCTGTAGCTTTCACCAGATTCTCCAAGGAGCCCTCTTAAGGTTAAGAACCACACATACAAGTGCTATGAAGTATTCCTATCCTTCAGACTTCCCTGGCGGTCCAGGGACGAAGACTCCCAATGCATGGGGCCTGGGGTTCGAGTCCTGGTCGGGGAACTGGATCCCACATGCCACAGCTAAGAGTCTGAGAGCTGCAGCTAAAGCTTCCATGTGCTACAACTAAGACCTGGCACAGCCACATAAACAAATAAATAATTTTTACCAATTCCTATTTTCCCCATCGATTCTATCTTGTAATGTAAGACATTGTTTATTTTGCATAAAGGGTGAAAAGAACAGGATGTTATTTACAGACAAACATTCCCCTCCTAGACAACCACATGGGGGGAAAGGAAAGCCAGTTGCTATGTACAGTGTCCAAAGGTGAAAGAATTTAAGAGCAAAGAAGGTCAAGGTCATCAGCTGAACACTACTCCCCTTTCGGTCAACTGATAGGGGATTTCCTGGCCTCTGTTTCCTGTGGGCCTTGGGTTTGCCCACTGTCGGGGAAAAGCAGCCAACACCTGGTGATTTTACAAAAGCATTTCCAAACTCTGTCTCATTTCCCCTTGGAAAAGAGGTTAAACTGCCTGTGTTTGTTTATGTCACCTGCTTACCTGGGCTCCAGGGGGAGATTTCTTCAACAGAAGAAATGAATAATTGGGCAACTACCCTCCTGTCATCGACAAAAAGACAAATTCAGGCCAATCGGCAGAGTGTTAACGGAAAAAGTGATGGGGATATAATTACACCATGGCGACTACGGTTAATAATACAGTAGTGCATATTTAAGAACTGCTAAGGGAGCCGATCTTAAAAGTTCTCATCTCACATATACACACAAATTCTGTAACTGTGTATGGTGAGGGATGTCACCTAGGTTTACTGCGATCATCATTTTGCATCATATACAAATATCAAATCAGACATAGAAAACAAACTATGGTTACCAAAGAGGAAAGGGGAGAGGGATAAATCAGGCGTTTGAGATGAACATATATACTATAAAATGGGGTGTCTCCAATGGCTCAACAGTAAAGAATTTGCTTGCAATGCAGGAGATGCGAGTTTGATCCCTGGTTCAGAAAGCTTCCCCTGGAGGAGGAAATAGCAACCCACTCCAGTATTCTTGCCTGGGAAATCCCACAGACAGAGGAGCCTGGCGGGCTACAGTCCACAGGGTTGCAAAAGAGTTGAATGCGACTTAATGACTAAATAGCAACAATATATATATAATAAACAATCAAAAAGGATCTCTACTTAATATTCTGTAATAAACTATATGGAAAAGAATCTGGAAAAGAATGTGTGTGCGTGCTAAGTCACTTCAGTCATGTCCGACTCTTTGTGACCCTATGGACCGTAGCCCGCCAGGCTCCTCTGTCCATGGCAAGAATACTGGAGTGGGTTGCCATGTCCTTCTCCAGGGGATCTTCCCGACTCGGGGATCAAGCCCATATCTCCTATGGTTCCTGCATGACAGGTGGATTCTTTACCACTGAGCCACTGGGGAAGTCCCTGAAAAAGAATAGATATGTGTGTATGTAAACTGAATCACTTTGTTGTACACCTGAAACTAACACAGAGTTGCAAATCAAATACATGTCAACTAAAGAAAAACACTGTTGGCAGTTTTTAAAAACTGCCCACTAAGTTCTTCAAGGGCAGTGACAATGGTGGTGGACATCTGTAGCACAGAGCAGGAACATGGTGAGGACTCGCTGCGAGCTCTGGGAACGTTTAACATGGACACGGCTCAAGACGTGGGCACATACTCAGGCAGGTGGACGGAGGGACCCTTCAAGAGGGTCATCTTGAAAGTGTTTTGATGGGTGTGGCAGTGCTCTAGTTGAAACAGGGCACATGCTTCCACCTCTGGTTTCAGTCACACCTGTGGCAGACAGTGCCATTTGCCCGGACAACATCCCACCTCGTACAGCAAACTAACACAGCGGGGAAAAGGAAGAAGCAGAGTGAGGTATCCTGAAGAAGAGGAGGATGCTCACCAGTATTAAGTGAAAGAGAGAAGGTCACCCTCCCGGGTGGCTCCGAGCCATCCTGTTCACAGCTGACCCCCACCCAGCTACAGCCTACGACCAAACAGACGAGCTAGCGTGGGTCCCCTCCTATTAGCATTAAAAACAAAACAAAACAGATCCTACTGTGGAGCCAAATGATTCATACATCAGTGATTTCTGCACTGAACAATGTTGGAAACCCTCACATAACAGCCAGATTGCTTCCTGGCAAAGGTACAGAGGCCAAGCGGGGCCATACCCTTCCAGCTGCAGCCTAGAGACTGGATCCCGGGGAGGGACACACTCCAGCGGGGAACCGGAGCTGGGGGTGAACCGTTAGTCACAATGAAGGCTTTAATAGTGCAGGGTGGCCAGATTTAGCAAAGAAAAAGGATGCCCTGTCACATCTGAATTTCAGATACACCACCAGTGACTTTCTAGGATAAGCATGTCTCAGATACTGTACGGGACACATTGTTTACCTGGAGTTTCAAATTTAAACCCAGCATCCCCTCTTTTATCTGACAATTCTGGAAAAGGGAGGGATCTACATTCTTGTAACGAGTCTTCAGGAACCAAACTCTGCCTCCGAATCCCTCCTTCGCAACAGAATAAGAGCCACACCCAAGATCTGGAGAACTTAACCCACTTAAACCAGGGAGGAGGTGACAGAGGATGAGGTGGTTGGATGGCATCCCTGACTCAAGGAACATGAGTTTGAGCAATCTCCAAAAGGTAGTGATGGACAGAGAAGCTTGGCATGCTATATACAGTCAGTCCATGGGGTCTCAAAGAGTCGGACACAAGTTAGCAACTGAACAACAACAAACCAGGAGGATGTTGAAAACCCGACATCTTCATTGCTGACAGTTATTTATTCTTAAATTCTTTTAACAAATACTTACTGAGCACCCATTCTATGGCAGGCACCATGCTGGGTGCCTCCATTTCAGTCCTGAGAGCCATCACAGCAAACAGCAGGGTCAGAAGGTTAACAGACCAAGCAAAGGGAAAGAAAAATTTGATTTTTAAACAGATTCAACCAACTCCTCACTGGTGTCTACGGATACACAAGACACTGTAGACACATACAAGTCTAGCCGGCAGTCAAAGGTGACTTGAGCTTGCAGGACTCAAGACTGGTCATTAATTTATCCTCAAAGACCCCGGTAGAGTCAACAATCTCATCTTCCAACATCAAAGGTAATGAAACTGTATTTTGAGTGGTTCTCTTCTTTCTAATGAAGCTTTCTTGGTTCTCAGGATTATTTTATGGGAAGCTGACCTAGGAGTGATACAATTAAAAAGCAAGCTGTAGGCTGAGTTCCTGGGCAGGGAAAGGACAAAGAGCACATGCTGCTTGCAGAGCACTTGGTGGGGGCTGGGAGTGGGGGTGGGGGTGCAGGTATGGGTTCTGAAAACCTAAAACATAATTTTTTTCCCCAAAAAAAAGATACAAGTGAACTTACATACAAACCAGAAATACACCCACAGACATGGAAAACAAATTCAGGGTTACCAGAGGGGGAAAGGTGGGGTAAGGGAAGAAATAAATTAGGAGTTTGGGATTAACATATACTACAATATATGGGCTTCCCCAGTGGCTCAGACAGTAAAAAATTTACCAGCAATACAGGAGACCCCAGTTTGATCCCTGGGCCAGGAAGATCTCCTGGAGAAGGGAGTGGCAACCCATTCCAGTGTTATTTCCTGGAGAACTCAATGGACAGAGGAGCCTGCCTGGCTAAAGTCCGTGGGGTCGCAAAGAGTCAGACACGACTCGGGGGCTAAGCACACGCAGTACTTACGGGAAAAGGATCTGGAAAAATAGACACACGTGTACGTATAACTGAGTCACTTTGTTGTGCACGGGAAAGTGACACAACATGGCAAATTATATTCCAACTTTTTTAAATGGTTAAAAATAAATGAATAAAAGTAATTCATCTAAAAAAGCTGCTTCTATAGGTCAGGATCCTAACAGAGTTCATGTCCACGCATTCGGCTGGGAGGTCCAAAGTAAGGCTCCTAACATTTACCAACTGTCAAAACCACCTGGGGTGCTTTGAGAAAGGCAGCTGTCTGAAGAGAGATAGAAAGTGGATTCATGGTTGCCTGGGGCTGAGGTTGGAACAGGGAGTGACTGCAAAGAGGCACAAACATCTTTTCGGGGCGATCGGAATGTTCTAAACTTGGATTGGGCTGATGGTTGCGCAACGCTGCAAGTGTACGAAAATGACTGAATTACAAGACTTAAAATGGGTAAATTTTATGCTCAGCCTCAATAAAACTGCTTTTTTAAAAAAGCAAAGAACAGGACTTCCCTGGCAGTCCAGTGGTTAAGAATTTGCCTGCCAATGCAGGGAACAAGGGTTCAGTCTCTGGTTTGGGAAGATCCCACATGCCCCAGAACGACGAAGCCGGTGAGGCACAGCTACTGAAGACCGCATGCCTAAAGCCACGCTCCCCAACAAGAGCAGCTACGACAATGAGAAGCCCAGATACCACCACAGTGAGGACACCCCATTCACTGCAACTGGGGAAAGCCAGGCACAGGAATGAAGATCCAGCAAAGCCAAAAGCAAATAAGTAAACATTTTAAAAAGAAATAAGCAAAGGACATGAAGGAGAGTCTATGCAAGTCACAGAGCCATATCTGTTTAGTGGTAGGAAAAATTCTGAGCATTATTCTTGAGCATTACAAATAAATAAAAGCATTCATAAAATTTTCAGTTCCTTGTAGAACAGACTCAGAATATCACACCTCAAAATACAGTTATCGAGGCCTCAACCTGGGTAAATTCTACTTCAAGTATTTGAGTGAGGATTCAGTCATCTGTTACTTTTTTTTTAAACCTCTCCAGGAGACTCCAGGGTATAGCCAGGTTTGAGCAACACTGATATAAACCTGAAGGAGGTGAAAAAGGCAAGGTCCCTTATTTCTAATACTTTTATCTCATTTTATTTTACTCTGAGCCATCAGGGATCTGATCATAAAAGAAAACTTTATGGCCCCTACCAGTTTTTTGTTTTGCTTTGGTTTGGGGTTTTTTTTTGAATCATGAAAAGGGCAGTGATTCAGGTGCCATAGGGTCACAAGAAGTTTGAGATTTTAACCTAGAGAGTGAAGTGACCAGCTTTAAACCAAACACATAGGTGGAATATTTATCCAGGTTATAACTTAAGATCGTCAGACATCCAGGGATGTTCCAGAAAAGAATTAATTTCAAATACTCCTGTTCCATTGAGCCCCCAAATCATCAAGTTGCTAAGGGAGAAGGAAGCAGGGTGATGGAAGAGAGAGTGTGGTCTTGCACTGAACACCAATTTGTAACCTGTTAGAGTTTGAACCACACACACAAGTTAACTCTTTTAATAATCCACAAAGTAGAATGCTTTGACTTGCAAATTACGTCTCACAGCATTGGCTTTCACACTGAGACAAAATTCATTCATTTATGGTTCAATAGCCATGGGCTCAATACATCAGACAAGGAAACTGAGGCAAAAGTAGGTTCCACAGCTTTTAGGCTTTCTCTTCTTTTTATGGACCTAGGGGGAGACACAGAATCTGAATTCACACCCTAAATATTTTACAAAAGCTTCCAGGGAGGGCTGTCCTAGAAGTCTGGTGTGCACAGGCTGAGTCTAGTAGCTAGCACACGGTCATTCTTATCTAGAACTGCTTCCCTAACGATATCAGCGGGTCCAGTGGATAGAGATTTGCTCAGAGAACATCCAGAAGTCTGACCTCAGAGGCCCGCACTGGCTCCAGTCCACATTCACACGCTCGCAGCCCACGCCCTGGTCTCAGTTCTATTCTAGCTGCATCTCTGCCCGGGTGCTTTCGGAACACACGCAACAACATCCAGGCACAATCACAGCATCCTGTGCCCCTGGCTCCTTCCTGCAGCGGCTGTTTTGCAGGAACAGAAGCAGCTGAGCTCTGGACCGAATGAGGAGCAAAAAGGGCCCCGGTCCACCGCACCTGGCCCAGGGAACGGCCTGTGAGATCTCTTGCTCTGTAAGGCCAGATAGCTGGTCTGGTGCAAAGAGCCAGGAAAACAATTTTCTTAAAAATAAACACATTCCCAGGAGATCAATGGTCTGGAAACATTCCTCAGAGATTCCCACAGGCCCTGCTGATAAGCAGTGAGCAACTTCACAAACAACCATCAGGATTCAGACCTACCCCTTACAGGATGACCCACACACCCCCACACAGACACATCCTGGAAGAGCCATGGTGGTTCTGAACCCGGCAGGACACAAGGCACTTCATTTCTCCAGCACGATAACCATCCTTCCCACGTGGCATAATTTCCTGATAAATTATGATTAGGAAAAAATGAAATTTTACAACATTCTTTGTTATTAGTTTAGGGGTGTATTTTTTTTCGTTTCTTTTTTCTCTTTTCTTCTCTACTTTGCAGACACCTAATCAGCTATCTACTCTTTAAAAGGCATCGTGTTTAATACTGTACAGAGGGACTTTCCTGGTGGTCCAGTGGCTAAGACTCCATGCTTCCAATACAGGGGGCCTCGGTTCCATCCCTGGTCTGGGAAGTAAGATCCCACATGCCGCAATTAAGACTGGATGAAGCTAAATAAATAAATGATAAATATTTTTTAAAAAACTATTACAAGGCGACAAAGGTTAATCGGACAAAGTCCTGTTTCAAAATCATTTATGATCTAATAGGAGAGATAAGATTTGCAGAGGAAAAACTAAATAGAAGGTAATTGTAATAATGATGATGATTAAGATTTTACTCGGCACAAAAGCTTCTCAATGACTCTGAGAGACGGTTATAATCCTTATTTACAGATGTGTAAGCTGAGTCTCACAGGGCCCAAGTCATTTTTTTCAAGGATATTAACTCTTAACTGATCACAAATCCATTAACCTTACCCATGGTGACCTCAATGATCTAAGAATGATGTCTTTTATCTCATATCATTTCTGAATGTCAGTTCTCTTGATAATATCTTTAACTTTTTGATGAGATCTGGACAGATTGCAAACTCATTGCTTGGAGTTAACTTCTAACAAAGACCTGCATCCATGCTCCAGTCTTTGAGAGCAAACTACCTCTCCCATCCAGAATCGTTCACTGAACTGCGTGCTGGGGGCACAACTGGGTTCCGTACCGTTTACTCTTCCCACCAACAGCTCCAGGTCTTCACTATTTTCGCCTCAAGTAAGATAAACGACATTCTCTTATTCCTCGTGTCAAGTCATTTCTCTTGTCTCCTTGCAAACTCATCCCTAAATATTCTCGTACGAGAAGGCTTCTTGGGCGACTCTGCACCCTCCTTGCAGTCACAGGGGTTGAATTCGGGTTCTGTGTTTTCTGCGATCTCTTATCACTCAGTCTTTCCCTGACCTCAGCATCACAGGTACCCAAAGTCTTGTCATTTTAACCCTGGTGCAATTTGAGGGGCACATCTGTTTCGTTATCCAACTTGATATTAGACCTTACAGATATATTTAGGATAAGGCCGAATGCAAGTGAATATTAAACTGTTAGTTGATGTTAATATAGCAATTAAATTAGATCGAATTTTTCATGATCATCTCAGCAAAGAGTGCTACTTAAAAAATTAAAATATGAGGGGACTTCCTTGGTGGTCCAGTGGTTAAGAACCCGCCTGCCAACCCAGAGGACATGGGTTTAATGCCTGGACCTGGAATGAAGATTCTACATTCCCTGGGGAAGTCCGCTCGCCCTAAAGTTTACCATCTACATGAGAAATCCAAGTACCACAACTGGATAAAGCCCACACGAAGCAATGAAGGTCTAGCACAGTCCAAAATTAATTAATTAGTTAACTTTAAAAAAATTAAAATCTGAGAAAAACTCAAATTAAGAGATCCTGCTGATGAACACAAATGTCTGTGTCTAAATCAAATTTCCAGTACATATTTTTCTCTAATTTTAGAAAGAATATAGCACATTATTTAGATGTTCCTGTTAATGTTAAAGGTTTGATTTGATAACACAGTATTTAAAAATAAGGTAAAATAAAACAGTATTAGAAAGTGACCCATCAGCCCTCACCCATAAATGATGATTTTATATGACTTCCTGGTCTATGGCCAGCTTCACAGTTACCATATTTAACATTAAAGTGTACACACAAATGTGTCTCTTTTTCCTTTATCATATAATGAATTGTTTTTACAACCCCAACTTACTAATCACATCTATGTACTTGAATATTTAGGATGAAGGAATGCTTTTGCTACTACAAACATTATCAAACACGTTCATATATATAACCATCCCAACATTTTAGATGTCTCACCAAGGGTAGATTCCCAGAAATGACACAACCGTGAGAGATGATTAGAATATTGTAAAATCTCCCGATAGAGCATGGCTTAAAAAAAAAGGCATTACTGGGACTTTGCTGGTGGTCCAATGGTAAAGTATCTGCCTTGCAATGCAGAGAACATGGGTTTGCTCCCTGGTCAGGGAGCTAAGATCCCACATGCCTCGGGACAAGTAGAGAGTCTGTGTGCCACTGCAAAAGATGCCCTGAACTGTAATCAAGACCCATGCAGCCAAAGAAATAAACTGTCTTTAAAAATGCACAGGGCACTGTCTTTGCTTGGCTGCTGTCCTTCAGATCCTGGCTTCACCCTGGGCCTGGACGGCAGGGGCGCCACCTGCTTTAACGCCGGGACGCCTGAGCGCACCCGCCAGCCGCTCTCACCTGGGCCCCGGCCACTGCCCCTCTGCCGGCTGTTCTGCAGCCCCAGCACCTCCAGCTCCGCGATGCCCGGCCTCTCCAGCACGGTCACCTCCACCGTCAGCCGCCCCACCAGCTGCTGGGGTCGCACGCTGACCACGTGCTCATACTTCCCCAGCCGTCTCTGCAGGAGCTCCTCGTAACTCAGGAGGAAGGCAGCCTTGTCCTTGCTGGGAAGCACCACAGAAGCTCTGAATGTCTCTGTCCCCTTCTCCCTGGAAGGACGAGAAAAGGTGACGGGGGACTGGAGAAAGCCAGGCGCCCTCAAGTCCAAGACGGTCCCAGCCAAGCGCTCTGAGTGAGAACCCTCAGCACTCCCTACCAACAAGCCACCAGCCACTGCAGCCATCCCCACGATGCACCCTGAGGGGCTTCAGGATGGAGGGAAATAGGAGCCTGACCTATAGTGAGTTATAGGTTATAATTCTAGGTGCTCAAGGTGCATACCTAAGGCCTCGTTTCAATGAGCCCAGACTCTCGCACCTTCCCATACGCAGAAAAGCACTAAAACCATTCACCTGAGACATCTGGATTTTTTTTTCTGATTAGCAGTCATGTTCTGATGTTCGACTACATTTATTTTTTCAGTAGAACCTCCTCCATATCCTAGTCCTCCCTTACCTCTCTGGAACAGTCCCTCAGAGCTACCTGAGAGATGGTCTCCAGGGCTATAGTCCTCAATAATGCCTCCAAGAAAATATAACCCTCAACTTCCAGGTTGCACGTAACTTTTTCAGTCAACATTAGAAAGAAAAACTAGAATTCAGCTTTGGGAGGAGAAGCAAATGTCTGAGCTAGAGGAAGGTTATATGGGTCCAAGGAATCCTGAAGAGCAGAGAGTTCAAAGACCACGGAACCCTGCAACTTCTTTCTCCCTGACGCAGACCCGAGGGGGCAAAGGGGAAGAGGACTGACACAGGTGACCTCAAGGGAAAACACACAGGGCCTTCCCCGGTGGTCCAGTGGTTAATACTCCGCACTGCCAACGCAGGGCTGCCGGTTTGATCCCTGGTCCAGGAACTGAGATCCCACATACCACCCGAGGTGTGGCCAAAATAAATCTGTGATCCAACTAAACATAACTGTGGCATGATTCTGAACAATCTGTGAAGTGTAAAAAAAATAATAATAATCCTCATAAAGCCCACACCATTTTCTCTAACCTGTGATTGTTTTTCTTCAAAAGGAACAGATAATTTTTTCAACTGGGCTAGCAGAGAAGGAAACAAATCTCAGTATACTAGGTGGCTCTGCAGTTAATGTTATTTACAGTCATTCAAACTGAATTGACTTATTGGTCTTCAATGTTTGGATTCAGTTTATAGACAAAGAATTCAAGTACTATGACAGATCAGAATTTAAATGTTGATAATTCTGACAATGCAGAAGTAAGTGATTATGTAGGAAAAGAAAAGGTCAGGTGACATGCAGGAGAGAGACTACTACCATTGAAGATAACAGGGCTCATTTAGGATGGTATAATTCTGCTTATACTGAAGAAGAAAAAGAAATAATACAAAAATTTGGAATGCAGAGAGGAAGTGGGAGTATTATAAATCTGCTGAATCCTCTTTCTTCACAGCAGAGAATCAACAATAAACATCTGATTTTTATCAAGAAAATTTTTAAAAAGCAAGACTACAGTCAAAGTTATGGTTTTTCCAATAGTCATGTACAGATGTGAAAGTTGGACCATAAAGAAGGCTGAGTGCCAAAGAATTGATGCTTTCAAATTGTGGTGCTGGGGAAGACTTTTGAGAGCAGGGAGATCAAAACAGACAATACTAAAGGAAATATTCGTTGGAAAGACTGATGCTGAAGATAAAGCTCCAACACTTTGGCCACCTGATGAGAAGAGCTGACTCACTGGAAAAGACCCTGAAGCTGGCAAAGATTGAGGGCAAGAGGAGAAGGGGGCAGCAGAGGATGAGACAGTTGAATGGCACCACTGACTCAATGAACATGAGTCTGAGCAAACTCTAGGAGATAGTGAAGGACAGGGAAGCCTGGTGTGCTGAAGTACATGAGGTTGCAAAGAGCTGGACATGACTTAAGTGACTGAACAACAATCGTAATATTTAGAATAAGGGAGGTAACTACCATAAAACTACAGAAATATCAGAAGTGGATCTTTCTAGGACGTGAGAACTGGGGAATGGGGCTGAGTGGGTTTTTTATTATAAACCCTTAGCTACTGTATTGTTAACCAGTTATATTATAGATTATTAATATGGTAAAAATAAGATAAATCCTTGAAACAGGGTGAAAACAAGATGAGAAGTCAAAGAGGTATAAAACTTGACACTTGGCTGTAGTGGACTTTTAATTCCTGAATTCAGTGGTGAAGTGAAGTGAAGTCGCTCCGTCGTGTCCGACTCTCTGCGACCCCATGGACTGTAGCCTACCAGGCTCCTCCGTCCATGGGATTTTCCAGGCAAGAATACTGGAGTGGGTTTCCATTTCCTTCTCCAGGGCAACTTCCTGACCCAGGGATTAGAACCCAGGTCTCCTGCATTGTAGGCAGACGCTTTACCGTCTGAGCCACAAGGGAATTCAATGGTACTTACCCATTATCTTCTATGGTTTTATTCCTCTTCTCTTTTACCTTATCACCATTTCTCTTTTCTCTCTCTGTAATTTCTCCCTGATACACCGTGTCTCCAATAAGCCTGAAACACAAGAGACAGCTGTGTTGACTTAAGAGAATGAACTTACAGATGTCGGGGGGAGAGATGGGAGGAGGAGGTTAGGGACTTTGGAGGGGACATGTACATGCTGCTGTATTAAAACTGGATAACCAACAAGGACCTAGTGTATAGCACCGGGGACTCTGCACAATGTTATGTTGCAGCCTGGATCGGAGGAAAGTTTGGGGGAGAATGGATACACGCATATGTATGGCTGAGTCCCTTCACTGTTCTCCTGAAACTATCACAGCATTGTTAACCAGCTATACCACAGTACAAAATAAAATGTTTAATTGAAGAGAAAAAAAGAGAGACAGCTGTGCTGCCAGCTTGCCAAGACAAACTCAAGCATGGATCTCATAACCATGACAACCCTAGAAAATATTTTTGTTTGCCTCTTGGATATGCACTGAGAATGCATTCCAGACTAGGGCACTACCCTTGCAACACTCATTTTGTTCTAGGGCAAATTTCAACAGGTCCACGTGTTAAGAGCCAATCCATGGTGTCTGTGATTCTCCGGGAGGGACACAGAAGACCTGCTCAAACAAACTTCCATGAAAATGCACCAGCTAGAATCCTGCCCAGACCTAACATTAAACCCACACACCTATCTTGCATCTCTTTACCTCTTAGTTCAGGTGAAAAGAAGAAATACATGGTATCTAGTTATCCAAGGTTTATCATACTGACTCCTCTGAGCCACCTCCCCAACTCCCCGACCTAAAAGAGCCTCTCAGTCCTACTTGTCCTCTCTATAGCACTCACTGCTGTCTGAAGGCAATCTCATTATTCATCTGTTTGCTTATTTGTTTCTCCCCAGAGGAATTTCTAGAGCAGAGCAACACTCATATTTTTCAAAGAAGTAGACCAATCACCTTGCAGTGTGCCTGGCCCAGGGTGGGGAGCCACTTGTTGGAGGGAAAGAAAGAGGAAATGAAGGGAAGGAAAGAAGAGAGGAATGGGACGAAAGAAGAGACAATAAAAAGGAGGAAGGGGGAAACGGGGATGCAAAGAAGAAGGCAGAGGGGAGGGAATCAACCTTCTTTCCCATGGACAGTCCTTTGGGTTGAGAATTTACATATTCTCAGGGTCAAAGGCTGTGGTCCTCACAGCATCTCCGGCTCCCTCTGACCACTCTACAGAGAAATCTTCATTCCAGGGTTCACCTACACAGTGAAGTTCGTGATGAAAGCTGCAGCTGGAATCTGCATCTGAAACGTGACTTCCTGGTCCTCAGACCCTCTGTTGAGCATCCTACATGCAACCGTGGTGAAGGCATAACGGGAGATGATGGTAGACTTCACCGAGAACTCCGTCATCAAGGGCTTGGTTTTCTGTTGGAATCAAAACACACAGTATGCTGTGCACTGGAAACTATCACAACACTGTAAATCAAGTATACTTTCAATTTTTAAAAAACACAGTATTTTTCACACACATAGCCCACAAAAGCATGAGTCAACCATCTGGGGTTAGGGGTGGTCTTTATTTTCTGTAAGAGAAAATCATCTTCAATTTGGGAGTCCTTGAACTTGTGATTGTTTTCTTTCTTTGTCTTGTCCTGAGTTCCTGTGATCTTCCCCTTCACTTGTAAGAAAACCACAGCTGAACAAGTACATGACAGAGAAACAACCTGCTTAGCCCAGCTTTAAGAAATGAACCCCGTAGGGACGGATAAATTAGAGACTGGGGTTAATGTATACATGAAAATGAAAGTGAATGTCGCTCAGCCGTGTCCACCTCTTTGTGACCCCAAGGACTATACAGTCCATGGAACTCTCCAGGCCAGAATACGGAAGTGGGTAGCCTTTCCCTTCTCCAGGGGGACCTTCCCAACCCACGGATCGAATCCAGGTCTCCTGCATTGCAGGCAGATTCTTTTCTAGCTGAGCCACCAGGGAAACCCAACATATACACACTATTATGTATAAAACAGGGATTCCCAGGTGGCATTAGTGGTAAAAACCTGCCTGGCAATGCAGGAGACCTGGGTTCGATCCTGGGGTCGGGAAGATTCTCTTGGAGGAGGGCATGCAACCCACTCCAGTATTTTTGCCTAGAGAATCCCATGGACAGAGGAGCCTGAAGGGCTACAGTCCATGGGGCCACAAAGAGTCGGACACGAGAGCAACTTAGCACACACACACATGTATAAAACAGATCATTAGCAAGGACCTACTGTAGAGTACAGGGAACTCTACTCAATACTCTCTAATAATCTATATGGGAAAGGAATCTGAGAAAGAATGGATATAGGTATGTATATAACTGAATCACTTTGCCCTACACCTGTAACTAACACAACATTGTAAATCTACTTCAAAAAAATTTTTGTAACTGTAAAAAAAAAAAACCAGACACATGCAAGTTTTCCAATTTAACAGAGTTAATTTTGCTTAAAGAATTTAATAAATTATTGGAATTTTATAAGTATGTGAAGCACATAACACTTTTATAAATTTTTAGATCACATTTCTAGGATCACTGAATTGATCACAAGATCAGAGCATGCCTAAAGAAATTCTCATACTTCCAAATTAATTTCAACATCCACTTAGAGAAACTACACTGTGGGGTTTTTCCATCCAGATGACAATCCCCCTATTATACAATGAGAATCAACACTGAGCTCAAGAAAGTATTTGGGGAATTAGAACCCAAAAAAAGGGAATTGTATGCTAATTACATTTATCCCTAAAGCTTCTGATAAAGGGCAGTAGCTAGAAAGTGCAAATTTAAAAGCTGGTTGAAACTATTCACTGTTCTCTGTGCATCCATAATATGTGTATATGCTTCTGTCTCATTGTATTGTAATTTCAGCAAAGTATCTTCATCACAAGTATTGAGCCAAGCCAGAGTAGGGGCGGGATTGAAGGAAGAGTTTTGGAGACTATTCATCCGGTGGCTGAACTTCAAGTAGGAAAAAAAAAAAATCTAACTGCATTTGGAAGATTTTCACCTAAAAAGAAAAGCAGTTCTCTCATTTGGTCTGAGAAGGAATTATTTCAAAACAATGGTTCTCAAGATGTGGTCCACAGATCAGCAACAACAGTATCACCCAGAAGCTTTTGTTAAAAATGCAGAAACTTTAATATATATGTGAAATCTATAAAAATGGTACTGATGATCTATCTGCAGGGCAGGAATGGAGACGCAGACACAGAGAAGGGACTTGTAGACACAGTGGGTAAAGGGGAAGGTGGGACGAATTGAGAGATTAGCATTGACCTATATACTGTACCGGGCTTCCCTGGTGGCTCAGTTGGCAAGAATCCGCCTGCCAATGCAGGAGACCCAGGAGAAGCAAGTTTGATCCCTGGGTTGGGAAGATCCCTTGGAGGAGGAAATGGCAGTCGACTCCAGTATTCTTGCCTGGAGAATCCCCAAGGACAGAAGAGCCTGGTGGGCTATAGTCCACAGGGTCCCAATGAGGCGGACACGACTGAAGCGACTTAGCCTGCACATATACACTACCGTGCATGAAGCAGACTGCAAGTGGGAAGCTGCTGAATAGCACAGGGTGCTCAGTTCGGTGCTCTGTGATGACTAGAGGGGTGGGATGGGAGGGTGGGAGGGAGTCTCAAGAGGGAGGGGATATATGTATACATACAGCTGATTCACCTTCTTGTGCAACAGAAACTAACACTGTAAAGCAATTATCCTCTGATTAAAATATAAAATATTTTAGAAGAAGAAATGTAGTTTCTCGGACTCCACCCCAAACTCACAGAGCAAGAATCTCAGGGGGCCAGGCCAGCAATCTATGTTTCAACATGCCCTCTAAGCAACTCTGAGGTTTGAGAAACACTTTTTAAAATTAATATGGCTAGATGACACTTCATGTATTTCTGCTATAGTTTTATAATATTGCTAAATTGAGAGGGCTTCCCAGGTGGCTCCGTAGTAAAGAAACTGCCTGTCAAGAATGAGACACAGGTTCGACCACTGGGTCGGGAAGATCCCCTGGAGAAGCAATGGCACCCCACTCCAGTATTCTTGCCTGGGAAATAACATGGACGGAGGAGCCTAGTGGGCTACAGTCCATGGGGTTGCAAAGAGTTGGACACGACCTAGTAACTAAACAACAATATAAAGAGAGAGGGCTTGAAAAAATCACCAAAGTTATGTCTTCTTTTGAGATCCAAGAATATAAAGCAAAGCCAAAAGTAAGGAATAAAGCTTTGGATTTTAGGAAATTATTCCTGAAATCAGGAATAACTGACAACAAAATATTCTTTATGTACATCTGGTCTCTTTAGGACAAAATCTGTTGCATGACACCACGGTGTCTGGAGAGAATTTGACACAACAGTAAAAACTGCACACCCTCTTCGTCTCTTTAGATGTTTGCGTTTACAACCCTGCTTTCGTTGGGAGTTGCCCTTGAGCTGCATTTAGATATTGGGTTAATTATTCCAAACTCTACGCTCTGTCTAATCATGACACATTTTACTGGTTTTGTTTTGGGAACTAGACTTCTGCTTATTAGAAACACTCCTGAAACGAAGAAGTTATAGTGTAAGCTGCAAAGACAAATACGAAGAAAAAGAAACTCAAGTCCAATCCCGTCGCTTAACCAATGTAAGATCAGGATAAGGTACTTGCCTCCAGTCACACAGGGGGAGGTAAGAAATTCAGAGTAAAAAGAAATGAGCTATCAAGCCATAAAAAGACACGGAAGAACCATAAATGCATATTCCTAAATGAAAGAAGTCCATATGAAAAGGCTACATACTGTATGACTCCAACCCTACAACGTTCTGGAAAGGGCAAAAGTACGGCTGTTGCAGGGAGGGG
This sequence comes from Redunca redunca, assembly GCA_006410935.1. Classification (NCBI taxonomy): domain Eukaryota; kingdom Metazoa; phylum Chordata; class Mammalia; order Artiodactyla; family Bovidae; genus Redunca; species Redunca redunca. Next base: position 262,651 of record SJYQ01001179.1, read on the forward strand.
CAGTCTGTGAACAGTTGAGTCCAGGATTTCTAGGGCAGTGAAAATACTCAGTTTTGTTGTTGTTGTTTAGTTGCAAAGTCATGTCCCAACTCTTTGTGACCCCATGGATTATAGCCCACCAGTCTCCTCTGTCCATGGAACTGCCCAGGCAAGAATACTGGAATGGGGAGCCACTCCCTTCTCCAGGGAATCTTCCCAAGCCAGGGACTGAACCCTGTTCTCCTTCATTGCAGGTGGATTCTTTACCACCTGAGCCACCAGGGAATACCAAATTCATGTCCACTGAGTCAGCAATGCTATCTAACCATCTCATCTCTGCCACCCCCTTCTCCTTTGATATGATAACGATGGATGCACGCCAAGTCATTTCAGTCTGTCCGACGCTGTTCGACCCAATGGACTATAGACCGACCGCCAGTCTCCTCTGTCCATGGGATACTCCAGGCAAGAATACCAGAGTGGGTTGCCATGCCCTCCTCCAGGGGATCCTCCCAACCCAGGAATTGAACCTACATCTCCCTCGTCTCCTGCATTGGCGGGTGGGTTCTTTACCACTAGTGCCACTTGGGAAGCTCGGATAATGATGGATACATGTCATTAAACACTTGTTCAATCCCATAGAATCTACACCAACAAGAGTGAACCCTAAGATAAACTATAAGCTTTGAGTGATTATGATGGGCCAATACAGGTTCATATTCTAGAGAATGATGTTGGCAATAGCAGAGGTGATGTCTGTGTCAGGGTAGGAGTATATAGGGAATCTGCAATTTTCTCTCAACTTTGGTTTAAACCTGAAACTGCTCTAAAAAATAAAGTCAAAGTCTTAACGATACTTTAAACAAAACCCAGCGTAAGAATCGGGAGTCCCTCACTTCCAATCCTGCCTCTTCTGTTAAAGAATTGCAGAAGCTGGCCGGTCAAGGCTTTCACAGCGGTCACTGTTAGACAGCCAGTAAAATACAAAACTGCCAAAACATTGTAAGTACAACGCTGATGTAAAAGTTACCTGTGAACCTCAGAGTTATCACCCCATCAGATCGTGAACACTCCAGACAGAGCAGGGAGCTGAATGCTTTCTACACTGGTGTCATCTTCTGACATTTTCCCCCAATTTTTTTCTTATCAATTAATCACTTCCTTACACAAACGTTGAGTACTAACATAGAAAAAAATCTTATTAAGTTTAAACAGAGAGGACAGTTCTAGCATTCTGAACAAAGCTGAGCTTCTTTTGCAGAGGGTCTCTGCCCTGTACTCTTTCTGATGTAAAGAAAGATGGCTACACTCGGTACCCTTGAGACCGTCTTTGATGTCACACTGATTTGTTCTCATTTATGAGATAATGATCAGTTAGAATTTCACTGTGACAACGCACAGTTCATGGCTCATGGCCCCAAGAGACGGGCTGAGAACAGTTTAAAGAAACTATTTTAGTGTTACTGCGCCTCCCTTGTTGCTGGTTTCCCACAGGAGGCTGTGTTATTGACACGAACACCCCTTGTCTGACCGTGACGGCACTGTCTGCTGAAAATCTATTAACATCAATTGTGCACTCCTGTATCCCCATCCCCGAAAGCTTTCCCTCCCTTCCCCTGCCCCTCTTGGACTGCAAACACGTGGAAAAGAGGGCTCGTGACTTTTTTTTTTTTCCATGCACAGCTCTCAGCATGGAGTCAAAATCAAAACCAATTACAAAACTGAATTTTCTGAATCTCGACCAATTAAAGAAAAATATATATCCCCACAACAGGAAATGGTAATAAGTAGTATTTAGTTAAGTGCAACTCTACATTCTAGGATGGATTGGGAAGAAATATTAACATACAATCTGTTCTCTCAAGGCGCGGTGGGAAGAAAGTGCAAAAAAAGAGGGAGAAACACAGGAAGATACAAGGAGGCATATGTATTTATTTATTGGTTAGAAGACTTCCCACAGTGCAGAAGGAGAAAAACAGTGAAGAGCGCAGGAGTAAGAAAAAGCTTTTTAAAGAGATATATAATTTGTATGGAGTGAAAGAGAACAAAATGAAATTCTACAAACATAAAAGACACAGAAATAAGAATAAACCAGAGCCCATTCCTGGCGTGAGAACAGAGCAGTTTAGTTAGAGGAGGGCGTGTGGGGTGAAGAATATTGGCCGGGTACTTAAAATCGTGAGGAGATGAACCACGCCAAGGACAAGCACAGAACCTGGAATGGCAGAGGTTTACAAAAATGTGTCGTAGAAGAAAGGATATAAAACGGTGGCCTCAACCTCTGCCAAAGCACAGTGCTTAAAAATCCAACAGGCTTTCCATATTTGTATTCGACTCAGTATTTTGTTTAGGGATGTGGGCAGAAACCAAGCCTTCCTGCGACATAATTATTTCTTCGTTATTTTTTCCTACAAAAGGTAAACAGATGGAAAAGCGTTTTGAGGCAGGGAGGGTCTTAATTAGTCAGGGATCAGAGGTTTCCGTGTGACTCATGTGAACCGTTTAAGATCAAGCCACACAGAAGACATCCCGAATCACCCACGATGCCAACTGGAAAGGTGACCGGCAGTGTCTGCCACGAGCAGTGCCAGAAGCCAGGCCACCTCCCAGAGGATTATCCTCCTGCTGTTTTATTCTGGGCTAACAATCATTCCTCACCCACTAGAACAAATCATCTCAGAGGTGGAAGAGAACCTCAGAAACCACCTCATCCGCTCCCCCACTTGATGGAGCGTGGCAGTTGGCTGGCTCCAAGTCCAGAGAGGAAACTGAGGTTGCTCAGCTGTTTTTGACTCTTTTCGACCCCATGGACTGTAGCCCATCAGGCTCCTCTGTCCATGGAATTCTGCAGGCAAGAATACTGGAGTGGGTTGCCATTTCCTTCTCCAGGGGATCTTCCCAGCCCAGGGATCGAACCCAGGTCTCCAGCATTGCAGGCAGACGCTTTACCATCTGAGCCACCAGGGAAGCCCCAAGTCCAGAGATCTTAACTATTAATAAACCTCAATGCTGCTTCTTCTGTTTTTTTTTAATGCTTCTTCTTATCTAGAAAAAGTTCATGCTGCTATTACACGAAGCAGAAGACCTCCAGACACGGCACCTCCCTGAGGACTGTATTTACCACCTTGGGGAAATAATTTCCCCTCCATAGACGGAGGGTGTCATCAGCTCTGAATTGCCTATTTGCAGTAATACATTCTATGGCGTGATATTTCATTTTGTTTAGAGAGGAAACACAGCAGGCAATTATCACCTATATTCAGAAAAAACAATTCTATAATCTCTTAAGATAAACCACGATGGAACTCCCCTGGTGGTCCGGTGGTTCAGACTCTGAGCTTCCAGCGCAGGGGATGTGGGTTCAGTCCCTGATCGGGGGACTAAGATACGCATGCCCACGTGAGTCGTTTAAAACCATAGAGGACTCACTCACTTTCTTGTGGCCAAAAAAAAAAAAAATTGAAAAGATGAACCAAGATGTTGGGAGTAGGGAGACAGATACATTACTAGCTCTCAGTGAAGTAACAGTGCCAGCCCCATGCTACCTGCTGAACTGACTGTATTTTCTTCTTTTCTATATCCTATTTTCTTAGCACCAAGAAAAATAGTAATGTTTTAATACTTAGAAATACTAGAGAAAAATTAAATTACTGAAAACTGGGATTGTAGTCAGCAGACAAATATTAATACATAGGTCATTTTTATAGATTATAAAGTGCTTGTTACTGCATTTTATTAGCTGTGTATGCTGACAGAGTTGCTGTTGTTTCGTCACTAAGTTGTGTCTGACTCTTTGCGACCCCATTGACTATAGCCCACTAGGCTCCTCTGTCCATGGGATTCTCCAGGCAAGAATACTGGAGTGGGTTGCCATCTCCTTCTCCAAGGGATTTTGCCGGCCCAGGGATCAAATCCACATCACCTGCACCGCAGGCAGATTCTTACCACTTAGCCATCAGGGAAGCCCTATATCGACATTACCTTCTAAAGGAAAAAAGTGAATGTTTAGGCTGAGTGTAATTTTAAAGATTAACAAGACAGGGACTTCCCTGGTGGTCCAGTGGTTAAGAATCCGCCTTCCAACGCAGGGGATGTGGGTTCAATCCCTGGTCAGGGAACTAAGATCCCACGTGCCAAGGGGCAACTGAACCTGGTGCATTGCAATGAAAAATCCCAGGGGCCAACACAGCCAAATAAGTAAATATTTTTTAAAAAACTTAACACAGGAGAAGAGGTAGGTTTCTGCTGAGTATGTTATTGAGTTATGCTGGTGGCAGTAGGGGCGGGGTGGGTCCTTTCTATGTCCTTTCCATTTGTCTTCTGGGGTAGGAGTAGGGATTGTGTGCCTAATTCACAGGACATCAATTTTACATTGTTATATTATTTTCTATATTCTTGATGCTCCAGCATTTGGGGATTTGACCTTGGAGAGGTTGCTCCGCCCCTCCCAGGGTCAGCTGATTCCTGGAGATAGGAAATGTTGCCCTGTGAGCACAGCGTCAAGATACAACCAGTCAGTAACAGCACCACCCCCATCCCAGCCACCTACTTTGCCAAGCCTTTGCACACCAGCCAATATTCCCCCTGCCCCAAATCACTCCATGGTCAGACGCTGTAGCCCAGAGCCTGCCAAGATTATTTCAGCTATCCAGTCCTACAGTCCATGGGGTCACAAAGAGTTGGACACAACTGAGTGACTAAACCACCACCCAGTCCTACAGTTACTCGGCACACCTAACCTGACTCATCAATTCCTTCCTGCAAAAACCCCAATAAAGGCTCCTGGCCGTGCTCTCCCCTCTGACCCTGCTGCCCCGGGTGACCTGGTGCTTCTCCACGTGGTCCTGCATGCCACTTGTCCCTGGGGACCTGTGAGTGTAAACCTCCTCCTTCCTGATGGTCATTTCTGTGTCTGCGTGTCTCACCACATCCGCTCAAAACAAATCTTAGCTGCAGATTTTAGAATCTCTGCTACAAAGGGGATGCCAAGACGTGGCTCTGCCATCGGGAGGTTAAAGTATGACAGCAAATTATTCCTAGGAAAACCAGGCCAGTAGTTGTCGAGCACCAGGGAGACTCCGACAAAAAGGTACTCCTTGTTTTCAAAAGGTAAACACTGTTGGTATCTGTGATAGCAGAGCGCTTCCTTAAAAGGGTGTCTAATTAATTCAGAATAAAATCAAAGCATGTCCCGGGGGCGGGGGGGGGGGGGGNGAGTGATAGGAAGAGCTCAGCTGTTGTTGCCACCACATCCTCTTCATTAATTACAGTAGAGAAGGTTCAGATTAGTGTGGTACAGCTAGAACGTGAAATACAAGGAAACTTTGGGTAAACTAAGGCTCCAGAGGCAGGCAGGAGCCAGATCAAGGAGCTGGGGTGGGGTGGGGGGTGGGCTTAGACATCCTCAGAGTTAATCTGACAGGTGATACAAAGTCACGGATTATTTCTTTCATTTTAGTCACTAAGTCTTGTCCAACTGTTTTGCAAGCTCATGGCCTGTAGCCTGCCAGGCTCCTCCGTCCATGGAATTTTCCAGGCAGGAATACTGGAGTGGGTTGTCATTTCCTCTTCCAGGGGATGTTTCTGACCCAGGGGATCAAACCCAAGTATCCTGCATTGGCAGGCAGCTTCTTTACCACTGAGCCACCAGGAAAGCCACAAAGCCTCTGAAGACATTTGTAAAAGAGAGTGATGCACCAGACCTATGCTGGAAAGATCATTCTGGTACTGTCTGGATGGGAAAATGAAGTCAACATTAACAAATTTATATGATATTTGTTAAACAGAGGCTTTCAACATTCCTAGATTTCTAGAGAAAAATCTGAGATTACATGAAACAGGGTCAAGAAAATCTTTGTAACTATGAATGAAAATAAGAAAAGATAAACTTATCACTCAGGAACTTAAAGCCTTTATAATGACAAATATTTCATAAACAAAGTTAATAGACAAATGACAGATTTAGGGAAGAACTCTTCCAATTCAGAATACAGAGTATCCAAAACACACAGGGATCTCCCACATACTGATAAGTGCGTGCATGCATGCTAAGTCATTTCAGTCATGTCCGACTCTTTGCGACTCTATGGACTGTAGCCTGCTAGGCTCCTTCCTCTGTCCACAGGATTTCTCAGGCAAGAATATTGGAATGAGTTGCCATGTCCTCCTCCAGGGAATCTTCCCGACCCGGGATCGAACCTATTTCTCTTTGTCTCCTGCATTGGCAGATGGGTTCTTTACCACTAATGCCACTTGGGAAGCCCATACTGACAATCAAGAGATAAAAATCACAACAGAGGGCTTCTCTGGTGGGTGAGCCATAAAGAATCCGCCTACCAATGCAGGAGACGTGGATCCTATTCCTGGGCGAGAAGATCCCCTGGAGAAGGAAACGGCAACCCATTCCAGTATTCTTATCTAGGAAATCCCACGGACAGAGGAGCCTGGTGGGCTACAGTGCGTGCGGTCGCAGAGAATTGGACATGACTTAGAGACTAAGCAACAGGAAAAATCTGAAAAGAAATCACAATTGAAAAATGGCTGCAGGACCTGAAAAACAATTCATGGAGGAACGACTCTGTATGGAGAAAAGTCCAAACTCATAAGTCAGGGGAATACACACTGAAGGACTGATATCACTGTATATTTCAGAGACTGACAAATCAAAGAGAGGAATTTCATTGTTGCTGGCAGAAATGTGCATAGTCATCATTGCTGATAGAACAGAAAAGACTAGGATTATTCAAAAACTAGTCTGACTACATCTATCACATTTTTAAAAATGTATGTGCACTTTGATCCAGCAACCCTCCTACTGAAAATCTTGGCCACAGAATTAAAAGCATCCACTTACTAGAAAAAGCAAAAAGGTTTTTGCAGCAGCGTTTACAGAGGCCAAAAAATTGAAACCATACTGAAAGCTCAATAGTAGAATGCTTGATAAACTATGGTGTGCCAACGACATGGTATATTTTTCATCACCTAGAAGAAGGGACAGATTTAGGCCAGCTGAGGCACTGTTGAGTGAAAATAATAAGAAACAAATACATTCAGGTGAGAAGGCAGTCGGGCATATTAGTGATGAGCACAAACTCAGAAGCCAGGCTGCTGGGACTCAAAACCCTTATTCGATCACCTCTTATGGAAAGTGTAATCCTGGATAAGTGACTCCGTTTACTTGTCTGTAAAATGTGTCTGTATTTGGCTGAGCTAGAACACAAGAGATACTCAGGACAACACCTGGCCTGTGGTCAGCATGCAGGGAACAGCAGCTGTATTTACACGGTCCCACTGTCTGATAGCAAATATGAAAAATCTCAAAATCTCAAAATGTATACAAGGGTCCCCACCTTCCTCTGCTTTTTTTTCTTTTCCCCTCAGTGGTACTTATCTTCTCCATTCCTAACACATTTAACCATTTATTTATAGACTTTGCCTATCTCTGCCCCTCTTTAGAATTCAAGCTCTATGAAAGATAGTGTCTTTTGCCTGTTTGTCCATTGCTGGATTCCCAATGCCTTGAACAGTGCTGAGCAGACAGTGAGGACTCAACAAAATCCTTGAATGAATGAATATGTGCATCTCTGTCTTGCTGGGAGCAAGGGCTCCTCCCTTTTTTATGAATTTTTACTGAAGAACTGATGCTTTTGAACTGTGGTGTTAGAGAAGACTCTTGAGAGTCTCTTGGACTGCCAGGAAATCCAACCAGTCAATCCTAAAGGAAATGAGTCCTGAATATTCATTGGAAGAACTGATGCTGAAGCTCCAATACTTTGGCCACCTGATGTGAAGAACTGACTCATTTGAAAAGACCCTGATGCTGGGAAAGATTGAAGGCAGGAGGAGAAGGGGATGACAGAGGATGAGATGGTTAGATGGCACCACCGACTTGATGAACATGAGTCTGAGCAAGTTCCAGGAGCTGGTGATGGACAGGGAAGCCTGGGGTGCTGCAGTCCATGGGGTCGCAGAGTCAGACGTGACTAAGCGACTGAACTGAACTGAAGTATGGTTGATTCACAATGATGTGCTAGATTCTGCTGTTATACACATACACACATCCACTCCTTTTTAGATTCTATTCCCATATAGGTCATTACAGAGTATTGAGTAGAGTTCTCTGTGCTATACCGCAGCAGTCTCCAACCTTTTAGGCACCAGGAACCTGTTTCATGGCAGACAGTTCTTCCATGGACCAGGAGGCTGAGGGATGGTTTCAGGATGACTCAAGTGCGTTATATTTATTGTGCAGTTTATTTCTATTATTATTATTTCGGCTCCACCTCAGATCATCAGACATTAGATTCTAGAGGCTGGCGACCCCCTCAGTATTCAGTACCCTTCTTGTGGTCAAAGCAACCAGGTACCAGATGTGTAGGTGTCGCGCCCCCCTCCCCATTTATGTTCACATATTGAAGGAGTCTTTGGGCCTAGAAAAGAAAGCAACAGTCTCAAAGCCCTTTGAATCATCTAACTTTGGAGAAAACAAAACCGAACTTTAGGTCCCGCCCTGATGCTCCAGGCCAGTTGCATCTATCTGGGACTTATCACCCCCTGTCCAGAAACCTCCCACCCCCTACACCTGCCCAGAAGACTTATCACCCCTGCCCAGCTACAAATGCCATCTCAACTAAAGAATACCCAAAACATTCCGCCTGATTAACGTTTCCATTATTGCTTCCACAAACCTCCCTATAAATATGGAGCCTCCCAGATCTCTCTGGGCGCTCAGCCTGGTCGTTAGGATGACTGCCGCCCCTCCTTGCCTGAATGAAGGTAACCTACTTCTGTTGAGGTCGTCTCCTTTCCTGCCTTGGACCGAACTACACCTTACACATCTCTGTCTATGATTATGCGAATATGTAGAAAAACAGAAAAAAACTGAGGGTAATAAATTTGGGGAGGCAGGATTGGGAGGATGGGGGTGGACGGGGAGGAGGAAGCCATGCAGAAAATGAGGAGAATAAAGTCCCGGTCCAAATAAAGGTAGCAATGATTGTGACCTTGGTCATGAGCAATTCAGCAGGAATTCAGACACCAGCCAGGAGCAGGGGGTAAACAGCTTGGGCTTATGGCTTATCCTTGAGGGTATGCAGAGGATTCCGTAGCCTCAAAGCCTGAAGGCGTGTCCCCACACTTGGATACATCACTGTACACACCGTGGGAAGGAAGGACTGAGGTCATTTCAAATAAACACTTAGAATCCTGAATGTCTTCCCAAGTTCCATCTGGGAGTTTACAGCATACACCGAGAGCTTGGCCCAACTTCTATCACACGAAGCTTCAATCTACAAATGGGAATCCTCTGCTTGCTTTCACTGTTTGCTTCTTAACACCACCTTTATTTCTTGTGTAAGAACATTATTTAAAAAAGGAAAGGTTCACTTAGGTGTTAGCTTTTTTCTCAGAAGGTCTTTGAAAATTTCACACTTCGTCCTTATACTTTGACTGGAATAATCAGGTCTCTTTTCAGAAAAACATCTACTTAAAGAAAAAGTTTATCAAAGAAAGGTTTATAAAACCTATGCTGGGGACTTCGTGGTGGTCGACTGGATAAGACTCCATGCTTCCAGTGCAAGGGGTGAGGGTTTGATCCCTGGTCGGAGAACTAAGATCCCCCATGTCGTGAAGCCAAAAAAAAAAGAGAACATGACAATATCATCATAATAAACATTTTTTAAAAAGCTATGCTGTTTCACGTTCAATTTCTTCTATATGCAACTGTAAGGTTTGCACTGTAGGTGCGAGCACAGCTGTTACCTGGTTCCAAATACACAGACTCGTGAGGGGTACAGACTTTTAAGAGAATTTATGTGAATATACGTACCAGCCTTTGCAACAGCCTGACTTGCCTTGGGATCCTGAGTCCAACCTAGAAGGAAGAAAGAGACATGAAATACGATTGGGAGGTCATTCTCATGTGAGTTAGTTACACGAAGAGGGTTAAGGCCCGTGAAGACACACGAGGGTTATCCACCACCTGAAAAGCAGTTTTGGCTTTGAACCAGGAAGGACCCAGAACAAGATTAGAATTCATGCTTCTCAGACCTGGCTGGCTGCTTATCCCACAATATCACACCACCTCCTCATCTGAGGGGTCTTACATCTGTTAAGGGAGCAGATGAAATGACCAGAACAGAGTTCACTAGAATATCTGTATTCAGGGACTTCCCTAGCCATCCAGTAGGCAAGACTTCACCTTCCAATACAGGGAGCTGGGGTTCAATCCCGGGTCGGGGAGCTGGGTTCCACATGCCTTGCAGCCAAAAAAGCAAAATATAAATCAGAAACAATACTGTAACAAATTCAACAAAGGCCTGAAAAATGGTCCACATCAAAAGAAAAATCTATTAAAAAAAAAAGTATTTGTATTTGGTTTCCATTTATTTTTGGCTTGAAAATCAACTCTTCACTGTTGTGTCTATTAGAATAAGTAAACATGTCCGCTTGCCTCTGATGGGTTCATTCATTCCGGTCAAAACCCCAGGAAGTTCTGAAGGCAAAACTGAACTTCCCTTGAACTTTCTTACTGTGTTTTTTCTGGATGATTTGCTATACTTTCCTACCGGCAGAGGAGGGCACAGGGAGGTGATAGCATCCTTAGTTTTTAAAATCATCTAATAATTAACCAGCCCCTCCGGACTCATGCAGAAATCCTAGCTGGTTGCCAACCATTTCTCAAGATAAATCACTGTTTAGAGAACAGAAGTGTGGACTCCACTGCTGTGAGTAATAAGTTGGCCTTCCTGGAGGGCAGTATGACAATGTCGATCAAAACCTTGGAAAATATGCTTAGACTTTGCATAAACCTTTTTTAACAGCTTTGTAAGGTATAACTTACAAACAATAAAATTTGCTCTTTTAACGTGCACAATTCAATTTTTTAAAATATATTCACAGAGCTGGGCAAACCATCACCACAATCAATTTAGAACATTTTTATCCCCAAAGAAACCTTGCTTTACCTGTCACTTCCAAACCCCAGCTTTTCCCTGGCCCTCAGTTCAGTTCAGTTCAGTTCAGTCGCTCAGTCATGTCCGACTCTTTGTGACCCCATGAATTGCAGCATGCCAGGCCTCCCTGTCCATCACCATCTCTCTTTAAGTTCACTCAAACTCACGTCCATCGAGTTGGTGATGCCATCCAGCCATTTCATCCTCTGTCGTCCCCTTCTCCTCCTGCCCCCAATTCCTCCCAGCATCAAAGTCCCCTCCAATGAGTCAACTCTTCGCATGAGGCGGCCAGAGTACTGGAGCTTCAGCTTCAGCATCATTCCTTCCAAAGAACACCCAGGGCCGATCTCCTTCAGAATGGACTGGCTGGATCTCCTTGCAGTCCAAGGGACTCTCAAGAGTCTTCTCCAACACCACAGTTCAAAAGCATCAATTCTTTGGCGCTCAGCCTTCTTCACAGTCCAACTCTCACATCCGTACATGACGACTGGAAAAACCATAGCCTTGACTAGACGGACGTTTGTAGGCAATGTAATGTCTCTGCTTTTCAATATGCTGTCTAGGTTGGTCATAACTTTTCTTCCAAAGAGTAAGCGTCTTTTAATTTCATGGCTGCAGTCACCATCTGCAGTGATTTTGGAGCCCCCCAAAATAAAGTCTGACACTGTTTCCACTGTTTCCCCATATATTTCCCATGGAGTGATGGGACCAGATGCCATGATCTTCATTTTCTGAATGTTGAGCTTTAAGCCAACATTTTCACTCTCCTCTTCCACTTTCATCAAGAGGCTTTTTAGTTCCTCTTCACTTTCTGCCATAAAGGTGGTATCATCTGCATATCTGAAGTTATTGATATTTCTCCTGGCAATCTTGATTCCACCTTGTGCTTCTTCCAGCCCAGCGTTTCTCATGATATACTCTGCATATAAGTTAAATAAGGCCCTAGGCACCCGTTAATCTACTTCGTCTCTATGGATTTACTCATCCTGGGCATTTCGAATAAATAGAATCATACAGTATGCGGTCATTTTTTACTGGCCCTTTCCACTTAGCATAATCTTGTGTATTTATTCGCACTTCATTCTTTTTTATGTCTGAATAATAGTCTATTGTGCGGATACATCATATTGTGTTTATCCACTTCCCAGTTGTTGGACTCTAAGGTTATTTCCACCTTTTGGCTATTATTTACACTGTGGAACTTGCATGGATATTCACATAGATGTCTCTGTGTTTATTTCCTTTATAAGTGGAATTCCTGGGTCATATGGTAAATTTAACTTTTGAGAAATAGATACACCAGTTTGCAAAGTAGCTGTAACATTTTACATTCCCACTAGTATGCATGTCTTTTAATTTAGAAATCATACTTTCAGAAAAGTATCAACTTCGGGGGGGGGGGCGGATGTCAATACAAAAAAAATGAAAGCAGGAAAAGACTTCTTTGCAACTTCTGAAACAATTGTTGATCCTTGGAAATAGCCTAACATATTATTTAAACGTGGTTTGGTTAAATATATTATGATATAGTGAGTAGTCAGCATACAGCTATTAAAAATAATGGTATGGGCCTATATTTATTTACATCAAATGTTAGTTTTACCGGACTTCTGAGCTGTTCACTAAATATTTCTCTAGCTGTCTGCTGGAAGGATTGCATTTCCTGGCCCTTGGTGGGAAGACAGCCACATGACTGGTTCTGGCCAATAACTTACGAATGTAAGTGGCCTTGTCACCTCTCCACCAAGGACTCGATGGAAGGTATGAGATTCTCCAGAACTGCCTTTTCTCACCTGCACAGTAAGTAGTAACATTTGAGAGGTTGCTGCTCCATCAAGCCTAAGGTCACACTTGTTCCACTGATACCCCAGGAGGGATGTCATACAAGCAAGAAGGAAACGTTTGTCTGATTTATGGTTGCCAGGTAGCGGGGAGAAGGATGCAGAGAAGGGATGGTTAGGGCCTTTGGGACGGACATATACACACTGCTGTATTTAAAATGGAGAACCAGCAAGGACCTACTGTATAGCACAGGGGACTCTGCTCAACGTCATGCGGCAGCCTGGACGGGAGGGGGTTCTTGGGGAGGATGGATACATGTATATGTATGGCTGAGTCCCTTTGCTGTCCACCTGAAACTATTACAACATTGTTCATTGGCTGTGTGCTGCTGCTGCTGCTAAGTCACTTCAGTCGTGTCCGACTCTGTGTGACCCCATAGACGGCAGCCCACCAGGCTCCCCCATCTCTGGGATTCTCCAGGCAAGAACACTGGAGAGGGCTGCCATTTCCTTCTCCAATGCATGAAAGTGAAAAGTGAAAGTGAAGTCACTCAGTCGTGTCCGACTCTTCACGACCCCATGGACTGCAGCCCACCAGGCTCCTCCGTCCCTAGGATTCTCCAGGCAAGAGTACTGGAGTGGGGTGCCATTGCTTTCTCCGTAATCGGCTATACTCCAATACAAGACAAAAAGTTTTTTGAAAAAGAAATAAATGTTTGTCATTTAAATTATTGCAGTTTGGGGGTTCTTACCCCAGTTTCAGCCTGTCCTGTCCTCACTGATACAGTCAGACACACTTTGAATGATTAAATCAGGTAACAAAATGCTATCTTTACCGATCTCATTTTTTAAGTATAAGTGTCTATATGTGCAGAATGCACCCAAAATTTTAATGGCAATTACCTCTGGATGTCTGAATTTTTTTTCTTTAAACTCTTCTGTAGTACCTTAGTTTTGTATCACTTGCAAACAGAAAAAACAATAAAGATATTTCCATTCTGTAAACTAAAAAACTGGTTTAATCATGATCCTCTTCTGATCCCTTCTAAAAACAGATATGTGCTGCTGTAAATAACAATTGTAAGTCATCGTAGAGTCTCCCATTCTACAGAACATGGAATAGGAAGAATTAGTACAGGATTTCAGTTGACATATGCTCTGACGCCAAATGAGAACCAGTCACTAGGAGGCTGCTGCTTTCTGTTTCTAAAATGAGGTGGAATGATTTGAACGGTCCAAAGGAAACCGGAGTCAGCGTCCTGGGCAAGGTGTCCACCAGTTCTGCAGGTTCGTCTCAGGCCTCTCCCTTCCTAAAATTGTGGAATCGGCTGGGGGCCACTTAAAATAACTAATCATGGTCAGAAGGGCAGCCTGGCCCTGCTCAGGTATTATGTTCTCTGGTTGATCTAAAATATTCTCTTTGAAGTCTCCTCCTTTGAAAAATAGGTTTCCCAAGAAAATAAACAAGTATTCAGGAGAAAAAGAGAAGTTGGTTTTTCATTTTTGAGGTGGCTATCTGATATCTCAGGGGATCACCATGGCAACACTTGAGTCCAGATTTAGATACAGACCAAATCAGAATCAAAACTTCCTGGTGCACAGAGATTCCTGGTGCCAGCTAGGATTAGAAGTGGAAATGACACTAATGTCATCTTCATTGTTTTTAGTTAGGAATTCCTGACCCCTTTTATTGTTTGAGAGCTTTCCTGTTCGCCTATAAGAACCTGGAAGTGGGGGTTAAGGACAGGTAACCAAATCCAGATTAAAGGCAAGGAGTGTTCTGAATAATAAATAACCTCAGAGCATGGGCCCCAAGTCACAGACTTATGAGATGGCTCAGATAGGAATTTCAACTCCTTCCAAGCTGAGCTTACTTCTCCAGTGCCAGAACAGATGTCCAGACCACAGTATTTAATAAGAAGTATCAGCCACAATCTTTGCCATGAAGGACCGACCATACTACCTAACGTCAAAGAAAATACACTCAGGAAAACTTACCAGATGAGGTAATTTTTATAAGTTACAAAGAAAATGGGAAAAAAAGGAGAGTTCACTACACTCTCAAGTGACCACGAGAGGCTCTACGATGGAGGGATGGCTTGAAGTTGGTGCGTAGGATGTTGGTTGGAGTGGAATAAAGGGGGAAGACAAATTTAAAGAGAATCAGGTTCAACATGAGAACCGTGCTGAGAAATCACTCATTATCTGCCTCTTCAACTCACATGGACCAAGCAGCATTTACCACCAGAACATGCATGGGTGGCTGAAGACTGCCTTTGCACCAAGAATGTAGCAATAACCCCATCAGAACTGGGGGACTGGAATCCCCATCTATCCCACCATCAGACCGTCCAACTACAGGTGAAAAACAGCTTAATGTTCATCATCTGGATAAAAGAGATGGTATTTTCCCCCCAGGATCAATCACAGGGCTGGATCAGGATCAGGAGGGAAGAGAAAGCATTCCAGAAAGTCCACAGATGGGGAAGAGCGTGGGAAGGGAGGAGAGGAAATACGCACAAAACACACGTTCCCTTTAGGCATGGATGCTTTCATGACCTGGGTCCACTGAACGAGAGACAGAAAGGCCGGATTCAAGCCCTCATTCCTTCCGAGCTCTGCCACCAGCTCTGTCGCTCTAGGTTCCATCACAGAGCCAGGAGTGGCTGCATTGAGGCCAGTCTCAGCCACACACCATCAAATGGCTGAAGACGTGAGCCCCTAGTGGGCTCTGTGCCAGGAATTTATCTGCCCATTGGCCTGCATCTCCCGAGCACATTCTGAAGCCAGGACCAGGAACTCAGCTGCCTCAGAGACCTGGCAACGACCTGACACCGACCCCAGGGTGACAGGCTGGACAGCACGGGAGATGCCACCCATCACCTGGGCTGAGGACACTCAGTCTTCGAAGAGCCTCATTCTGGGAATTCTCTATCACTGGCACAAAAGTTGTCTTTTGGAGAAATGGGGCTGCGTGTTGTTCAGCTACGTGCCACGTGCCAAGTGGGCTACCCATAACCTCAGCAATGGGAGAATAAACTTCATCTGGGGTCGGGTGGGGGGTTGGGTGGGTTGAAATTTCAAACAATTTCCAGGCGGCCGGGAAAACAGTAACAAAAGCCAAACCAACCAGCCTTAGGTGAATCACCCTGTTGCTTTCAGTCTGTGAGAAACAAGGGACGTGGACCTGGTTTGTGGGAAGATAATGAAGAGGTCAGGGACCCTCCCAGCAGGAAACAAAAAAAAGCTCAGGTCTCCATCCAATGGCTCCATCTTCCTAAACTGACCATCTGTTCCTTAGATACTGAAAGCTTGCAGGGGACTTCTCTGGTGGTCCAGGAGTTAAGACCTCCAGTGCAGGAGGTGTGGGTTCAGTCCCTGGTTGGGGAGCTGAGATCCCACGTGCCTCGTTGCCAAAAAACCAAACAGAAGCAATATGGTAATAAAGTCAATAAAAAATTAAAAAGAGAAAGCTTGCAGGACTTCCAGCTGGACCTCTGACAGCATGTGGGCAGGGCTCCTTTACATTAGAGCACCCAGGACATTCGGGGAGTGTGTGTTAGGAACACAAGGTCACCCAGGACTCATCGCTCAGCTCTTAGGACTCCCCACTCTTCTTCTCAGTCCCACCCCCAGAGAAACCAGACACGGCTAGTTCAGAAGTGAGCCAATCTCTGGAATCTCTCCCACAATATCCTTCTTCCGCATCCAATTCTACTGAAACAATCACAGCCGTGCACATAAAGGAGATATGACTGAGTGGTCTGGGGCTCACAAGATCTTGCCGTGACTTTATTTTTCAAAGAATTTTTAAAAAATTGTCTTGATTTTCTGTGTTTTCCCAAATGCAAAGTGGTAGATTACAAAAGTTAAAAGTGCAGAAATGCTCAGTTCAGGGACTTACAAACAGATCACCACAATGAATGTGTTACCGGAAGCAGAGGCTCAACACTATCTGTGTGCCAGGAGATAAAAGTTAGTCATCCTTAAACAGACCACATCAAGTTGTAAATATGAAAGCGGTGCAGTCTTTGGAGGAGTCACTGAGAGCACAGCTTGGCAGTCAGGGCACTTGGGTTCTAATTCAGGCTCTGAAATATCCCCTTGGGCGCATCACTCCCCCTGGGGGCATTTCCAAGGCTCTTCTCCTTGGAGAGGAAGCTTGCTGAGGCTTTCCTTGCAGTGGTAGGGATTCAACCAAGCTGTTCATAAATAATAAAAATGGTTCATGAGACCTGAGTGTTACTATATGTAAGTGCTTTACCTGACAGAGTGGGTTGATTATTTTTTATTTAATAGTTTATTATTACTTAGAAGCTGATGAAAGGTAAGCGTCAGGATCCCTCACTTGCACAGTCCCTTAACAATGATGATATTGGGTTTCTTTAGTGGCTCAGTAGTAAAGAATCCGCCTGCCAGTGCAGGAGACACGGGATCAATCCCTGGTCCAGGAAAATCCCACATGCCACAGGGCAACTAAGCCGGTTCGCCACTGCTACTGAGCCTGTTCTCTGGAGCCCGAGCTCTGCAGCAAGAGAAGCTTCCGCAGTGAGAAGCCCTCGCACCAAGCTACAGAAAAGCCTGAGCAGCCATGAAGACCTGGAGGAGCCGAAAACAAATAAATTACAAAAAATAAGTCTGAGAAAAAACAGTTATTCTAAAATTATGCTGCTTGTCAGTCTGTCAAAATATGTCATTTGTTGTGATTTATCATTCTAAATAACTGTTCAAGGGCACTCAAAGCCAGTGCACTGGGACAACCCTGAGGGATGGGATGGGGAGGGATGTGGGAGGGGGTTCAGGATGGGGGACACATGTACACCCATGGCTGCTTCATGTCAGTGGATGGCAAAAACCACTACAATATGCCTCCAATTAAAAATTAATTAATTTTTTAGTATTAATTTCCTGAAAGATGCTTTCAAAGCTGTATCAGTCTCAATGTGGTCAAGAAGGCTTTGCCAATCATGTAAACTTGATTCCCCTCTCAAAAATTTAGATCCACCCCTGCCTACGAGGTAGGAACCATTAACAATGCTATCTTCCAGATGATGAAAGAGACCCAGAGATGTTAAGTTACTTGCCCAAGTGCACACAGCCAGTAGGCAGTGGGATCCAGATTTGAACCCAGGCAGCCTGGTTCCACTTGGAATGTTGTTAACTATATACTTTATTACTTCTTATAATTTTTACATAGAGCTCCTAGAAAACTCTCCGTGAAACTCAATACCTGGTAGCTACTATTACTCTGTAAATTAAAAACTGTTTTTGCAATAATGGGAATGCAGTTCCATCCTTATTTAAAGAAAGCATATCAATTTGAAAGCAGACTGATTTTATACAAGACATTTGCTTTTTTTTGCAGTTAATTTTATTTTAAAAAATTATTTATTTATGGTTGTGCCGGGTCTTCACTGCAGCACAAGCTTTTTTCTCTAGTTTCAGCAAGCGGGGCGACTCTAGTTGCGGTATGCAGGCTTCTCATTCTGTTGGCTTCTTTTGTGGTAGAGCATGGGCTCTAGGGAGTGTGGTCTTCACTAGTTTCAGAACATGGGCTCAGTAGTTGTAACTTTCGGGCTGTAGAGCACAGGCTCAATAGTTGTGGCCCAAAGCATGTGGGATCTTCCTGGATCGGGGTGGAACCCTCATCTCCAGCATCGGCAGGTGGATTCTTTACCACTGAGTCACCAGGGAAGACCAAGACTTGCTTTTTAGTATTAATTTCCTGAAAGATGCTTTCAAAGCTGTATCAGTCTCAATGTGGTCCATGCATTGCCCACATCAGGACCATCGGGGTCCCATCCAAACCTAGTGGATGGAAATTGATGCAAGTAAGGCTCAGAAATCTGAATTCTTAAAGAGCCCCTGAGTGTCTTTCTGCAAGATGAAGTTTGAAAACCACTGCAGATAGTGGGTTTATTACACTATGGGTAATATTGTTTATAGATGAGGTGTGGGGGAAGAAGCATCTTGAATCTAGCATACATTAGTAATATTTTCAGTTAAAGACAAGTAATAGGAATTATAATGCAGGCTAACAGGCAAATTCAGGTACATTAAAATTCACAGGTTCACTGACATCTAAAAATTGTGCTCAGTTGCTCAGTCATGTCTGACTCTGCAATCCCATGGACTGTAGCTCAACAGGCTCCTCTGTCCATGGGATTCTCCAGGCAAGAATACTGGAATGGGTTGCCATTCCTACCATTTCCTACTCCAGGGGAACTTCCCAACTCAGGGATTGAACCCGAGTCTCCTGCATCTCCTACTTTGGCAGGCAGATTCTTTACCATCGAGCCACCTGGAAAGCTCTGAAAGCTGTTCACCAAATACCACGTGTGGAATTAAAATATGACAAACGAACCTGTCTATATGAAACACCAACAGAGTCAGGGACATAGAGAATAGACTGATGGTTGCCAAGGAGGAGCGGGGTGCGAGAGGGTTGGATTGGGAGTTTGGGGTTAGCAGATGCCAACTATTGGCTACAGAATGGATACACAACAGGTCTTACTGTATAGCACAGGGAACTATATCCAACACCCTGTGATAAACTATAATGGAAAAGAATATGGAAGAAGAATACAGGACTTCCTTGGAAGTCCAGAGGTTAAGACTGTGTTGCCAATGCAGGGGGTGTGGGTTCGATCCCCTGGTTGGGGAGCTAAGATCCTTGTGGTGTGGCCAAAAGAATAAAAAAAAAAAAAAAAAAAGTAAAACACAAATAAGTCACAGTACAGTGACCCAATCAAATTATATAATGAAAAAGAATGTACATATATATAACTAAATCACTTTGCTATATAGCAGAAACTAATATAATCACAACTGTATTGTAATTCAACTACAATTCATTAAAAGCAAATTTTAAAAAATGTTCACATATAATTTTGAAGGCCATAATTATTGAGACCACAGCATTAACTGCATTGCCAGGCACTGTTCAAAGTATATTAATTAATCTTCAGAATCCTTTAATTAAGTAATCTAGTCACCCCCATCCTCGAGATGGGTAAATAGAGGCTCGTAGATGTGAATTAGGGGTTCCCAGGTGGCGTTAGTGATAAAGAAACTGCCTGACAATGCAGGAGACACAGGTTCGAACCCTGGGTTGGAGGGCATGGCAACTCACTCCACTATGCAAACCTGAAGAATCCCATGGACTGAGAAGCCTGGTGGTCTACGGTCCATAGGGTCGCAGAGTCAGACATGACTGAAGTGACTTAGCACTCACAGAGATGTGAACTAACTCTCCAATAAGCGCAGAGACAGGATTTGAACCCAGAAGTCTGGTTCTAGAGGCTGTGCTCTCAAGTCCTACATCTTACACACACACAAAAAAATTTTAAGAGGGTAAGGGTAAAAAGGTAAAATCACAAATTTTCACAAAACTTTATATTCCGAGTTTTTTCCTGATTTAGTCATTTTCCAGAAGAAAAAGCAGTGCCTTGGGCTGACGACAGCATGAAATCACTAACATGGGCCAAACCCGTGTTCTTATAAGCAGGGACGTTCAGTGTTAAGCCTACTTGGACTTGCAGATGTCAGAACTTTAATCCCTCCTCTTAGCTCATAAACAGAATCTTTGTTCCAGTGCTTCCCACATCTTCTCCCTAAATTCCTTCCCTCAGCACTTCAGCGGCACCAACATCAAGTGCCGACCATCCCCAGCACTTTTAGATGCATTACCTACCCAACCCTCATTACTCCGTTCTTTCCCACTTTGTACAAAATCGGAGATTGAAGCACTCAGGACTGTGCTCAGCATCACAGAGCTGAAAAGCGCCTGAATCAGGAATTGAGCCCTGGTAGCGGAGAAGGCAATGGCACCCCACTCCAGTACTCTTGCCTGGAAAATCCCATGGACAGAGGAGTCTGGAAGGCTGTAGGCCATGGGGTCGCTGAGGGTCGGACACGACTGAGCGACTTCACTTTCACTTTTCACTTTCATGCATTGGAGAAGGAAATGGCAACCCACTCCAGTGTTCTTGCCTGGAGAATCCCAGGTACGGGGGAGCCTGGTGGGCTGCCGTCTATGGGGTCGCACAGAGTCGGACACGACTGAAGCGACTTAGCAGCAGCAGCAGCAGCAGCAGGCATCAAGCCCCCATCCTTAACCAAAACATCTGCCATTTCATATACCACAGTATACGAGGTCCTTTACACAAACTAGCAGCTGGATTCTTACAAGTATGCTCAAGAGTAGGTGTGTGCCCTGCTGTGAGGGGCAGGAAAGGGAGGCACAGAGAGGCACAGGGGAGCTCGTCCAGGCCACACAGCGGTAAAGAGCAAAGGGGAGACCAGCCTCGCTCTCTGGATGCCAAGCTTGCACATTCCTCCTCCACCACACAGCCTCCTGGAATTTTTATGGGTTATTCCTCATGGCAGTCCTATAGGAGAAGAATCGTTCCATTTTGTAGATAAGCACATCCTTAAGGCAGAGTTGACGTGAAAGTAACCATGGGATGTTTAGGCAGATTCTGTTTTCCAGATCTGCCTTCAAACCAAGGCTCTGGAAAAGGGGTCAGAAAGTATATCTGCTTATCTCTTCTTCTCATCCTGCAAAAGCATGCTTTCGGGTAAACAATTTAAATACGTCTGTGCAAACAGCACCAGGCGATGCAGAAATGCACCGCCTACGTTAATCAGGACGGAGCCCTTTCTCCCTATAAGGTCTATGCATTGATATTTGTGGGAACCTGTTTGATATTCTTTCAAGAGCCTTCCTATCCATAAGACATTGTATTGAGAGTTCATATTTGCAGGTTTCATTCATTTGTGAGGTTAAGCCATTTAAAAAATCCTGACAGATACACAGAGTATTAACGAGGGGAACTGAGACCCTTTGGTTCTTCGTCCTCCGCCCATCATTTGGCCGCCTTTAAGTTGCTAAAGCAGTAAGAGATGAAAACTCTGTTCTCCCGGTTTTCAGATGAGAAAAGCGGAGGCTTCCACGAGTTTAGAACATTTCCTAGACGTGCTCTCTCTCTAGAACAACTGGAAGCCAACAGCAACCTGCCAAGCCTCTACCTCACAGGCGCATCTGAAAGAGCCTTGCAGTTAGCTTAGGGTTCTGGCTCAGAAATGAACAAAACCAGCAGAAACCCGCGCAGGTAACAGGAGCCGAAGAGGTTTGGTTCCGCAGGACTTTGAAGTGCAGACACAATTCTGTAAGAAACTTTGTCAGCCAGACTCTCTCCTCGAGGGAACAGCAGATGGGGAAGCTCCCAAGCAGAAGACTGGAGACGGAGAGGAGAAGGGGGGACGATGTGCCAAGACATGGGGGTGATCCCACCCTCCCTCGCGTCCTGTAGCCTGTCCCGCAGCCACGCGCCCGAAGGCGG
>SJYQ01001179.1:298602-351500 GCA_006410935.1 Redunca redunca
ATGGATGTGAGAGCTGGACTGTAAAGAAAGCTGAATGCTGAAGAATTGATGGTTTTAAACTGTGGTGTTGAAGAAGACTCTTGAGAGTCCCTTGAACTGCAAGGAGATCCATCCAGTCAATCCTAAAGGAAATCAGTCCTGAATATTCGTTGGAAGGACTGATGCTGAAGCTGAAACTCCCAGCATCAGGGTCTTTTGTTATAAGTCAGCACTTCACGTCAAGTGGCTAAAGTATTGGAGCTTCAGCTTCAGCATCAGTCCTTCTGATGAATATTCAGGATCGATTTCCTTTAGGATTGACTGGTTTGATCTTGCAGTCCAAGGGAATCTCAAGAGTCTTCTTCAACAAGGATGGGTGTATCAGCTCAAAATAGGTGAGCACCTTGCGCCATCTAGTGGAGTTACACAAAAAACCATTTCCAGTGATTTGATCAATTCTTTAGCGGCATCTGACTCCTTAGGACCCCGTGGACTGCAGCATGCCAGCCTTCCCTGTCCTCCACTATCTCCTGGAGTTTGATCAGATTCATGTCCGTTGAGTTGGTGATGCTCTCCAACCATCTCATCCTCTGCCGCTCCCTTCCCCTTTTGCCTTCAATCTTTCCCAGCAGCAGGGGCTTTTCCAGTGATTTACTGACCTGGATTTGCAGACCCACACCATCTAAAAGCCACTTTGGATAGACTTAGGAGTTACAGTAAAGGCAGAAACTTTGAATAAAACCAGAATCTTTTACCCACTAAGCAACAGCTCTAAAGTCATTCTTTCAGACTCTCCCAGCCCACTGCCCCCCTTTCCTGATTCTGCACAGCAGCTTTGTATTGAAAATACCACGCCCCCACCACGTGTCCTGGAAGAGACCACCTTGCTTATCATAGGATCTCAGAGATTTCCTTCCTTCACTATGTGATGCAGCGGCTTCTGGCAAAGTCAGCAGTGCTGCTGGGAGCCTAAGGGCAGCCGCAGGGCATGTTGGAAAATGCCGACTCCTGATGCCTGCTCACCTCTTGTCAGCTGCGCACCTTTGCTGTTGACGTAAATGCTGTTTGAATGTGCTGTTCCACGCATGGTATGAGGGCCTCCCCAAATTTCTGCAAATTCTATGTCTTATTCTTATGGTAGCATCTACTTTTCAGCTTGCTGAAGCCCCAGTCTCGGTTCTACCTTTCCTCTGCTGGTGTTTTGGTACCAAAACACAGCTTCCTCCTACTTCCTGGCATAGAAAGTGAAAGTGAAAGTATCAGTCACTCAGTGATGCCCAAATCTCTGTGACCCTATGGACTGGGGTCCGCTAGGCTCCTCTGTCTGTGGAATTTTCCAGGCAAGAATACCGGAGTGGGTAGCCATTCCCTTCTCCAGGCGATCTCCCCAACCCAGGGACTGAACCCAAATCTCCTGCATTGCAGGCAGATTCTTTACCATCTGCGCCCTGAGAAAGACTGCCTTTCCCAGCCCCACTGAAATGAAGCCTGGCTGTGTTGCCTTCCTGTGGCCAGTGAACTGTGGACGGAAATGACATATGTCATTTCCAGACATAAACATCTAAATAATGTACTCTTCCTCACTTTTCCATTCTCTCCACCACAGCCTCCCAGCAGGGTTGGTCTTGTTCATTTTCCTGCCACAGAGATTGGCTGCCTGCCCGGCTCCATCCAGCTTACATATTCTTTGCCTGGCTTCTGAATTTTCCCTCTGTTCTGTTTTGGTATCTACTTAGAACTATAACCCCATAATGAACCTCCACTTTGGCCAGGGGGCTTCAAACTTGGATGCTGTCATACCCATTCCATCTTCTCATTTTTGTGCAGCTCTTTTCCTAAATTATGTAAAGCATTATGCTCTCATATGACCCAGTTTTCAAGTCTCTGACAATCCTGACTACCGTCCAGTGGTTTATCTCTAATTTCTTAGAGTCCCTCACGCTATTTCTTTCAGAATTGGATGCAATTTTCCAGGTAGAGTCTACACTGGAGAATGCCCTGACCCTTTACTGCAATTTACTTTTGCCTATCAAGATGTCTTTGAATTCTCAACCTGTCTTCCAAATATTAGTCACCCTTCCCAACAACTTGTTGTCTGAAATTTTGTCCAGCATATCATTCAAGTCTACTTCAAGTATATATTTGTTTCATTTTTTCAATCAGCATTATTACTGAGGTATAGCGTATATACAGGAGAAGGAAATGGCAACCTACTCCAGTGTTCTTGCTTGGGAACTCTCATGGATGAAGGAGCCTGTTGGGCTACAGTCCATGGGGTTGCAAAGAGTCGGAAATGACTGAGAGACTAAAGGAAAACAGCAATGTGTATACAATATAATTCACCAATTTTAAGTGTGTAGTTGGATAAATTTTGATAAATATATAGAGTTGTATAATCATGCCACGGTCATGATATAATCATGATATTTCCTTTATGTCGTAAAGTTAGCACCCCTTCGCTGCTAATCCCCTTCTACGTCAAGTTTCTTTTATTTGAACAGGCTCCATGAGTTTTACCATTCTTTTTCTCACCACAAAGTCTATTCCTTCATGTTAACATGAATCTACTCATCAGAGGTTTTCTGCTTGGGTTTGTTCAAACAACAGGTTCTGTAATGAAGGCTTGGAAAGCTCATTTGTTTTCATTTTCCACCTTGTCCATGATAAGCATGTTAGAATCCATTTGTGCTTATAAGAACTCTGGGTCTCCAGTGTAGAAACATTGGGATAAAAAGAACTGAAGTTAGTTTGATCAAGCATTGTATAATCAGCGATCCTTTAGGCAGGGCAGGAAATGGCCTTTTGCCTTCCCCAAACTCACAAATTAAGGGGGAGAGTTAAGCTATGATACATGATTGTGTTAATGGATTGTGTGTGAGTTACCAGCCCCTGGCTCTGGTGACAGGTGAGATGGCCCTTCAGTGCCTGGCCAGGCTTGGGCCCTCGCCTCTGGTTTGGCCTTCAGCCAACGCCAGCACTCCCCTGAAGGTGGCTTTGTCCCTCCTGCTTCCTGACCCTTGAGAAGGTCTTTACAGCACTCATAACTTCCCGTGGTCATCAGATCCCCCTTCTGCCTCCTGTGCACCCACCTTCTAGGACTTCAGACCTCAGGCTGGCCTGCTTTGCCTTCTCTCGTCCATCCATCCCCTGAATCCCATTCCGATTCATCACCCTGTGTGCCTCCCACCCTATTCCTGTCCTGCAGAATCTAGGGAGCCTTAGTCGTCAAACCCTTCGCACACACATAGAACCTTGTCAGACTGCTCACTTTTCTAGTTATTAAACCCTCTTTTGAATAGTTTCATTCACTCAGGCTTTTTTTATTTTAATTTTTTCAAAATAAAATCAATCTCAAGGGGCTTCCCTGGTGGTCCAGTGGTTGAGACTTCATCTTCCAATCCTGGGGCTGCAGGTTTGATCCCTGACCAGGGAACTAAGATCCCACATACCTCAAAAAACCAAAACATAAAACAGAAAGAGTATTGTAACAAATTCAGTAAAGATATTGAAAATGGTCCACATTGAAAAAAACTTTAATAAAATAAATAACTAAAAATAAAATCAACCTCAAGTTCCGAAACCTATAATGTATAACATCTAAATGTCTTCTTTGGAAATGGAGGGAACCCAGTGGGAATCATTTACAAGCTGTTTCTCTGAAACTTCTTTCGGTTCCCTTGGCCCTTATTGTGGGCCAAGACATGGTTAATTTAAATTAGTACAGTGCAGCCTCATTACCACCACATTCCTCCTGGGTTTATTTCGCTCTTAATCCATTGCTCATGCTTCTCCTTCTGGTTGATGGTCCCATTCTAAGGAAAAGCCAAAGTAAATAAACTCCTAGTTGACATTACCCTGCTTTCCCTGGCTGCAGGCCTAGTATTCTTCATTTTTTCCCATGTGCTCCAGACATAGTTTTATTTTTATTTCATTTTATTTTTTAAACAAAGACTAATTTTGGGGGAGGCGGGGTAGTGCAGCCTGTGGGATCTTAGTTCAGTAACCAGGGATTGAACCCAATCCTTCTGCATCGGAAGCACAGAGTCTTAACCAGTGAACCACTAGCAAAGTCCCTCAGACATAGTTTTAAAGGTGCATTTTGGTGTTGGGATCTCTTGATTTATTCCTACTGTATAGCACAGGGAACTCTACTCAGTACTCTGTAATAACTTTATGGGAAAAGAATCTGAAAAAGAATCAGATAACTGAATCATTCTGCTGTGTACCTCCAACTAACACAACATCATTGTGTGAGAGTTGGACCATAAAGAAGGTTGAGCACCGAAGAACTGATGCTTTTGAACTGTGGTGTTGGAGAAGACTCTTGAGAAATCTTTGGCCTGCAAGGAGATCAAACCAGTCCATCCTAAAGGAAATCAACTCTGAATGTTCATTGGAAAGACTTATGCTGAAGCTGAAGCTCCAATACTTTGGCCACCTGATGCCAAACTGGCTCATTGGAAAAGACCCTGATGCTGAGAAAGATTGAAGGCAAGAGGAGAAGGGGACGACAGAGGATGAGATGGTTGGATGGCATCACTGACTCAATGGACGTGAGTTTAAGCAAACTCCAGGAGATGGTGAAGGACAGGGAAGCAAGGCGTGTTGCAGTCCATGGGGTTGCAAAGAGTTGGACACGACTGAGCAATTGAACAACACATTGTAAATCAACTATACTCCAATATAAAATTAAAAAAAAATTTTAAAGTATGACGCATCACACACTCTAACATTGTATTTTTGGCTCATGCAAACTCTATCCAATTTCTAACATTTTTCTTCTGAAATTTATGTTCTGTCCCTAGATTATAGTAACCCACACTCATGCTTATTGTTGTGCAGTCGCTCAGCCATGTATGACTATTTGCGACCCCAGGGACTGCAGCAATCTTGATTCCAGCCTGTGCTTCATTCAGCCTGGCATTTCGCATGATGTATTCTTCATATAAGTTAAATTAGCAGGGTGACAGTATACAGCCTTGACATACTCCTTTCTCAATTTGGAACCAGTCTGTTATTCCAGGTCCAGTTCTAACTGTTGCTTCTTGGCCTGGATACAGGTTTCTCAGGAGGTAGGTAAGGAGGTCTGGTATTCCCATCTCTTTAAGAATTTTTCACAGTTGTGATCCACACAGTCAAAGGCTTTAGCATAGTCAATAAAGAAGCAATAGATGTTCTTTTGGAATTCTCTTGCTTTTTCTGTGATCCAGTGGATGTTGGCAATTTGATCTCTGGTTCCTCTGCCTTTTCTAAATCCAGGTTGAACATCTGAAAGTTCTCAGTTCACGTACTGTTGAAGCCTTGCTTGGAGAATTTTAAGCATTGTTTTGCTAGTGCGTGAGATGAGTGCAATTGTGGGGTAGTTTGAACATTCTTTGGCATTGCCTTTCCTTGGGATTGGAATGGAAACTGACCTTTTCCAGTCCTGTGACCACTGCTGAGTTTTCCAAATTTGCTGGCATATTGAGTACAGCACTTTCCAAGCATCATCTTTTAGGATTTGAAAAAGCTCAACTGGAATTCCATCACCTCCACTAGCTTTGTTATGCTTAGTGATGCTTCTTAAGGCCAACCTGACTTCGAGCTCCAGGATGTCTGGCTCTAGGTGAGTGTTCACACCCTAGTGGTTATCTGGGCCATTAAGATCTTTTTTGTGTAGTTCTTCTGTGTATTCTTGCCACCTCTTCTTAATATCTTCTGCTTCTGTCCTTTATTGTGCCCATCTTCGCATAAAATGTTCCCTTGGTATCTCTAATTTTCTTGAAGAGATCTCTAGGCTTTCCCATTCTATTGTTTTCCTCTATTTCTTTGCATTATTCACTTAGGAAGGCTTTCTTATCTCTCCTTGCTATTCTTTGAACTCTGCATTCAGATGGGTGTATCTTTTGAGAAGAAAAAAGACGTGACAGAATGATAGAGTAGCATCTTGAAGAATTTAAAAAAAATCCTTGAAGAACCTAATGCAAAATATCTTAATCTGACTATGATAAAGAAGGCATCTAAGTTCAAATATGTGTAGAAAGCAGGCCTGGTCCATATCACACCCCATCTGAACAAGCAGGTAAGGGTCAGATACAACTATTTGTATGTTATATCACCTTTTGACTTTAGACTTTTAAAAGTATTCCCTTTCACAACAGTAGAACTAAAACTGGATTTTGTAATTGTGTGATAATTATCGTGACACCGTTATCTAAGCCGCCAAAACTTACACTCAGAGCCACAAACCCAAGTGTATTGACATTCCTGAGAATTCTCATTGGGCAATAAATGAATTATTCTTTTATTTAAACATTATGAAATGTACTGAAATTTTTTTCTCTTAGATTTCCTACCGATTCTCACATCTATGGAAGTGAATATTCCTGCAGCATTTGTGGTAGCGATTTCCATGCTATAAACCCAGACTGTGTAAATACCAGTGGAAGTTACCAATGGATATCTTCCATTCACCAGTGACAGCCACCCAGGCCCAAGGCTAGTGGAAGGAGCCCAGGTGCAGAACCCCATGACCTGTGTACACACCTGCCCTGGTAGGGAACCTGGCACTTCTGGATGGCAAGAGAGATCAAACGTGGTGGGTTTTTTTTTTCATGACCTTGGAATTTGGAGATAGGTCATCAGCATAAAAAGAGAAGCCTGGCTCAGGCTGCTCTTAGCTTGACTTGTCCTAAGGTCATTCCAAATACCAGATTACAGTCATCAAGAGGAACTGATCAATGGAAGGGGCCAGAATTTTGGAACTCATACTTATGTTTGCAAAACATGCAGTAAGGTCTGGATAGTCATTATCTCAGCAGAGGATGCAAAGCTGTGATGGCAGTTTTCCATGAGGGCCGGGTTGAGGTACCCGCTGGACTGGGAGCTCCCCTAGCCCAGCCTGCACACAAGGGAGGGAAGGAGTGGTTTTCTCACTTCCAGCGTCCAGAAGATACATCTTCCCAGAAAGTATAGCACCGTGCAATTTCTAAGGCCGAAGGGAAAACCTGGGCAGAAAATTACAGGCAACTCTCAGTAACACGCTCTGTGATTGTATTTTACGTTCCGGGCGGGTTTTCTCTTGCTGTCTAGAACAGTAGCAGTAGTGACGCAAGCACAGGACAGCTACTCGCTCTGTGCCAGCACCTAATCTCGTTCGTTCTTGGTCTGCTCTTCCTCCCTGCTGCACTGTGACATGATGGTATAGCCCCATTTTACCGGTGAAGAAGCTGATTTACAGAGAGAGGAAATCTCCTCCTACAGTCACTAAGCTAGTAAGAGACAGACTCTAGATTTTGAAGATGGTGTCATGTCCCATTGGGGCTTCCCACGTGGCTCAGCTTAAGAATCTAATGCAGGAGACTTGGGTTCGAGACCTGAGTCGGGAAAAATCCCCTCGAGGAGGAAATGGCAACCCACTCCAGTATTCCTGTCTGGGAAATCTCACGGACAGAGGAGCTTGGTGGGCTATAGTCCTTGGTGTCACAAAGAGTCGGACACGACTGAGCACATCATGTTCCATTATTGGAAACAAAATAGCTTGATGCAAAAATACTTTGAAAAAAGACAACGTATGAAAGGAAAGAGTTATTACTTTGGGGGCAGATCACCTTCCAAGAGTGGTTCAAGTCAGTGTTGATACTTCAGGGTGAGTTATGTTCAAAGGCACTGTGGTGACTGTTGTACACAGTGCCAGGCACATAGTAGGCTATCCATAAAGACTGGGTTTTTTAGTTTAGCTTATTGAAATATAGTTGATTTACAGTGTTGGGTTAGTTTCTGCTGTATAGCAAGGTGATTCGGTTACACACACACACACACATATATATATATATATTCTTTTTCCTATTCGTCTCCATTATGACTTATCACAGGGTATTGAATATAGCTCCCTGTGCTCTACATAGGACCTTGATGTTTATCCATTCCATCGGCAATAGTTTGCATCTACTGATCCCAAGCTCCCAGCCCTTCCCTCCCCTCCCCCACCTTTTCCCCTTGGTAACCACAGGTCTGTTTTCTATGTCTCTGAGTCAGTTCCTATTTCGTAGACAAGTTCATTTGCGTCAGTTTAGATTCCACATATAAGGGATATTGTACGGTATTTGTCTTTCTCTGTAAAGAGCAGTGGATGAA
The DNA here is from genome assembly GCA_006410935.1 of Redunca redunca. Lineage (NCBI taxonomy): Eukaryota > Metazoa > Chordata > Mammalia > Artiodactyla > Bovidae > Redunca > Redunca redunca. The sequence continues at coordinate 306,697 of SJYQ01001179.1, forward strand.
GGTGTGTGTGGTCTCTGCGCTTGAGGACATGTAGCAGGGCATGGAGCTGTGTGCTGCAGATATGCCCCCAATGACACGAGTGATGAATGTCAGCCAGAGGAATCCGCAGCATGTTGGTGACAGAAGTCGCAGTGAAGATGACCTTTGAAAGGGGATGTGATGCTGAGAGAGGGACATTGGAGGGGAAGCTGGGGATTGCAGGCCAGGGAGCTGCGTCGGGGAAGCCCTTGGATGAACAGTCTGGAGCTGAGCAAATCGTCTGGCTTTGTTGGGTGTAGGGCTTCCCTCGTAGCTCAGCTGGTAAAGAATCCACCTGCAATGCAGGAGACCCCAGTTCGATTCCTGGGTCAGGAATATCTGCTGGAGAAAGGATAGGCTACCCACTGCAGTATTCCTGGGCTTCCCTTGTGGCTCAGCTGGTAAAGACTCCGCCTGCAATACTGGAGATCTGGGTTCAGTCCCTGGGTTGGGAAAATCCCCTGGAGAAGGGAACAGCTACCCACTCCAGTATTCTGGCCCAGAGAATTCCATGGGCTATATAGTCCATGGGGTTGAAAAGAGTTGAACACGACTGAGTGACTTTCACTTTGTGGTGTGTAGGTCACCTAGAGATCAGGGTTGACCACTGTGAAATCACTTCTGGCTGGATCTTGTATAGGAAGAGAGTAGAGACTCTGGAGCAGGGAGTAATTGCTTCAGAGCGGCACCTGGGTGCTGCGTTCAGCCATGGTGTGAGGGTGATGGATTCAGAAACTGTAGCCAAGACATCCTCTAGAAAACACTGCTAGCATTCCAGAAAATTAATGAATATAATGACGGTGGGAATGGAGAGGAAGTGGAATCCAGATCAACTGGTATGTTCCCAGAAATGCTTACCACGTTCACTCTCAGCTGAGAACAAGCATTTGGGGGTGGGGGGGCGGGACTGGGAGTGTGTGTAAATTCACTACCGAAGTCATGCAATACATGCTTAACAAAACCAAATCAGTACTATCCAGGGTCTGACCCCATGTCATCTTCACTCATTGCAAACGCTGCTCTGTCTTCAACTAATGTTATGCCCAGAGTCCGAGTCCCCAAAACTGAGAGAATAAGACGTCCACAGCAATGCAAAAACATAAAGGGGTTTTATTACTAGCCCGAGCTAGGGCTCCCATCTCATCCAGTGCAGTGGAGTCTTGATGAGAGCCCCGAGCTCTGAATTACAGCTGCTTATATACAGGTGGTCTTTTGTCTGAGCAATAGTGTGTGATGATCGACTCAACCTTGGGTCATCATGGTGATTGACTTAACCTTGATTGACTCAACCTTGGGTCATCAGGGACCTTGGTGTCATTGGGGGCTTCCTAGAATTATGACTCATGCTTATAAGAACCTGAGGCTTAGGCCTAGTGTGGCCTGTTGAGCCTGTCATGGCTCAGGTCAGGTCCCAACATTCCCCCATCTTTAGATCATATAGAGGAATCTTCCTCTTTGTTTGGAGGCAAAGCTTGATATTGTGTTACTACGTTTTTTTACAAAAGTCACCATAAACAATTTTAAAGGGGGTCAGGTTTAACTTATAGGGGGTATTACGTGCACGGAAGAGAGCAAACGGAAGGAGAGTCACCTAGTTCCCACCAGTCTCTATTGCCAGTTTTGCCAAAGTTTTTTTTAGAGTCCAATTTATTTATTTATTTTACCTGCCCTGAGCTCTGGGGATTGTATTTGCAATGCAGCTTTTATTTGGTCCCCAGAGCTAAGGCCAGTCCCTGAACAATTTGACTCACAAAGGCGGGCCCATTGTCAGAGCCAATCGTTACCGGCAGCCCAAACCTAGGCACTATCTCTTCCAGGAGCTTTTTAGCCACCATTATTGCTGTCTCCCTCTTAGTGGGTATGTCTCTACCCACCCAGAGAAAGTGTCAACCAGAACTAACAGATAATGGTACCCATACTTGCCTGGCCTTACCTCTGTAAAATCTATTTCCCAATGTTGCCCTGGCCTTTCTCCCCGGCACCTTGTACCCGTATGCTGTCCTTTTCCCGGTTTTATCTGGCACGCCTCGCAGGCACGGACTATGTCTTGTATAGTTGCCTTTTGTCGGGGAAACCGCAGACGTGCTGTCTGTAGGAGTGTTAGAGTCTTTTTTTCCCAGATGGGTAGTCCGATGTAGGTGCGTGTAGAGGTGTCGACCCAAGTCAGCCGGAAGCAACAGGTTGTCATTTTGGTCCTGATACCATCTGTCTTTGCTCACAGGATGGTTGGTATTTTTTTTGAATCCAATTTAGATCAGACGAGGAGTACTCAGGGGTCGGGGGCAAGGTTCTCATTCTCAGGGGTGGCAATCCCACAGTCAGTATGGGGGCTTTGCAGTCCCCGATGGCTGAGCCAGGCATTCTGGTATCATGAGAAATGACTGGGACACTTGTTGGGCCCCCAAGTCCACTTGACGTTTAGTAGTCTATCTATATCGTTTAGTCCCGGTGGCCCCCTGTACCCAGCTGGTCTTCTTGGACATCGGTCCATCCTTCTGGTTAAGGACTGAGTATTGGGCTCCCGTGTCCACCATGAAGCCGACTAGTTTCCCCTCCACATGTATAGTTACCCAGGACTCGGGGAGAGGTGCCGGGCCCTGACCCCCCTAATTTCTATCTTTTCCTGCATATAAAATGTGGGCCCCCGGGGAGGGTGCTTTTTTCCTGGTGAGTTTTTTTCCCCCCTAGGTTTTTTTGGGACACTCGCTTTTTCAGTGCCCTAGCTCTTTGCAATATGCACATTGGTCCTTCTTTAGTCTCTGCCTGACTGGTTTTCCTTCATCTTTTGACCTGACTTCCCTAGTTCCTCGAGAATTAGCTCCTTGTCTCACCCCTGTACAGAACATTTGAGCTAATTTTTTTCTGATTCTTGCGGCTTTCTTCGGCCTTGAACTCTCCCTCTTTCCATCTAACACGTTCTTCTCTTTCCGTCTAACACGTTCTTCTTTTTTCTCTGGAGTCTCCCTATGGTTAAAAACCCTTTCTGCTGCCCTCACCAGGTTTTTTGCAGTTTTTTTTTTTTGATATCCAGGGCTGCCTGATTTATAAATGCTAGCATAATTGCCACACGTGACTCATCGGCCTGTGGGTCCATGGGGGTATACTGCCTAAAAGCTTTTATTAATCTCTCAAGGAAGGCTGCCGGGCTCTCTTTTGGCTCCTGTCTAACCAGATTTACCTTAGCCAAATTTGTTGGTTTTTTGGCGGCTGTTCGGAGACTAGCCATAAGAGTCTGGCGGTACACCTGGAGACGCTCCCTACCTTTAGCGTGTTTGAAGTCCCATCGGGGCCGCATCAGGCGGAATCCCTCATCAATCAGATTAGGTTGCGTTGTAGGTCTCCCATCCACCCCTGGAATATTTTTTTGCGCTTTTGACAAAATCCGTTCATGTTCTTCTGTGGTAAAAAGCAGCTGTGGAGGTGGGGGCTTCCGGATTGTCTTCGTCTGTCACACCAAGGGCTCCCCTTGTCTTTCTGCGAGTCCTCTGGGCGGGGCCTCCTTCCTGGATTGGGGCCGAAGGTTCCGTGTCCCTTCATGCTCCTCCGGAAGAGATCTGAGGTACCTGAGGGGGCAAAGGCGGGTGTACATAGGGGAGTGGGGAGAAATTGGTTTTCAGGTCAATTAGGTTAGGCAGGCTGAAGGTTCCCTCTCGCGGCCAGCCGACATTAAAGGCAGGCCACTCGTTGGAACAAAAAGTCATTACTTAGTTTTTTTTTTTCTCTAGACTTAAAATTAGAAAAGTGGTCAGTCATAAGGGACAAAGGAGTAGAAGTTGCTTGCCCCATGATTACAGAGAAGAACACAGGAGACAAAATGAACACACGAAGAGCAGAGACAATGCCGGCACTCACACAGACACGACAAACAGATAACAAATACACATCGGCCGAGAACACTGTACCAGATTTTTTTTTCCTGCAGAGCTAGCTGCCTTCCAGCATGATGCTGGGCCTCGGCCTTATGCTAGCTAGGATGACCAAACCTGACCAAACCTGACGAAAGCTTTCTCCTTACCAGAGCCAGCTGCCTTCCAGCACGCTTGCTGGGCCTCGGCCTTACGCTGGACTTAACCAGACCTAACACCGGTGTTCAGATATCTTTCCTCCTAGTGAGGAAACCCCTTCTGCCAGGAGAGTGTTATTTTTCCCAGTTAAAGGGATCCCGGACAAGCCCCCAAATGTTATGCCCAGAGTCCGAGTCCCCAAAACTGAGAGAATAAGACGTCCACAGCAATGCAAAAACATAAAGGGGTTTTATTACTAGCCCGAGCTAGGGCTCCCATCTCATCCAGCACAGTGGAGTCTTGACGAGAGCCCCGAGCTCTGAATTACAGCTGCTTATATACAGGTGGTCTTTTGTCTGAGCAATAGTGTGTGACGATCGACTCAACTTTGGGTCATCATGGTGACTGACTTAACCTTGATTGACTCAACCTTGGGTCATCGGGGACCTTGGTGTCATCGGGGGCTTCCTAGAATTATGACTCATGCTTATAAGAACCTGAGGCTTAGGCCTAGTGTGGCCTGTTGAGCCTGTCATGGCTCAGGTCAGGTCCCAACACTAATAGATTTATCTGGTTAGCTTAGACCTCTATTTTACTTAAACAAAATTAGGCGGTGTGTAAAACAAGTGATTTTCTTTGTTCTGCTAAGGTTATCTGTATTCCTTGCTGAAAATATTTTTAACTGATTTGGAATCAGTTTTCTCTGCTCTTTAAATTGTTTTTTAAAGGTTTAATTGTGAAATATTACAGAGGAAAATTTAAAACATACTTGTTTAATGGAAGCAAGCCAAGTGTTCATGGCAGGATGAATGGATAAAGAAAATGTGATATATACATACAGTAGATGATTATATTCAGCCTTTTTTTATGTGGACCATTTTTTTTTTTTGATGTCTTTATTGAATTTGTTACAATACTGCTTCTGTTTGACGTTTTGTCTTTTTTTGGATCTTAGCTCCCTGACCAGGGATCGAACCCATTTTGGAAGGCAAGTCTTAGCCACTTGGACTGCCAGGGATGTCTGATAAATAAAGAAGGAAATCCTGACATAAATGACAACATGAATACATCTTGAGGACATTATGCTAAGTTAAATAAGCCAGTCACAAAAGGACAAATACTGGATGATTCCACTTACACAAGGTATGTAAGGTAATCGTACTCATAGGAAAAACAAGTCGAATGGTGGTTGCCAGGAGCTGGGGGGAGGCAGAATGGAGAATTATTGTTTACTGGGGACAGGGTTTTAGTTTTGCTGGATGAACAATTTCTAGAGAGAGGCACTTCACAACGATGTGCACAGTTACTAATCTTAGATTTAATTCTCTTCTTTCTTTTATTATTATTTGCTATAACGTCTGTCTTAACCCAATACCATCTTTGTAACCCCTATTTTCAAGTATTTAGAAAGAATAAGATAGATTTTAATGCAATCTCAACTTTCAGTCTGCTTTTGTCCCTTGGAGATAAAATATAAATCTTAGAGACAGCATACAGTTGAACATTTTTAAAAAAATCAGTAACCTTTCATAATCTTACAGATAAATTTAATCCATTTGCATTTATAGTACATTTGAAGCAACACTCCCAGTTATTTTGGGCATGTGCTTGGATTTAACAAATTTGTAGTCTTTTAAAGATCATCTTGCGTTATTTGAATGTCAATTTATCTTCTTTGGCATGGTTTTTTAATTTTCTCTTTCCACTTGCCTTGTTTTTGAAATAAACTTTAAGCCATGTCCCTTTAAAGCAAACCAGAAGACCATCTCAGAAAAGTGACCTGTTTGTCCTGGGGTCACTGCAGTCCACACGGTGAGCGTCAGGTCCGGTGGAAAGCCGCCGAGTCTGGTCGGTACCGATCTAGGAGAAGCAGCCCTACGGCACAGGTCACACGGGTCATCACAGACTTCCCGTTTTCATGGGGTGGAAGATCCCTTGTGTTAGTGAACTTTTAGAGAAATTATTTCAGCAGCAGCTCCCTGACCAGGTGCTGGATCAAACAACTTTGGACAGAAAGGTGGTAGTTCCATCCTGGTAAAGGAAACTGCCAGAAAAGACATGGGAGCTGGCCAGACTGAGGTCCACAGCCTGGCTGTGTGAAAGCAGATGTCTGGAGTAGAGGCTCAAGAAAAAGTTTCATCAAATAGACTGGTCACCCAGCTTGGGGACCACAGGTAAACTTTAGTCTAAATTCATACCCAGAACCCCGATCCCAGCGAGGGAACCCAGGGCACCTCTCCTGGCACTTACTGAACCTTGATTCTCAACCTTGAATCAAGTCCCCACTTGCTGACTGTGAGATGGGGAATCAATTACCGAATCTTCTTTTCCTCCATTGTGAATGGAGATAAATGTCGTACACACGTGATATTGCTCTTTCATAGCTGATAAGTAAAGGGCTAAAGTTAATGCAAGTAAAAGAGACTGATACCACAGAGAACTTCATGAATCCTAGTTATCATTGTTACTAGGATTCCTGAACGTGAGCAGGAAGAGATTCCAGGCTGGGCTGTCCCTGGTTCTGGGACTAGGGGGAGCTGATTTTCCACCGAGCTGAGTGAGGCTGACCGGAAGCAATGGGAACAGACTCTGTTCTCTTCATCAAAGGTGTTCCCGAAGCTTCCTTGCTGCCGGGCGGGCCTCCCACACTGCTTCTCACCCAGTTCTTTCAAGAAATAGCTTCTCGGTAATCAAAGGGAGAGGGAAAAAAAGCACTGCTCAAGAATGCTTTGCTCAGAAACTCTGGGGTTTCTTCTCCTCCTTTCTCTAAATTCCTCCTGCTTTCACTTAAACCAAAGGATTTTGTTTCCAGAAACTTTTTAACTTCAGGTTTTTCCCATCTGACTCAGTTTCTTGGGAAAGTTCCTCACCTGGTCTTTCAAAGAGGGTGACACTGACCTTTAAATCTCTTTGATTTTAAGATGAACAGAAATCAGCAGAAAGGGAAAAAAAAAAAAATACCACACATCCGTCTGACCCTGACATACTCTCACAGCTCAGGGACTGCCTCTGGCTTGGCTGTTTGAATAACCTCTGGGCACCTGATCCACCCCCAGAGCTTAAGTTTGAACTCCAGAACAAATATTTGTCCTGTTTGGAGCAAAGTTTGAGAGCTCTCTTGTCTTTTCTTCTTTTTAAAGCCCAACTGTACTGCTCTGCTGTCCCTATCTGATCGTGGTTCAGGGGACACTGGGCTCCTCCCCAGATCCCTCGCCTGAGAGCTGGGCAGAGGCACCCGGCGCGATGAAGGGGCTCACGTGCTTTTTCTTCTGCTTCTTCCTTTCTGAATCGAGAGGCTTTGAAATCCCCACCAACCAACTTTCAGAAGTAAGTACTTCCAGAAGACTCCTTGCTGTAGGCCCCCTGTGTTAGTTTGGTAAATAGAGTGACGCTCAGTCGTGTCTAACTCTTTGTGACCCCATGGACCATGGCCCACCAGCCTCCTGTGTCCATGGGATTCTCCAGGCAAGAATCCTGGAGTGGGTAGCCATTCCCTTCTCCAGGGCATTTTCCCGACCCAGGGATTGAACCTGGGTCTCCTGCATTGCAGGTGAATTCTTTACCATCTGAGCCACCAGGGAAGCCTGTTACCTGTTGCTGTTCAAGGACTGTATCCTGCGAGGGTTAGAAATTTATGATAAAGTTCATCTGAGTAGAAGTGTTCGCTGTTGAACTTACTCAAATGTGTATTTACCCTTTAAAGCATTAATGGGCTTTTCATGAGAATTGAGTTCATGGGCTGGCCCCATAGTGTAGCATTTATGCAGTACAGCTGCCCCTCCCTAGCTCAGAAACTGGGGATATTAACTGATCTGATCCAAAGGATGGTTATAAGGTTTAAGTGACGTTTGTAAACTACCCAGTACAGTGCAAACCTGAGCAAGAACTTGATAATTATTAGCTCTCATAAGTCTTATTATGAAATACCATTGTTACTCTTTTATGTAAGAGTATAAGAAAACTTATTTTCAAAGCACTCTGGTTGAGGGACTTCCCCGACTCACTGGAAAACACCCTGAAACTGGGAAAGATTGAAGGCAAAAGGAGATAGGGGCAGCAGAGGATGAGATGGTTGGATGGTGCGATTGACTCAGTGGACATAAATTTGAGCAAACTCTAGGAGATAGTAAAAGACAGGGAAGCCTGGTGTGCTGCAGTCCATGCAGTTGCAAAGAGTCGGACATGACTTAGTGACTGAATAACACCAAACAGCTGATGACCCAGTGGCTAAGATTCCAAGCTCCCAATACACGGACCCTGGGTTCAATCCCTGGTCAGGGAACTAGATCTTGCATGCCGCAACTAAGACCCAGAACAGCCAACTGTTGTTTGTCATACCTAAGTGAACAGTGATTTCCAAGTTAAGGGCATTTAATGTTCCTGTTAAAGGGGAAGATGGATGATGCAGCAGGCAGAGTATAGGAATTATTTCCAAGGAGCTCAAGGTTTTCCCTTCAGACCCTTGATCATCCTCAGCATGATGAAAGTCTTGGACTGAAAGGCACAGAAGAGCTATTCTGATACTAGAAAAGCCACATGTATTCTGAGAATATCCTGGAAGATGCAGCGGCTTGTGATACTTACAGGGTGGATTATGTACACAAATGCCAAAGAACAAGATGGCATATGTGCAAGAAAAAAAAATCACTGTCTGCCTAGAAATTATCATATTTTCCAACACTCTAGAAACCACCAGAGTGTGCTGGAAGCCTCATTGATGGAGCCAGGAATTGGAGGCAAGATTTCCAAAGGTGCTTGTGCTTTTTCAGTCACTTACTGGTATTCCTTTCATATCAACATTTCTAACATCTTATTAGACACTTCTGGCTACACAACTCTTCCCCCAGGCACCTCCCTGTCATCTTCAAGCAAAGTGAAAAATGAATTCCTATATCCACCAAGTTTGGAGATATTAACTCCTAGTTACTCACCTCCGAGATATAACCAGCAAACAAATAGATTAAAGAAATCATTGTACTAGACAGAGAAAACAACTTTTGGTTACCAAAGGGAAAAGGGGAGAGGGATAAATTAGGGGTTAGAGATTAACAGGTACACACTATGTATAAAATACCCAACAAGGACCTACTGTATAGCATAAGAACTATATTCAATACATTGTAATATTCAACCTATAATTGGAGAAGGCGATGGCACCCCACTCCAGTACTCTTGCCTGGAAGATCCCATGGATGGAGGAGCCTGGTGGGCTGCAGTCCATGGGGTCGCTAAGAGTCAGACACGACTGAGCGACTTTACTTTCACTTTTCACTTTCATGCATTGGAGAAGGAAATGGCAACCCTCTCCAGTGTCCTTGCCTGGAGGATCCCAGGGATGGGGGAGCCAGGTGGGCTGCCGTCTATGGGGTCACACAGAGTTGGACATGACTGAACCAACTTAGCAGCAACAGCAGCAACCTATAATGGAAAAGAATCTGAAAAAGAGTAGATATATGTGTGGATATATAACTGAATCACTGTTGCACACCAGAAACATGGTAAATCAGCTATTAATTTTTTTTAAAAAAAAGACATGAAAAAAATGAGATTGCACAGAAATATAGAAAACAAGACAAAATAATATATTAAATACTTTTTGCCTGTCACCAGCTGCCTTTTTTTCACTGATGGAAATAAACATCCTGATTTGTTTTAAGTTTGCAGACTATGGAGACCCTGTGGAGTTGGCTCCAGGCAAATTTCAGTTTGTGCCAGAGAGTCGGAGGTATCAGGTACAGTAAACCTCAGTTCCGAAAGGGAAAATAAGTGCAAGAGATCATGAATGAAAAAATAAGAAAAGGACTGAGATGCTTTTTGCTACATTTTCGCAAGAGCTTGTTTTTCTTAGCAGCAAAGAGTCCAGTAGTATTATACTCGGGAGAAACACAGTTCAGCTGAAATGAAGGGAAACCACCACATGACTGTCCATCTCTGAACGCAGTGGTCATGTTGTTCACTTAAACCATATGTGGCTACGTGTTTTCTTCAAAGCTTAAGATTATGGAATGGTTTTACTGTCATATATGGAAGAATTTCCTCCTAGGAGGACGTTTTTTGTGGCTTCCTCGTGGGGCCACACATGCTCCCCCACTGGTCACAGTCACTACTGTCTTGGGGAGCCGCTCAGAGAGCACAGGAAACCTGCCACTCTGAAGGCTGTCTCCAGTTGTTAAGATTGCACCTTCCAGTGCAGGGAGTGTGGGCTCAATCCCTGGTCCAGGAGCTAAGACTCCACATGGCTTGTGGCCAAAAAACCAAAACATAATACAGAAGAATATTATAACAAATTCAATAAAGACTTTAAAAGTGGTCCACATCAAAAAGATTTAAGAGAAAAAAAAAAGAAACCCCATAGGTAAATCCTCATGTCAGGGTCTTCATCTAAAAGACACAACTTAAAGAGCTGTTGAGAATTGCATTCAAAGATCTGAAAAAGACCCATGGACATAGAAAACAAACTCATAGTTACCAAAGAGAAAAGGGGGAGAGGGATAAGTTAGGAGGTGGGATTGACAGATACACACTACTGTATATAAAATAGATAGCCAGGAATTCCCTGGCTGTCTGCTGGTTAGGGACTCTGTTCTTCCACTGCAGAGGGCATGGGTTCAATCCCTTGTTGGGGAACTAAGATCCTGGAAGCCGTGCAGCATGGCCAAAAAAAAAAAATAGATAACCAGCAAAGACTTATATAGCACAGAGAAATATACTCAGTGTTTTGTAATAACCTACAAGGGAAAATAATCTGACAAAAAATAGATATGTAGAAATAACTGAATCACTTTGCTGTACACCTGAAACTAACACACTGTAAATCAACCTTGCTTCAATTAAAAAAAAAAAAGTCTAAAAGAAGGCAACCGTTGGCCTTACTATGTCATATAACACTCCTGAAAATTTCAGCTCACCCCAAAGCAGGCAAGCTAAGCTCTACTAACCCACATCTGAATTATTACTTTAAAATCCATCTGACATTAAATGCTCACCCATCACTGTAAAGGCAGCCCGCTTTCCATGCCACAGGTCAGTCATTCATGTGGATAAATCTGTAGCACGGCGGTTAGAATACAGGATTTTCCATCTGCCAATTACCATGTTTAACTCAGGGGCTATGCCAAGGAAAAGATGCATGCATTTCAGCTCCCATGTTGCTGCATCTAATGGAAGAGACAGACATGCTTTCCCACTGTCTGGGTTTGAAGGAAGAAATTTTGCTGCTATGAAAACACTCAGACAAACAGATGTTTTTATTTGAATTAATGAGGTGGTTTTTACAGGATAAAGGTGATCTGTGCTACTCAGCATGAGCTCAGTTGAATATTTTCATTTAAAAACATTGGTTCTAACATTGTATTAGAGAATGATGGGCATGCTACCAAAAGACAGCCGAGACACTGAGACACTCACGGCAGCACCCCAGGGGGAAGCTAGCATTCAAGAATATTTGATAGTTATGTCTCAGTTCCAGTGAATGAATCAGAGCTCAGTATGGAAGGGGAAAATATTTCTTGACTGAGAGAAAACAGTTTTTGCCCTCAAGGTAGTAAGCAACACGCTTCTGAAGAATGATTTTATACAACTTCCTTTCACAGAGAAGTATTTCTGGAGAATCCGGAGAAAGGATGGTAAGTGTGCTTTGATTTTGTTAAAAATTGATGTCTGAATGACTTTTCTGTTACCTATTACTGAGAAATCAATAAGGCTGCCTTTTTTGTCTTCTGCACCAAGAGCGTTTACCTGACTTTCGAAATACCTGTTTGCCCAATTCTGTTTGGAAGTGTCTAAAATTCAGCATGAGAGGGTGGAGTGTGTAAGCAACCAGTAGAGATGTCCCCAGGAGCTGAAAATGTTCCTTCTTTTTACTTTGGCAAGTTTTGCCAACAGCACAGGTGTTTTGTCTTTTTGGTTTGTTTGTTTTTTTGGAATATAAATTGTATATTGATTCCAATATAATGGCTTTGATTTAAAATAGGACACCTAACAGCTTTAGTGAGTGTGGAAAAGGCACTCTTAAACACCAAATGGCCCGATTCCCTGAGTCATTTGGTGTATTGTAAGTTCCCTACATACAAACAAGTCCCATTCCAAGAATGAGTTTGTACGTCCAACAAAGTTAACCTAAGTACACAACCAACACAATCAGCTATATGTGGCTGTAGTGTCGTAGGTTTCGAATACCTTTCATACAAATAATACATAAAAAAACTGACACACAAAAATAAAGACCATTTTTAATCGGACAGTACAGTACCTTGAGAAGTACAGTAGTCCAGTGCAACTGCTGGCATAGAGGGACTGGCATGGAGTGAACAGGACAGAGGAGTTACTGATGGAGGAGGGAGAGGGGGTGGGAGACGGTAGAGCTGAAAGGTCGTCAGCAATAAGAGACAGAGGGCAAGCTGCGGTTTCACTCATGTCTGATGTTGATGGCGCATGCTCCAGTTCCTTGCTGGAACCAGATGCTCATTTGCATCTTTGAAAATTTGCAGCTGCACCTCGAAGGTCCGTATGTATGTAGGGGCTTGCTGTAGTTCCTCCTGTGGCAGGAAGACATCAAAAGGAAAGTTGTTTCCTTGGCTTCATGGTCTGAACAGATAGCAGCTGTGAGAAGCTCTGGGTTAAGGGGGAGGAAGGACAAACAGCTTAGCCTGGGTTTTATCTTTGCTTGAAGTGAGCTGGATGTTAACAAGTTGAAAGATTTAATCTTGGATGACGAAGTTTGGGGAAAATGACACCTAGTATTGGAATAAGTAAAACGCTTTGAAAAACAAAGCAGAAACCATTGGGTCCCATCACCGCCACAATCCTGACAGTTTAGAGGCACGTCCTAAAAGATGCATGTTTTCAGCGCTTAATCTTTGAGCATATGGATAGTGGAACTGCCTTAAATCAATAGAGAAGGGTTGGGAACCAGGTCCAGAGTGCTGGACCAGTCACCGCATCAAAATGCTCCCTGCAAGATGTTCTGTTCTTCACTCATACCCATCAGCATTCTCATGCGTGCGTGCTAAGTTGCTTCAGTTGTGTCCAACTCTTTGTGACCCCATGGACTGTAGCCCATCAGGCTCATCTGTTCACAGGATTCTCCAGGCAAGAATACTGGAGTGGGTAACCATTCTCTTCTCCAGGAGATCTTCCTGACCCAGATTGAACCTGGGTCTCCCACATTGCAGGCAGGTTCTTTACCGTCTGAGCCACCAGGGAAGCCTAGCTCTCCTGTTCAAACTATATCTCATAGTTTGTTTTGATTTGGGAAACAACAGGAGGACTGGGAAAATGTGAAATTGCAATAGATGAGGTTCAAGAAGGTAGGTAGCAGTGTGGGGCTTTGGGGACCGCCTGTGTGTTCCACCCCACTGTACCCCAGGAAGTGCCTGGATCCCCTTGCTACACTGCACACCCGCATCCTTTCCTGCCCTCTGGCCCTGTATTCAGAGTTATTTCCTGCACTCTCATAATCCAATCTTGCTTCCCCACACCATTTCCTCCTCATAGTCTAACTTTCAGAATCAGTGTTAATAGACTCACAGCGCTGGAGAGGCATCTCAAGATTTCTTAAAACAAGAGCAAGCTTCTGCCTGCAGGATATCCCAAGAATTTAGGAGAACGCTTAGTAAAAGCTGAGTTATATAGTTAATGATGCCTTAGAATTTTTTTGCACTGTTATCATCAAATATGCACTGAAGTTCTGTCATTTTTCTCCGAGTACAGTTGTCTTTTCTTGCCGATTTCAGGAAGATGTTGACCAAGTGACTCTTTATAGTTACAAAGTCCAGTCTACTATTACGTCTCGAGTGGCCAACACTGTCATCCAGACCAAAGTGGTGAACCACTCTCCACAGCCTCAAAATGTAGTGTTTGATGTGCAGATTCCCAAAGGAGCCTTCATCTCCAACTTCTCCATGTGAGTAACTCCCACTCAGAACCGGAAACTGGATGGGCTCTGCTCACAGGGTCAAACCCCTCTCAGAGTGGACCTTTAGTGCCTCAACTCTTCATGGCTCTATACCCAGCATCTTTGTTGTTGTTGTTTAATTGCTAAGTTTTATCTGACTCTCTGCTACCCTATGGACTGTAGCCCACCAGGCTTCTTTGTCCATGGGATTTCCCAGGCAAGAATACTGGAGCAGGTCTGCCATTTCCTCCTCCAGGGGATCTTCCTGAACTAAGGACTGAACCCGAGTCTCCTGCGCTGGCAGGCAAATTCTTTACCACATAAATCACCAGGGAAGCCCAGAGTGGACCCTGGTGGTCAGCAATTCCAGGGGTTCTCGCTTTCAGAGTTGTGGACCCACTGGACATTGAGTCATCTTAGGGTGGGACCCAATAATTTGCTTCTGTTCAGAGTAACAGAATTTGCAAAGGATTTGTTTTTCTTTTCTAATGAGTGAAAACATCCTTACGCCTGTCTCTATGGCAATAATCTCCCACTTCCTTAGGGAGAGGCCTTATGTTCTATTTTGCTTCAAAAACTCTAATCAGACTGTTCTGACTAATCATTGTTCGGACAGATTAGGTGACAGCAAACAAAGAGGAAGGTAGGTAGAGACAGAATGACAAGAGAGGACAGAGTTCCCCTGGGGAGATGTTAGAAAGAGAAACACGAACTTGGCAGGGATCGAGCAGCACTTTTCTCCATCTTTCTTTGCTCTTTTCCACCCTTGAAAGATCCTTAATACATGGAAGAATGATCCTATAAAGCACATGTCAGCCAGATAGCTAGTTTACCAATCACAGCCCTAGGCACATTTGTCATTCCAAAGGGATGCACAGGAGAACAACCCTTAATCCAAAGGGTGTACCTGGAAAATGAAGAAACATTTTTGAAATTTTCCCTTGGAGTATAGTGGACCTACAATGTTGTGTTAGTTTCAGGGGTACAGCAAAGTGATCCAGTTATACAACTATATGTGTCCATCCTTTTGCAGATCCTTTCCCCATGTAGGTTATTACAGAATACTGAGTAAAGTTCCCTGTGCTATACAGTAGGTCACTGTTACTTATTTTATACATAGTGGTGTGTGTGTGTTAATCCCAAACTCCTAATTTATCACTTCCCCTTCACATTTCCCCTTTGGTAACCATATGTCTGTTTTCAAAGTTTGTTTCTGTTTTGTAAGTAAGTTCATTGGTATCAATTTTGGGGGGGGGATTCCACATATAACTAATATTATGTGATGTCTGTGTTTCTCTGACTAACTTCACTTAGTTTGATGATTTCTGAGTCCATCCATATTGCTGCAAATGGCATTATTTCATTCTTTTTTATGGCTGAGTTCTATTCCAGTGTGTATATGTCCCACATCTTTAGCCATTCCTCTGTTGGTGGACACTTAGGTTGCTTCCATGTCTTGGCTGTTGTAAATAGTGCTGCTCTGAATGCCGGGGAAGAAACATCTTAAGCACAAGTAACAGTATGGGAGAGAAAGCTTCTAGTACAGGGAAGGGAAGGAAGGGAAAGTCGCTCAGTCGTGTCCGACTCTTTGCGACCCCATGGACTGTAGCCTACCAGGCTTCTCGGTCCATGGGATTCTCCAGGCAAGAGTACTGGAGTGGGTTGCCATTTCCTTCTCCAGGGGATCTTCCCGACCCAGGGATCGAACCCAGGTCTCCCGCATTGTAGGCGGACGCTTTACCCACTGAGCCACCAGGGAAGCCCTTTCTAGTACAGGAGCCTACCTCATCTATCTTAAATCACACTACCAGATAAAGAAACTCCTTTTATGAAACCTGCAAATGTCTCACTACTTGAAGTTTCCTTCCAGGTGTAAAATGATAAATAATTCATTAAGTCCACCTGGTTGGGTTGTTGGCTTGTTCGTTCATTGTGCTTCTATTCAGACCAACAGTGGGCCTTCTGTCATTTTTTAGGACTGTGGATGGCACAACTTTTACTAGTGCCATTAAGGAGAAAACCGTGGGCCGAGCCCTCTACGCACAGGCGAGAGCGAAAGGCAAGACGGCGGGACTGGTGAGGTAAGGGCAGGGTCCCCATCCGTTGCTGCCTGTGCTCAAGCCCATTCCCTGCACGGCAAGCCAGCCCCTAGGAAGGCAGAGAAGCTCGTCCTCTGCTAGGTCGCTTCTTTGTGGTACTTCCCTGATCCCACACGATCCGATTACCCACAATCTCCCCTTGCTTGTTTACCATTTAAATTTTTTTAAAAATTGCTGACTGTTTCTCCTAAGGCTCAATTCACCATCATTTGACAACTCTGCTATTTTCTCTTTAAAGCCATAAACACTTCAAGATGAGTGATCACATTGGCCTTGGTGCGTACAGGAGTAAATAAGGCATTAGTGCTGGAAATACATATTCAACTTGAAATAATAGATGTCTTCTTTATGAAGGCTTTTAAAAATGTAAAGAATCCCTAGAATGAGTCTCACCAGCAGTAGGGGAAAGGTGTGCTGTCCTTCGGATCATCTAAACTGGGATTGAGTTCCGACCCTACACCTGACTCGCATGTGATCTCAAGAGGGTTACCTACCCTTTATGAACCTCATTTGTCATCACTTGCTAAATGAAGGTCTTGGTGTCCATCTTTTAGAGCAGCTATAATAGCAGTGATATGTGTCAAGTTCCTGGCAGGTAATAGGGGATCAATGACCATAGCTCTTTGCAGCTGACACTCAGATCTATAAGAAGCTCTGCAAGAAAAAGATCAGGTAGGAGAGGGGAGGGGAATTCCAGGCTAGTGGAAGGAAATCGATCTAGAAGTTGCTGTTATCTCTACTGGACCTACTGTCTGTTCTCCTAAGCAATGAGCAGGTGGCTAGCCCAGGGCAGCCTGGACGCCCTCGGCGTAGATTCTACATGTGATGACTTATGTGGGCGGGCTCGCATCTTTAGGAGCAGAGCTCTGGATATGGAGGACTTCAAAACCGAAGTGAGCATCGCCCCTGGAGCAAAGGTGCAGTTTGAACTTCATTACCAGGAAGTGAAGTGGAGGAAGCTGGGGTCCTACGAGCACAGACTCCACCTGAAGCCAGGACGACTGGCCAAGCACCTGGAGGTGAGCCCTTCCCCCTCGAGCTGGGTCCCCATCTGTGCTTTCTGTTCATCTTCTCTTCGTGGTGTTCCACGCCACTTGACACTGCAGGACAGGGTGGTGTACGGAAATTGGCTCTGGGTTTGGAGTAAGGAAGTGCTGCTTCCTAACACATTTCAAGGCTAGCTCATTTCCTTATTTGCTGTGTCAATTTCCTGTGGCTGCTGTAGCAAATGATTGCACACAGGGGGCTTATGACAACAGAGATGTCTTCTTACACAGTTCTGGGGGTGCGGACTGAATCAAGGTGTTGGCAGGGCTCTTGGGGAGGGTCTGTCCGTTGCTGCTTCTGTGGTCTGGAAGCAGCTGGCATTCCTTGACTTGTGGCCTCATGGCCCGTCATTCTGACCTATGTCTCCCTGATTGTATCACCTCCTCCTCTGAAGGTCTCAAATCTCCCTCTGCTCTCGTAAGAATATTTGTCATTGGATTTCGGGCCCCCCCACCCCCCGGGTAGTTCAGGATGATCACATCTCAAGATCCTTTGCTGTATCCGCAAAGATCCTTTTTCCAAATCGGGTAGCAGTTTCAGCTTCCAAAGATTTAATGTAGACATGCCTTTGGTGGGGGGTGGGGATGGGGNTGGGGATGGGGGGGACCATTCAACCCTCTACACTCACCTTCCAACTAATGCGGATCCTCAATTTTCTCATCTGTGAAGAGTACCATCTTAGATTCCTTGGTTCTAAGTGCGATGAACTTATGGAAATAGGTGGCTAATAATAGGAGGTCAGCGAAGGTTGAGTTTGTTGTCTTTGCTCCACGTTCCCCCCGTTGCACCCCAACTCTCATCACCCAGAGAGCAGTGCCTGTGCAGGGCAACTTGAATTCGCTTCTGCTGTAGTCTTCACCTCTTGCCTTGAGAACTGAGCTGCTCTTTTCTTGGCTCTAAACTTGTTAACATCATGTGAACGTTTGTGTAAGAGGCAGAGGAGGGCTGGCTGGAAGAAACCCAGGGAAGAACACAATTCACCTGGTCTCTGTTTGACACAGATGAGGGTGAAGCAGACAGATTGTAAATTGTAGACAAAGAAGATTCAAAGGGATGAATGGATCATGTAAAATTTTCTTATAAATAAGAATGGGATGGAGTAGAAGAAGAATTAAATTCCAGGGAAATGAAGCAATAGAAAGGGAGCACTGAGTTGCCCAGAGGGTCTTTCAGCCTCCCTGGTGAGATGCATCCTATCACACAGGATTTAAAGACCTTGCAGAAGGAATGGTGGAGCCATTCTAGGTCATCTTCGGGAGAGCCTGGAGAGGAAAAGAGCAGCAGAGGACTTGGAATTGATAATCGTACTGCTTGCTCAAAAAGTCTTGAAAGATGTTTTGATGCTTTAAGTAACTTTCCCACTTCTAGGTAGATGTGTGGATTATTGAACCTCAAGGACTAAGATCTCTTCATGTTCTGGACACATTTGATGGGCGTTTTGATGGCGTTCCCGTTATATCTAAAGGACACCAGAAGGTACCACAAGCAGTGGTGTGACAGAGTCTGAGTGGCCACCGGTTCGCGGGTTTTCCTCTCCCTCTCTGCTCTAGGGGATGGAAGAGTTGTCAGGTGCTGAGCTCAGGGAACTTAGGAACTGTGATCCCTGAGCAAAGTCTTGGGCCTCCCACAGGACATACAGAACGAAACCAATTGTTTCATTGCATTGTGACCAGTGTCCGTCCATTTTGAAGCCCATTCCCCTAAGTCACCCACTGGACTGGTAGCTAAAAGACAGTCATCACATAATATATAGAGAATTTCCCTTAATCACTGCAAGAGATACTCAGCTTAATTCTCTCCGCCTTAATGGCCAATAGTAACCACCTTTGGAGGGGTCAAAGTCCTCTAAGAACTTTTTGCCAACTCTTTCTAGAGCTGCTGGCCATTTCTTCCATGGGCTGGGGGTGAGGGCTGGGAGGAATTCTTCGAACCTCTTATAAAGGACTGAAGCCTGGCCAACAGCACTGCAGGCTGCTAGACGCGCCTCTGATAGGCCCACTGATGCTGCCTGGGTGCAGAGTGGCCCTGGCCCTTCCCCTGTGTGCGTGAGAAGGTGTTGCCCCCAGACAGGGAGGGGGAAGAGACCGGGGTCTGACACCATTGCTCTTTCCAGGCACACATTGCCTTCAAGCCCACGGTGGCACAACAGAGAAAATGCCTCAACTGCTCCGAGACGATGGTCGACGGCGAGCTGGTGGTGATGTATGATGTGAAGAGAGAGGAGAAGGTTGGGGAACTTCAGGTGGGTACAAACAATTCTCAGAGGCCAGCACTGCCTGAGCCAAAGATCTGTTTCTTGTTGAATAAAGCCCCAGGGAAATGCCCTGGGAGGTAAACTGCGGAGAGGTTGGGCCCTTTCAGAAAAGGACGGAGCGGGCACAGGAAGAAGGGAGAGAAGGACATAGCCAAGCCTCTGTTCTCTTCTTTACGACCATCATGCCTCCTGCCCCCTGTTGTCTCCTCTCCCCTCTCAGTCCCCAGACCCTCATCCTCCTCCATGCCAAACACTGGTAATGGTTTGGCTCACAAATATGTCCTGTTTTTCAGGTATTTAATGGATATTTTGTCCACTTCTTTGCTCCTGAGAACATGGACCCAATTCCCAAAAACATCCTGTTTGTCATCGACGTTAGTGGCTCAATGTGGGGAATTAAAATGAAACAGGTGAGTAGCCCTGGGTTGCAGTGGTACCCAGGACTCCATGCCTTCTCTGATCCCCTCGTGATGGTGCAGTTGTTCGAGACCCCTTCCCCCTAGAGCTGGTCTTAGTTCAGGCTGCTCACAAAGGAACAGAGGCTGGGTGACTTCTGAACAGGAGAAATTTATCTCAAAACTCGCCTTTTTGAAAAATTTCGCCTCCATATAACCTCTTCTCACTCTGCTCAGGCTTCTGCTTCATATTCCTTTTGTTCTCCTGCATGACATTTTAGACTAATATCTTGCTATTGTGCATGAATAACTTTGAAAACGTTTAATGCACAGTTTTTCTAATTATGTTGTAATTCCTTGAGGGTGATCATTTCATCTCATGTCTTCCCAGTTTGGAGTTCCACACAGGCTCCTTCAGTGTTAATGCAGGAGGTGTAGGTGCAGTTGTGAACAAGGACATTCCTAGTCCACCCATTCAACTAGTGTGAACCAACCAGTGAATCTCTGTTCATTCAACAATCACTTATGACCACCCGAGTGTTCACTGCTGTTCTAGGATCCAAAAGATGGAAAAGACTTGGCCCTGCCTACCTGTCACCAGGTTCTCAGCAGTGCACTTGTGACATTTGGGGGCGGATGGATCCGTGTCGTGGGGACCACACTGTACGTTGTAGGATGTTCCTAGATGCCGTGGAACTCACCCTCCTGGTCATGACAGTCAAAGATGCCCACAGAGGGCTGCCCTGGTGGTCCAGTGGCTAAGAATGGCTAAGAATCGGCCTTGCAGTGCAGGAAACTTGGGTTCGATCCCTGATCTGGGAAGATCCCACATGCCGTGAGGCAACTAAGCCTGCGAAGTGCAGCTAGAGAAAGCCTGCGCACAGCAACAAAGGCACAGCACGGCCAAAAATAAATAAATAAAATTCAAAGTAATAAAAAAGACTGAGAAAGAAGGTGGCCTTCTCCCCCTCCACACTTACAAAAGTGTCTTCAGACATTGTCAAATGTCCCCTGGGGAGAAAATTATCCTCATTTGAGAACCACTGCCCTAATACAACAGTTTATTTCTTCCTTCCTTCCCTCATTTAACAAGTATTTATTAAGCACCTGTCTTGTGTCAGGCACTTAGTTCATCACTGAAGTCTGAGATAACTGTCACACACCCAGTGGACATGAAACATCAAGCGGGCTATTGGCTCTCCAGGTCTGGTGTTCAGAAGTGAGGTATTGAGTGGGATATGCACTTAGGAGCCACCAGTGTGTAGAAGGCACTCATAACAATGAGACCAGGTGAGAACACCAAGGAGGAAGTCTAGATAGGAGAAGAACACAGAGAGTGAACCTTACACTATCCCAGTAACTAGAATATTTGGGAAGAGGAGGAATCAGCCAAGAAGACCATGCCAGCAACTCTCCTTGTGGCCCAGTGGCTAAGACTCCGTGCTCCCAGCGCGGGTGGCTGGGCTCCGATCCCTGGTCAGGAACTATATCCCGCACGCTGCAACTAAAGACCCCACAGGCTGCAACGAAGACCTAAGGTCCCAGGTGCTGCAACTAATACTCAGTGCAGCCGAAATAAATACATGCATTTATTTTTTTTAATATAAAAAGCACAATTTATTAATACAAAATACATGCATTTAAAAAGAAAAGAAAAGAAAAAGCAGCGAGCGAGAGGAGGAGAAAAACGAGAGCGGCTGAGGCTCTGGAAGATGAGGAAGTTGTATAAGGACAGCGATGTGACCGGTTGGTCCAAATGCTGCTCGGATTGGGTCTGATGAGAAGAGTCCATTGGATTTAGCAACAGCCTTGATGAGCATAGTTTCAGTGGAGGGATGATGGTGAAAACCTGAACAGAGCAGGCTTCAGAGAGAACAGGAAAAGAAGATTTGGAGACAGTGTGCTTACAATTCTTTTGAGGAATTTTATTGCAAAGGGAAACTGAGAAATGGGGGAAATGGGTACGTTCAAGGTTTCTAAAGGCATGAGAAAGACAGCGTTATTATACGTATGGAGATGTACCGATAGAGTGAAATGCATGATGCAGGAGAGGCGAACAGACGCCAGTAGCTGAGAGAGAGCCCAACCTAGGTCACCAGTGGATGGATCTGCATTTGGCAGAAATGCTTCTCCTAGTTCTGCATTACCAGGCATCAGGGAAAAGTGTATGGGCACAAATCTTGGCAGGGGGGAGGTTTATGGTGGCAGGGGTTGTAGAAATCTTCTTCTGATGACTTCTATTTCTCAGTGAAGTAGGATTCCAGGTCATCAGCTGAGACAGGAAGAGGGAGGTGTTGGTGGTTTGAAGATGAGAAGCAGGAATTAATGCATGAGAAGGCTGAGTAGAGGGACTTGAGAAATACATTTGATTTTCAGGCACCACAAATGGGACCTCTGAGGCTCAGGATTCTCGGTGTAAAGTCAGGCCAGTGAGACTGGTCATGCATGACAAAACAAGAAGGTAAAACTTTCAGTATCAAAATGCAGACAATACATGTTCGGACGGAATAGGAGAGTGTTAGATCCGTGTTGACAGAGGTGGATTTATGAGGTTTGTGGGAGAAGTATAGCTCGAGACAGTGCTTAAATGATGAATGATTGAGCTTCCTCATTTCTTCTTAGGTTTAGAGAGTATGTAGTAAGACCCTTCTCCATTCTCTCTCAAAATAGACGGTGGAAGCAATGAAGACCATTTTGGATGACCTGCGAACTGAAGATCATTTCTCCGTGGTTGATTTCAACCACAATGTTCGAACCTGGAGAAACGATTTAGTCTCAGCTACTAACATACAGGTTGCAGATGCCAAGAATTACATTGAGAAAATCCAGCCTAGTGGAGGTGAGTGGGTTTAGCCTAAAGCCCAGTGAGAAACTCACACAGGATTCAGCGGAGTCCTGAGATTTATGAGAATCACTTGAGAAATATGATTCCTTACCCCACTGGTCTTTGCCTTAATAATACATTTATTATTAAACAGTGCATACTAAGTTCGTGGTGAAAGCATAATGCATACCCTATCCCACACACATTTTAAACCATTCTGTCCTCAGAAAACAGTGTCAATAAGTGACACTAGCTTTCTTATAACTCACACAGTAAGAGAAAGACAAATACCGTGTGATATCACTGAAGTATGACATAAATGAACTTATCTATGAAACGGACTCAGAGAAGAGATTTGTGATTGCCAAGGGGAAGCGCCGGGAGGGGGGCGGGGGCGCGCAGAGCAGGCAGGGATGGATTGAGAGTTTGGCATTAACAGATGCAAACTGTTATCTACAGAATGGATAAACAACAAGACCTGTTGTATAGCACAGGGGACTATATTCAATATCCTGTGATAAGCCGTAATGGAAAAGAACACAAAAAATAATGTATATTATATATATATATATATATATAACTGAATTACTTTGCTCTACAGCAGAAATTAACACAACATTGTATGTGAACTAAACTTCAATTTGAAAAAGGGCAAAAAACACATAGAATAACACATAATTGTCTGCAGAACAGTATCCAAGTATATCAGCAAGGCTGAATAGGCAACTTCAAGTGGGTGGTTAACAAAATGACTAGTGCTTTGAAAGGGTTACTTCATCTCTTAAGGGAACTATTCACTATTAATACAAAGTGAATATTTTACTCCACTGGGGGATCTGGACCAGCCTGGGTAAAATTTGGAAAGCAGTCGAATGATTTGGATACTGAATGAACTACACGTGAGTCATCACCAGACAGATGAACCTGGGCTCAAGACGTGGTTGTTTCTATGGAAAATCAGAGTATATAACGGAACAGGACATTCTCTGGCTTTCCCAGGCACAAATATCAATGAAGCCCTGCTGCGAGCCATCTTTATTTTGAATGAAGCCAATAACTTGGGAATGTTGGACCCCAACTCTGTCTCGCTGATCATCTTGGTGTCTGATGGGGATCCAACAGTAGGTAAGCACCCCTTCCATTTTTAGTGATACATATTTTTCCTGTTGTTTCTTGGGAACGTGATTGGCTTAAAATGGGAATTTGAATGGCATTTGCCTGAGTGTCTAAACCAGCTTGTACTTCCCAGGTGGCACAGTGGTATAGAATCCGCCTGTCAATTCAGGAGATGCAAGAGACACAAGTTCAATCCCTGGGTCGGGAAGATCCCCTGGACCAGGAAATGGCAAACCCACTCTGCTGTTCTTGCCTGGGAAATCCCATGGGCAGAGGAGGCTGGCGGGCTACAGTCCGGGGGCTTGCAAGGAGCTGGACGCAACTTAGCAGACAGACAGCACTAAACCAGTTTAAACCCATGCTTCCTAAAAGAGTTTGACCCTGAACACTCACCCTACTTAAAACAGCCTCTAGATGTTTGGGAGGGGGATGCTGAATGCCTCAGCTTCACCTCCACAATCTGGGGAAACTTGCATTTGAATTTGAGTCTATGCTATGAGGATTGCTGATACCTACTAGTGCAGTGTCTTATCTCCTCAATGTACCTACGTTGAAGCATAAGTGCATTTTTAATTTGGACGAGTTTTGCCAAACTGCCTTCCGGATGTTCCCAAAACTTTGTGCCATTGCCTCCTCATTCCTTTCCTTCCTGGACATCAACTTTAGGTGAACTGAAATTGTCAAAAATCCAGAAGAATGTGAAGCAGAACATACGAGACAACATCTCCTTGTTCAGTTTGGGGATAGGATTTGATGTGGACTACGACTTTTTGAAGAGACTCTCCAATGACAACCGTGGGATTGCACAAAGGATTTACGGAAACCAGGACACTTCTGTCCAACTCAAGGTGACTTTGTTTTCTGTGCCTTTTTTGGTCATTGTTCACTCGAAATCATTTAGCTAGCAATATCTGATGCCTAAAAGATGGCTGAATTCAAGTAAAAATTGTCATTGTTTCAGCTATGTTAGTGTTCAGTCCCTTTCTCATGCACCCCACCCCCACTTGTATATCTGCAGTAACCGTGAGATGAGACGCAGTAGTTGATGGGTACAAAGGTCCCTAGTCCCTGAACAGGTCTTGGGAAGCACCAATAAAGTTTCTTGAATCTCTCCAGTCCCACTACTTGTCATGGGAACTGTTCTTCCTTGAAAGTACATCGGCATTGGGACTTTCCTGGTAGTCCAGGGCTTAAGACTCTGTGCTTTCAACGAAAGGGGTGCAAGTTCAATCCCTAGTTGGGGAAATAACCTACATGCCAAGAAATTTTTTTTTTAAAAGGAAAAGTATATTGGCATTTTGAAAATCAACTTTTTTTAATGCAACACAAAGCAGACTATGACCTGTTCGTTTCCTTAAATATAAAGGATATGTATGCATCACTTGTTTGACTAAATGGACCAAGAAAAGATTAAGGAGAAGAAGAATATATTTTACCCTACCCTCTGTTGGTACCAAGTACCATGTATCAATAGGAGCTACTGTACATAAACCTGGGGACAGGTAAGAGACAGGTTCTAATTTAGGGATATCCACCCAGATGAATTATCTTATTTTTAGTGTCCATGAGCTTTTCATGCTCATCCTAACAGAAAGAAAAAGTGCTGGGCTCTTGAACTTGAGCTCTTGAACTCTTGTAATCTTCTTCACAAGCCCTGGTTGTCTCTATTTCAGTTCATGTAATAACTATGAGAATTTTCCATAGCTTTCCACAGAGATCTTGAAAGAATACTAAGCACTTGAAGAATCTCAGAGAAAAATGCTTCGGATTTGTAATGTGGTGTGAAAGTAATGATTTCTCTGTTTCTTTTTTTTTTTTTAATGAATTGTAGAAATTCTACAACCAGGTCTCAACTCCCTTGCTCCGGAATGTTCAGTTTAACTATCCCCAGCCGTCAGTCACAGACGTCACTCAGAACAGTTTCCATAACTATTTTGGAGGCTCAGAGATCGTGGTGGCTGGAAAAGTGGACCCTGAGAAACTGGGGCAGTTACAGAGCATTATCACTGCAACTTCGGTACTCTTGCTTTAATTCTAAAAATATTGTCTCCTGGGTACATCTTGTATATTAGCAGGCTGATAGCAGAATTCCGAGAACCACATAGGTAGAATAAAAGCAAAAAGTAAAAGGGAAGTTCCTGAGAACACCTGTGCCATCTTCCCAACTATGGTGTAAATCCTTACCTTTTTCTTCTAAAACCCAAACCCAGACCCCAGAGGTTGGCACTTACTTCCTCTTGTGTGTTCTTTTGGATTATTTTGCATCCCCCTGAAAGTTGCCTGCTACCCTGACTCACTCACAGTAGGTCCTTTAGAAAATGTGAAATGCTTAACCACAATTCCACTCCCCTGGTGTCCTTCCATCATCCAGGCCAATGCAGAATTAGTCTTGGAAACCCTGGCCGAGATGGATGGCTTGGAGGATTTTCTATCCAAGGACAAGCATGCAGACCCTGATTTCACCAAGAAATTGTGGGCCTATCTGACTATCAACCAACTTCTAGCTGAACGGTAAGAAGACCATATGCCACAGGGATTTGCAAAAGGTTTGCTGAGGTTACTTGATGTCACAGACAGAAAGAGTTTGGAAAAAAGAAAGGCAGCAAATTATTTCAGGGTTTGGAGTATTCATTTCCACTGGTTTCAAGCACTTCTGGGGCTTCCCAGATGGCACTAGTGGTAAAGAACTCACGTGCAAATGCAGGAGATGTAAGAGACATGGGTTCGATCTCTGGGGTGGTAGCCCCCTCCAGTATTTTTGCCTGGAGAATCCCATGGACAGAGGAGTCTGGCAGGCTACAGTCCACAGGGTCACAAAGAGTCGGACACGACTAAAGTAACTTGGCATGCGTGTGTGCGAGCACTTGTAACTAAAGCTGGATTCACCCTCTTTTTTTCTTGATGGATAACAAGCATACAGTAAAGTGTGTGATGTGCACGCATTTTAAATGTACAGTTTAATGAATTTTAACTACGTAACCCATGTCATCAGTACTAGATCCAGCTCCAGAGCACTTCTTTCATCTCTGAAGTCTCCTTCATTCTTCTTCACACTCAACACCTGCCTCTCGCCTTGAGTAGAAATCACTCTTCTGGCATGTTACTATTAGTTGCTATGACAAAATTTCTTATAATGATACAAACTGTATTCTTTTGTTTCTGGCCTCTTGCACTCCATATGATGTCTGTGAGGTTCGTCCATCTCATTGCAGTGGGTATCATGAGTTCATCTGCATTCACTCCTGAAAATAGTTAATGTCCAAAGAGAAATTTAAGGTCATGCAATTCTGATATCACCTGACTTCCTACAGATACTGTTCCATCTCTGTCTTCTCAGCTGACTGGTGTTTAAATGCCCAATACAAAAACTATGTTTCTAGAGCAATATATGGTTCTTTGACTACCATCAGGATTATGGGGTGGGGGTGGGGCCGGCCTTTGGAGAGGAACGTGACTGCTCCTTAGTCCCCTCCACCTATTTGATCAGATTCTTGGGAATGGGGAGCAGACTGGTCTGAATGGAGTTGGGAAAAATGAAATATAGTCATATAACTATACTCAGAAAATCTGTGATGTCAGTAAGATTAGAAAACAGACAAAAGATTGTAAGCTGTGGCTTTAGAGTGAGTGAGCAATGTCTCCTCCCCTTTACAAAGGCAACTGGGTAATTTAAGGATACATAGCAAATTGGTGCTGAAGTTAAATATTTATTTTTTAAAAGAACAATCCCTTAAACAAATCAGTGGTTGTCAGCACATGGGGAACAGGAAGGCTGCATGAGGGTTGGGAGGGTTAGGACAGTGAAACTGCTTGACACTGTAATGATGGATACCTGTCGTTATACATTTGTCCAAACCCACAGAATGTACAGCACAAGCATAAACCCTAATGTCAACAGTGGACTTTGGGTGATGATGACGTGTAGATGTAGATGTATCAATCTGACATGTACCACTTCTAACAGGAGATGCTGAATAGGGGGAGGCTGTCGGGTACGGGAGGGGCAGGGAGTAAATATAAAATCTCTACGTTCTGCTCAGTTTCACTGTGAGTATAAAACTGCTCTGAAAAAGTCTGTTTGGATGTGTGGTTACCAAGGGGGGTTGGGGGGGTGAGGACAGAGGAGGAGNGGGGGGGTGAGAACAGAGGAGGAGTTTGGGAGGTGGGGGCTAGCAGATGTAACCTGTCCCATATAGAATGGATAAACAACAAGGTCCTACTGTATGGCGCAGAGAACTATATTCAGGATCTTATAATAAACCATCATGGAAAAGAATATTAAAAAAAATATGTATACATATATATGTATATGTGTATGTATAACTGAATCACTTTGCTGTACAGCAGAAACTAAGACAACATTGTAGAACAATTATACACCAGGTAAAAAGTACATTAAAAAAGAATAAAAATAAATAATTTCCAGGAAACTAAAAAAAAAAAACAATGACTGTCATAAGGACAAGTCTTGTTAATTAAAAAAAGCATATATTTTTGTTGTATTTGCTAATTTAATGAGGAACACTCATAAAAATAAATTTGAGATCCATCAAACAAAAGAAAATAACAATGTAAATCAACTGTACTTCAGTAAAAAATATAATAATCATAATCTGTTTAAAAAATTCCAAGAGGCAGGCTCCAAAGGGAAGGGATATATATATATATTAATATCATTATGACTCATTTTCATTGCTGTACGCAGTAACAGACACAGCATAGTAAAGCAATTTTTCACCAATTAAAAAATTAAAGAAGAAATAAAAAATAAAATCCCTTTAGGCTACATAACTAGGTAAAATACTAAGCTTCACGAAGCCAGTTCTTTCTGTTTTCCCTCGTGGCCCCCAGAGGCCTGGTTGACCCCAGAAGTGGCAGAGTTCGGTCTTGTGATGCTGTCCAATGTCTCTGTTTCCTGAACACAGGAGCCTGGCTCGTACAGCTGCCGAGAAAAGGAAAATTACAAAGACGATCCTGCAGATGTCTCTGGATCACCACATAGTGACCCCCCTCACGGCGATGGTGATTGAGAATGAGGCCGGGGACGAACGCATGCTGGCGGACTCCCCTCCGCAGGACCATTCCTGCTGTTCAGGTGAGTCTCCCTACCTGGAGAAGAAGTATTCCGGCTGGTTTTCTTATCCTGCCGCAAGGTCCTCCATCCCCTCCTCTCTTCATGGCTAGCCCGTCTCCTCTTCCCAGTCTTGTGTCCCCAGCTGACCTTCCTGCCAGCTGACTTCGGCGACAGTTTATCGCTGCCATCATCGAACATGTTTACTCACTTGTCTTCCAAAGGAATTCTGAAAATCTGTGTACTCCTGTCACACATTGTTTAAATCAACATTAAAAAATTCTCACCTTCTTTAAATAGTTACAACAAATTTCATTCATGATGACACATGGAGCTGAAAGAAAGAGAACTCAGGAATAAAAATAATTCTAGAAAAACCTAGCTGAGAACCACTGGCATTGGTCTGCATAAACCCGATTCTTAAAATTATAAGCAGCTTCTATGGAAGAGTAAACCCAGACACTAATGGATACAGTGTTCTCCACGCAGGCGCCCTGTATCACGGCAGCAAAGTGAGCCCAAATCCAGTCCCATCTTGGGTCAACCCTTCGCCAACGCCAATGCTCCCAATGCCTGCTTTCGGTGCTCGGGTGCTTGAGTCAACCCCTCCTCCACATGTGATGAGAGGTAAGAGGATGAACCCTCTGGGGTGGAAGAGATGTACCTCTCGTGTGGGGAGGACCGACGGGTATCCGTGGAAAGGACATTCTCTTTGGAGATTGTTCACAACACTCATGTGAATGTGCATTACTTAACAGTCTGCGCTTCACTTCCTTTATTGTGAAAACAGGCATCATGATTCTATACATGACTGGGTTGTTGGTGAAATGTGAAACCACCTTTAAAGAGCTAGCATGTAATAGCCACTCAATAAACAGGTGTTATTATCAAAGACAAGAAGCTATACATCTTAGGATCAAAAATACTTGAATGTTATTTCCTGTAGAATTGCACTGTTGTTATTGTTTAGTGGCTAAATTGTGTCCCACTGTTTGCAACCCCCTGGAGTATAGCCCGCCAGGCCCCTCTGTCTATGGGATTTCTCAGGCAAGAATACTGGAGTGGGTTGTTTTTTCCTTCTCCAGGGGATCTCCTTGCCCATGAGATGGAACCTGCATCTCCTGCCTCTCCTCCATTGGCAGGCACATTCTTTACCACTGAGCCACCTGTTCAGTTCAGTTCAGCCGCTCAGTCGTGTTTGACTCTTTGTGACCCCGTGGACCACAGCACACCAGGCCTCCCTGTCCATCACCAACTTCCGGAGTTTACCCAAACTCATGTCCATCGAGTTGGTGATGCAATCCAACCATCTCATCCTCTGTCGTCCCCTTCTCCTCCTGCCTTCAATCTTTCCCAGCATCAGAGTCTTTTCAAATGAGTCAGCTCTTCACATCAGGTGGCCAAAGTATTGGAGTTTCAGCTTCAACATTCACATCCTTCCAGTGAATATTCAGGACTGACCTCCTTTAGGATTGACTGGTTTGATCTTCTTGCAGTCCAAGGGACTCGAAAGAGTCTTCTCCAACACCACAGTTCAAAAGCATCAATTCTTCGGTGCTCAGCTTTCTTTATAGTCCAACTCTCACATCCATACATGACCATTAGAAGCCACCTGAGGAGCCTGTAAAACTGGATTATCATCATATTATTTGTAGGACTGTTTGTTAATTTGCTTGCTTGATTTTAAGTGTATTTGAAAATCCTAGTTTTGCTCAGTGTTTAAAAATCTAGAGCTAGGGACCTTGCTTCTGTGTTTTAATGATGCCCTCTTGGGCCCAGCTCCTACACAAAATAAATTAACCAGGTATTTACTGACGACAGAGCAAGGGCTTGATGTGAGGAGTGCAGAGCAGGCCAAGACTGTCTGTGCTCTGCTTGAGTTGACCCTGCATGTCTTGCTCCCACACACACTTGAAGGAGCACATCAGGATGGCTGGGAGAATCAGTTTGTAATCAGACAGTGCGGCTTTAAGTCAATAGCTGTGCCACTTACTAACTCTGTGATGTGACCTTGGGCAAGTCACTTGTCCTCTGCAGGACCACAGTGAGACTTAGTTAATATTTGCAGAGAGCTTTGTGACAGTATCTGGAAAACAGTGGCCTTTCGCTGGATGGTACCCTGCTCTTTCGATTTTATTCTGGAGAACACAAACAATGCTACTGCTGCTGTTGCTGCTGCTGCTAAGTCGCTTCAGTCGTGTCCGACTCTGTGCCACCCCATAAATGGCAGCCCACCAGGCTCCCCCATCCCTGGGATTCTCCAGGCAAGAGTACTGGAGTAGGTTGCCATTGCCTTCTCTAAACACAACTGCTGCAGCTCCTAATTCAGACCTTCCTCTTCAATCCCTTCAGTTCTGAGGCTCAAAGCCTGACAGTGTGAAATTACTCCTCTCCACTCAGTCACCAGACACTGTGGCTTCTACCAGACATCTCTTGACTTTCTCCCCCCACCCCTCCCCAAACCAATTCACCATGTTAGTTCCTGCATTTAACATTTCTTGCTCGAATGACTGCTGTCTTAGCTCGTAAATGATCTTCCTATGTGTACTTTCTGATACTTAATTCATACTGAGACCAGTAATTATAATATTGGGTCAGCCAAAAAGTTCATTTGGGTTTTCCTGTAATATCGTACAAAAAACCTGAATGAATGTTTTGGCCAACCCACTGAAATGGGGTCAAATCATATTACATTTATTCTCCAAAACCTTTAAAAGCTCCCCAACAGAATAAAGGTCTGTTTTGTAGCTTGGCGGTTCATGGTCTCTATGACCTACATTCTTGGTCTTATCAAAAACCCGTTCTCCAGGTACCTTGAGTTACTATCCAAATAAATCATCAACTTCTCTCCCTTCATACCTTTCCCCATTCTGTCCACTCAAGGATAAAATCTCTCTCTCTTGTGTCTTTTACCTACTAGTCTTCCCCTACCTTCAAGACTTAGTTCAAAAGCCAACTCTTTCAATTGTTTTCTCTCTTTGGCCACACCATGGCCAAAAAGAGGATCTTAGTACCAAATGCAGGATCTTAGTACCCTCCGCCCCCTGCCACCAACCAGGGATCAAATCCACGGCCCAACCACTCACCCACCAGGGAAGTCTCCACCCACCCTTTCATAAGGTCCTTCTCCACTTGCCCGAGTGGAATTGATCATCCTTTCATCTTCACTCCCAGAGCGTTGTGCTTGGGTCATTTTTCTATCATTTACTTTATTCCATCTCATATGAGTGCTTGGTTCTGCCTTCATGAAAGGAAAACTGATATTCTGTTAAAGGAAAGATATTATTAATGACATTTGTGAAAGCACGGTAAGGAAGATTTTATTCAAGGGGATGTAGGTACCACTACATTGGGGTATTGCAGTGGGGTATGGAGATTTGACTCAACTCTGAACACACTGTGGGAAACTGGGCATTTATAGACAAAAACAGGCTAGGGTCAGAGGATGGAAGATTACTAAGAGGAAGCATCAGTGGGAAAGGGGAGGTCTGGTTAAACTGACCTAACAGGGCTTCCCTGATAGCTCAGTTGGTAAAGAATCCGCCTGCAGTGTGGAAGATGCCGGTTCAATTTCCTGGGTCGGGAAGACCCACTGGAGAAAGGATAGGCTACCCACTCCAGTATTCTTGGGCTTCCCTTGTGGCTCAGCTGGTAAAGAATCTGCCTGCAATATGGGAGACCTGGGTTTGATCCCTGGGTTGGGAAGATACCCTGGAGAAGGGAAAGGCTACCCATTCCAGTATTCCGGCCTAGAGAATTCCATGGACTGTATAGTCCATGGGGTTGCAAAGAGTCGGACATGACTAAGCAACTTTCACTTCACTTCAACAGGATTCTTGCTGAAGGTAGGCCGAGTGATCAGACCTCACCTAGTTGGGGGACAGAGGAGGGGAGGAACCTAAGATACAAAGGTGATCAGATTTGGAGGGTGGAGGATTCTAGCTAAACCTCCTTAGTAGGATTTTTGCTAAAATTGGACAATGCAGAGATGAACACAGAGGTCCAGAATTTGAGGTTGAACTTGAGTTCAGGGAAACCTGAGTTTATTCAAAGAGAGAATCTTTGTCATGCCATTAAATTTTCCCTCTCTTGAAGGTAGGGACCACGACTTTTATAGCTACACCAAACATTGCCTAATTCAAAGCTTTGCACATAATTTTTTTCTCACTAAATATTTGTTGAGTGGTTAGACAAACGAACAAAAAAGACCAGCCAAAATAATGGTGTCTGGTAACAAAGGATTACTTTCTTGGGAATAGCTTGATCCTTGATTGCTCTTGGAATTGATCGACACTAATTTGTATGCCAACAGGTAATATGTCTTTTTTATTTTATGCACTGTGTGTTGCTGCTACTGCTGCTAAGTCGCTTCAGTCGTGTCCGACTTTGTGCGACCCCACAGATGGCAGCCCACCAGGCTCCCCCGTCCCTGGGATTCTCCAGGCAAGAACACTGGAGTGGGTTGCCATTTCCTTCCCCAGTGCATGAAAGTGAAGTGAAAGTGAAGTCACTCAGTCATGTCCTACTCTTAGCGACCCCATGGACTGCAGCCCACCAGGCTCCTCCATCCATGGGATTTTCCAGGCAAGAGTACTGGAGTGGGGTGCCATTGCCTTCTCCGTATGCACTGTGTATAGCTATTTAAAAATACAGGTACTTTAGCTATATAAACAGTCACTCTATACACACATATGTTGCTCTTCAGTTGCTAAGTCATGTTCAACTCTTTGTGGCCCCATGGACTATAGCCTGCCAGGCTCCTCTGTCCTTCACTCTCTCCTGGAGTTTGCTCAGATTCATGTCTGTTGTGTCGGTGGTGCTATCTAACCATCTCATCCTCTGCCGCCTCCTTCTCCTATGCATATGTATGTAGTATATATATAGTGTATGTGTGTGTGCTTGTGTTTCTTCTTCCTTATGTCTTTCTTTTTTTAATATTTTATTTATTATTTATTTGGCTGTACAGGGTCTCAGTTGCAGCATGTGGAATCTAGTTTCCTGACCAAGGATACAAACCGGGTCCCCTGCATTGGGAGGGCAGAGTCTTAGTCACTGGCTCACCAGGAAAGTCCCCCTTATGTCTTTCTTATTCATTTTTCTCTCTAGCCAAAAACATATGGCGTGGCTACAGAATGAGTACCCACTCTGTACATAGCCTAAAACTTGATGGCAGCTCCATGAAGAGGGGACAGTGCTTGGACCCTGGGTCCCTGGTGCCTGGAAGAGTACCTGGCATATAATAGGAGCCCAATACACATTTGTTCTTGTGAGATGTTCGGCCATAAAATACTGTCCAAAATAATCTTCTTTTCTATGATTTTGCTTAGTTTCATTTTCTTTGTATATTTTCCAGTTGAAAATGACCCACACTTCATCATCTACCTGCCAAAAAGCCAAAAGAATATTTGTTTCAATATTGACTCAGAACCTGGAAAAATCCTCAACCTTGTTTCTGATCCAGAATTAGGTAAGATGAAAATATACTATATTTGAATTCAACTACTAGGTCACAGTCATTCTTCCCTATTGTTTTTATCTGGATTTCTTTCTTTCCCACCTTAATAAAAGTGTTTTATATATTATATATAGGACTTCCTAGGTGGTGCAGTGGTAAAGAACCCCCCTGCCAATGCAGGAGACCTGGGTTTGATCCCTGGGTCAGGGAGATCCCCTGGAGGAGGAAATGGCAACCCACTCCAGTATTCTTGCCTGGAAAATTCCATGGACAGAGGATCCTGGAGTGCTATAATCCATAGGGTTGCAGAGAGTTGGACATCACTGAGAACAGCACAGCATATTTTTCAAGCTCTGATAGTAAGAAATTATAAATATATTATTTTTTGGACTATTATAGATACAATACTCTGAGTATAAACTAGCAGAACTTGTTGTGATATAATTCATTTAAACCATAAAAAATTATTAAATGAAAATTACAAAGGAAAAAGTGGTGTGTAAATCCTGAAGCAAAATAAAACAATAATTTCCCATGTTGTCACGTTTTATAAGTTTGAGTTATTGTGCCCACATGTGCCAAAAAAAAAAAAAAAAAAACAGCACATGGGAAAGAAAAAAAATTGTTTCTTTTCCTGCAGGGATTTTGGTCAATGGACAGCTCGTTGGGGCCAAGAAGCCCAAGAATAAAAAACTCAGCACCTATTTTGGGAAACTGGGATTTTATTTCCAACGTGAAGATGTGAAGGTAGAAATCAGCACAGAGACCATCTCCCTGAGCAGGGGCTCCCAAACATCCATCTTGTCCTGGTCTGACACAGCCCACGTGCTTAATCAGAGGCAAGTACTGTTACATCCGGACCCAGATGTGACCTCGACCCACGATCCCATCAACAAACCCAGACGTCCGTGACACAGAGAACTCAAAACCATCATTTTAAATGTGAGGAAGTCGAGGTTCAGAAAAAATTGTTTCCTTCCTGCCCCTGCTCCTCGCAGTAGACTCTGTGTTTTGGTCACGGTGTGTCTCAGTACTAGCCTAGCACCTGGCGCAGTAAGGACTCAATAAGGACGTGCTGGACAAGTGAAGGAAGCCGTCAGCTGAAAGCCAGTCAGCCGTGTCAGAGCCTGCTCAGAAACACTGGGACGTTGTCTTAGAGTAACATCTTCCCATGAGTATCTGTTCATTGTTGATACAGAAACGTATACACTGACAGAATTCCAGTGCTAGGAGATACATCAACACTCTGTGATGAAGATGTTTTAAGGCCCTTAGAAAACTGCGGTGGGGTTGGGGGGTTGTACTGGGCAGAGTGAAGTCGTGTTAGGGGTGGGAGAGGAATGATTTGCTAAATGAGTCAGTTCTAGGGACTTCACACTCCCAGCGCAGGGGCCGTGAGTTTGATCCCTGGTTGGAGAACTAGACGCTACATGCTGCAACTGAGAGATTCCACATATTGCAACGGAGATCTCAGATCCTGCAAGCTGTAACTAAGACCCAGTGCAGCCAAATAAATCTTAAATTAGTGTTTAAAAAAAAAAAAAAACAATAAAAAATAAAGCAAGTCAGTTCTAGAAACATTCATTCCTTTTTTTAAATTTTTGAGTGAAGTGAAAGTTGCTCAGTTGTGTCTGACTCTTTGTGACCGCATGGACTGTAGCCCACCAGGGTCCTCTGTCCATGGAATTTCCCAGGCAAGAATACTGGAGTGGGTGGCCATTTCCTTTTCCAGGGGATCGTCCTGACCCAGGATGGAACCAGGGATTGGAGGATAATTGTTTTACAATGTGGTGTCATTAATTCCTTTCTGCCTTCCCACTAGGGTGCTTGTCTCTGTGAAGAAAGAGAAAATTGTGACTATCACCCTGGATAAAGAGATGTTCTTCTCCGTTTTACTTCATCGCGTTTGGAAGAAGCACCCAATCAATGTCGACTTTTTGGGGATCTACATCCCCCCCACAAACAAGTTTTCTCCTAATGTGCATGGGCTGATAGGTAAAGTGTCTTTGGACCGTCTGGCTGGTGTGGGACCGACCATCCTAGGTCTTAAGCAACTTTGCCTCAAGGTTAGAACATTTGGGTAGAATGTGGAAAAGTGACAGGTGTGGAGTGGAGGCTTCAGGAGGACGCACACTCTGCACCTCGGTCTTGATTTATGAAGGTGCCTGAGCGACACAGAAAGAGTTCAGTGTCATTGAGAGAGTATAATGTTTGTCACTGTTCACAGTTTCCGTAGAAACACGAAGTGCATCTTGCCATGCAGGGCCATGGGAAGAAAGCCAGATTTGGGTCAGGAACCAGAAGCAGAAACAAGGTCTAGGCTAGGACCTTTACTCTGTGGCAGAGACAAGACACAGCAGGTGGTGTGGGGTTGGTTGGCTTGGTAATTGCAGCAGGCGTTAAACTACAGGATGTCTTTCCTTGCATGGTACCTTGCCCAAGAATGATTCCTCTGGGTCTCACAGGCCAGAGGAGGTCTGGCTCGGTTCATTTGAAGATTCCAGCTGGGCTCCTGGCTGAGTCCTTTGTTATCTTTCGTAGTTGGCTTTCCCAGGGAGGGGTAGATGGAGTGTTTAAGATATCAAACATCGTAAGATACAGAGAATAAAACACATGATTCCTCTAACAAAGCAGTGCAGGGCGACTTAGTCATGCTATAGCCAGGACTGTTTGCTGCTCCAGACAAGGTTTTACCAGGGCTGGGCTTTCATCACCAACTGGGCAGATAAAGAGAACAGATGAACACACTTTAAATTTTATGCTCAAGATTTTTTTTTCTCACTAAAGAGAAGTGAACTGGCTTAGGAAGTCGGTGATAATGAACAGGGCGTCCAGGTAAACCTTCCCTACTTTGTAAAGAACTATGGAAATTTAAGCGTATAGTAGCATCGCTACTTTGGCCACCTGATGCGAGCTGACTCACTGGAAAAGACCCTGATGCCGGGAAGGGGTGAAGGCAAGAGGAGAAGGAGAGCGTCAGAGGAGATGGTTGGATGGCATCACCGGCTCCATGGACATGAGCGAAGTCCAGGAGATAGTGAGGGACAGGGAGGCCTGGCGTGCTGCAGTCCACGGGGTCGCAGAGTCAGACACGACTGAGCAACTGAACATCAAATAGCATCGTGAACCAACTTTGTTTTTTTCGGTTTGAGCAGGGCTCTCGGGTGCTGACCTTCAGGGCATTCACATTTACTTAGGGTCCAGGTGATCAGCCTCATTGTCTAATGACAGCATGCTGAGCAGCATGGATCTGCCCTCAGAAGGACCCACCCCTTTCCATCTGAATCTTTTTCCGCTCAACACATCTTTCTATCCCAGAAAGTCTGAGAGGGACCCAAATTCAGCTTGGACCACGTGACCAGCTTGCCCTTTTGTCGCCCCTTGAGTTGCACGTAAGTAAACATCTAGACCTTGTCTCATAGGCCAGTTCATGAACGAGCCAAAGATCCACGTCTTCAACGAGCGACCGGGAAAGGACCCTGAGAAACCAGAAGCAAGCATGGAGGTGAAGGGACAAAAGCTGGCTGTCACCAGGTAGGTCTCAGATGCTAAGACGGGATCAGAAGGGGCTTCTGTGAGGACTGGACTCACATGGCAAAATAGAAGAGGTAAACACATTAGTTGTGTTTATCCGAAGTTCAAATTTAACTGGCATCCTGTTCTTATTTATCCCCTTTTTTCTGGCCACACCCCATGGCAGGTGGGGTCTTAGTTCCCTCACCAGGGATGGAAACTGCGGCCCCTGCACGAGGGCGCGAGGGAAATCCCTGACATCCTGGGTTCTTATTTGCTAAATCTGGCAGCTTCTTCCTTGCCTTGAGCTACTCTGGAGACTATACCAGCCCTAACTGACTTTTGAGAACACAGCCGCCAGCCAGTTCTCACTACTTCCTTGCCCTTTGTGTACCCCATGATCAGAAAGAAGACTGGCCCTGAATCCTTGGGCCTCCCCTCTGCAGAGGTAGAAGATGAAAAACAAGGGAAAAAAGTGAATTTGCACTCCTTACCTTCCTGGGACTATACTGGTCAATCTCTATACAGGTTATTTGAATTTCTAAGGACACACTGCTTATTCTCTTTCTAAAACAAGTCTCAGACTCTTATTTTGTATGACTTGGGGAATGGGGATGGGAGGGGTGTTAGCAGATACAGTGCTGCGTGTGTACTCAGGTGTGTCCGACTCTTTGCAACCTCATAGACGTAGCCAGTCAGGCTCCTCTGTCCATGGAATTTTCCAGGCATGGATATTGGTGTGGTTGCCATTTCCTTGGGATCTTCCCAACCCAGGGATGGAACTTGAGTCTCCAGTATCTTCTGCATTGGCAGGTGGGTTCTTTACCACCAAGCCAACTGGGAAGCCCAGAGATGGTGCTAGAAGGGGGCATAAGACAGAGAGGGAGAGCATGTCTCTTTTCTGGACGTACAGGCTGGCCCCACCATGGTCTGTTTCCTAACCATGCTCACGCTCTCTTGTAGGGGCCTGCAAAAGGATTACCGGACAGACAGAGTGTTTGGAACGGATGTTCCCTGTTGGTTTGTGCACAACAGTGGGAAAGGCTTCATCGACGGGGATTACAAGGACTACTTTGTGCCTCAGCTCTATAGCTTCCTCAGACGGCCTTAAAAGTTTATAGCTGGGAAAATTCTCGGTAAAAAAATAAAGTTTTTTTTTCCTGCCACCTTTGTAGTCATTCTTGAGTTTGAATAATCAAAACCTAACCAGACACCAAGGTGGTTGATAAAACCTATTAACACAGCTGAAGAAAATAAATAACTTTGCCAAGAAGTTTTAGGATGTTAATTGAGGCATAGAGGAAAGCTGCTTTGGTGAGTCAAGCCACCATCTGGACAGAGTCCTGGGTTCGGCATTTACTGGGAAGACGTCACTATGGTTGAGTGTCAGGTCCTCAGCTTTACAACTTAATATATTTTTAGGTAGTCAGTTACACAGGAAGTTCAATTGTGAGGTTATCTGGGGAACTTTGAACAAGAAGTCACTCACCTTAATTGTTTTGTAGTTTTATGTATATATATATATATATAAATCTGTCACCCAATCTTGCTAAGATATCTATGATGGTCCATCATGCTTAACCAAAATTCCCTCTTTAGTACTGGCCTCAGAGACCCTCTTTAGTCCAGGAAGACTGTATTAGTCAGGGTTCTGCTGAGAAAGAGAACTGGTGGGATGGCTGTATCATATATACATATATATACACACTATACACACACATACACATACAGTTGGCCCTTGAACAATGTGGGGCTTGGGGCTGCCAAAAACCCACAATCAAAAACCTACAAACTTTTATCTCTGTCTCAAAACAAAGGAATTGACATCCGATGACTCACCCAAGGGCAGGAGATGGAAACAGTCTGGAATGAACCAGGACTCAAACACTAGTTCTTTTCATTCCATGTAGTGTGATCTCTAATCTGACACAAACTTCTCCCCACACTTAGTTCATTTAAAGATCTGTAAATTGAAAATGTAAGTACTATATTTGGTTTTTAAAAAAATCCATGCAGTTCATACACGTGTTGTTCAAGGCTCAACTTGAAGAGCTCTGTTATTAGGAATTGGCTCATGTGATTATGTAGGCTGATCCAAGTCTGATCTATTGTCATTCTGTACTTTCCTTTGCTTATAATCTTCCTTTAAATCTATTCTGAAAATGGGTATGTGTTCAAAAGCCAAAGTGATAAAATTGCACTTCAGAAAAAAATTTAAATCTACATTTTTATGAAGCTTTCTCTGAATAATTTGACAAAAGCCAGTTTTCATTTTAGAAAGCAGACAAAGCTACCTTTTTGGAGATACTCAACCAGTATTTGAGAAAGCAGGTGATTATCTCTGGACATAATTGCAAAATATGAAATGTATGTGAGTATTTCTGTAACCTAAAGATAACCTCAGTGCTGAAGAGGTAAATAGCATTGCCTTTTAGTTTCATTCATCTATAAAAACTGGTCACCTATGCCATCTATGATTTTTTTAAAAAAATCCACTACATCTTTTCCATTCCATTTCAAAAATATGAATCTTAAAATGCTAATATTCAATACAAACTTCAAAAGTGGGTTCTTATCATGGCTACTTTGTAAAAAATTTTTGCTCTAAAACCACTACTTTAGCTATATAAGATTACTTCTAGTCCTAGTATTTTACATGTGCTCAGTAGTTTTACAAATAATTATGAAAATCTTGGGGTGTAAATTTACACGCAGTATATTTAGCAACACAGTCCTAGCAAAAGAAACTAGATTTAAAATTGAACCCATGTTATTAAAAACTTAAAAGTTATCAAAACTTCTATTAATAGCTGGTATTTTAAAATTAATTGCCTATAATCTTATTAATACTATTCATGTAACCCTCTTGAGACTAGAAAAATGCCTTCTCTATATAATTAACTTTGAATTATAATAATCAGTTTTGAATTTCAAATGAAGAAACCAAATAAATGAGAATTGTTGGAAAGAAAGGAACTATGCCACTACCTCTTGACTAGTCTCTGAAAGCATACTGTGCTCTCAGCGATGAAGAAAAACAACTTGGTAATTCTGTTTGTTTATTCGCTGAAGCACCTTGGAAACCATTGGTAACTGGTCAGTATTTAATTTTGTACGTGGCTTGGTGGTAAAGAATCTTCCTGCCAATGCAGGTGATCCAGAAGATACAGGTTTGATCCCTAGTCAGGAAGATTCCCTGGAGGAGAGCATGGCAGCCCGCTCCAGAATTCTTGCCTGGGGAATCCCATGGACAGAGGAGCCTGACGGGCTACAGCCTACGGGATCACAAACGAGTTGGACACAACTGAGCAACTGAACAACCACCGCGACAGAGCTAGGGTATGACAGGGCTCTGTGTGTGCCTGCTAAGCTGCTTGTCATGCCCACCTCTTTGTGACCTCGTGAACTGCAGCCCACTGGGCTCCTCTGTCCATGAGATTCTCCAGGCAAGAAGACTGGAGTGGGTTGCCATGCTCTCCTCCAGGCGATCTTCCCAACCCAGGGATTGAACCTGTGTCTCCTGCATCTCCTGCATCGGCAGGCAGGTTCTTTACCACTAGTGCCGCCTCAGAAGCCCAATACAGGGATAGTATTTGTCAGATATATTCATCTTTCAGACAAAGGTAGCCTGTCTTCAATGCTTTTCCTACATATCAACCTAGTTACCATTAAACCAAGTAGATACCTATGTCTTATTGTCAGAACTGAAACCCTTTGAGAAAATGCGGACACTGGGTTCATATCATACCTGTCATAAATTTGCGTTGTTCAATTACTGAAAATTAAACAAGGTTTCTTAGAGTTGGAATATTGATAATCCAAAGAAACAACTTTTTAAAAGGGGGGAGGGGAATTAAATTGTCTCGGTGTATAGTAAAAATGAACAATGAATCAAAAGTTATTTTACCTAAGGGTATGAAGTCTTCTGCAAATCCTTCTATTTCCTTTAAAGGATCACTTAATACCATAAGAGGCATCTTCGCTTCAGCCTTATCCCAACTGAAAGACATATAAATGACCCCAAAGACCCCCATAAGAGCGAAGTAGAAGTTTACCTGGCTGCCTAGAAACATAAAAATGCCTATATGCTGTAATAGTATTTTTTTATTCTTTCCTTCACACTTTTTCAGGGAATTCCATGGTGGTCCAGTGGTTTAGGCTTGGCTCCTGGGGCCTGGGTTTGATTCCTGGTCAGGGAAACAAAAGAACACCAAAAACAAACAAACATTTTTTCACACTGGCAAAATCTACATGGGTGACTTTTTCTGAAATAGCCACTGTAAGAGGAAGGAAAATCAGGGATGCTTCCCTTAATGGCATAATGATTCAATTACTCAGTTAA
The DNA here is from genome assembly GCA_006410935.1 of Redunca redunca. NCBI lineage: Eukaryota > Metazoa > Chordata > Mammalia > Artiodactyla > Bovidae > Redunca > Redunca redunca. Next base: position 348,730 of record SJYQ01001179.1, read on the forward strand.
CATTTCAGGGGTACTTCAGTCTACCTAATGGTGACCTTACAATGAAAGCTGCCCCATATTTGAATCCTGGGACCCCATTTTACCAGAGTAGGAACCGAGGTGTATGCTGGCAGGGATTATAGGTTTCTCACTGAGGGACAGCAAAGTCAGGGTGGGTTTTTAAGCGGCTATTCCAGATTAGAACATTGTCAGTTCCTACGCTACACCCACCTTGGGCCTATACCTGCTTCTCACCCTTTTATCTCCAGCACTTATGGCAATGATTTACTTCTAGGGGCACTTAGTAAATGTTTGTTGAATAAATTTATTCAAAGATATCAGCAAAAACTGATAGGCAGTTAGAAGCACATAAGGGGAGGAAATTCCTTAGCAGTTAGGACTCAGCTCTTCCAATGCAGGGGGCCCAGGTTCCACCTCTGGTTGGGGAACTAAGATCCCACAAGCCACGGGCACAGCCAAAAAAGCAAAGTAAATAAGTTATAAAATAAAAGAAGTACATAAGGGGAGAATGAGCAAATAGAGCAATGGGACCCAATGGCATTCCTAATGAAGAAATCTCAAGGAATTAGGTTTCCTAAGATACCAATGCCAATAATTTTATCTGACCTCAAGTTAAGATTGTGAAAAAGAATAGCTTTCCAAAAACTGAGAAGCCAAAAACTGAAAGTACTTTCAAAAGACATATCTGGTATAAGACTATCATCCAAAATATACAAAGAACTCTTAAAATTCAACAGTAAGGAAGTGAATGACCCAATTTAAAAACGGCAGAAGACTTGACTAGACAACTCACCAAAGGAGACATACAGATGGCAAATAAACACACAGAAAGATGCTCAACATCCTATGTCATTAGGGATTGCAAATTAAAACAATGACATACTACTACACACCTATTAGAATGGCCAAAATCAAGACACCACCAAATGCGGGTGAGGCTGTGGAGCAACAGGAACTCTCATTCATTGCCTGTAGGAATGCAGACTGGAATAGAGACTTTGGAAGTCACTCTTACCATTCAATACAGTAACCACGCTCCTTGGCATTTACCCAAATGAGCTGAAACCTTGTGTTTACACAAAAATCTACACATGGAAGTTTACAGCATCTTTATTCATGGTTGACAAAACTTGGAAGCAACCCAGATGTCCTTCAGACTGAGTACATGAATGGCTAAGTAAACTGCGGTGCATCCAGATAATGCGATATTATTCAGCACTAAAAAGAAATGAGTCATCATGTTGTGAGAAGATGCATAGAGGAAACTTAAACACATGTTACTAAGTAAAAGAAGCCAGCCTGCAAAGGCTTACACATGGTATGAGCCCAACCATGGCATGAACTATGCAGACAGTGAAAAGATCAGTGACTGATGGAGGGAGGGGAGGGAGGGAAGTGAGGAGGTGGATTTGTAGACAATGAAACCATTTCGTACGATCCCATAATGGTAGATACATGTCATCACAAACTTGTCCTAGCCGACAGAATGTACAACACCAAGAGGGAACCCTAATGGAAACCATGGGCTTTCAGTGTTGATGACCGGTCAGTGGAGGTTCATCAATTCTGCTGCGAACCTGAAACTGCTCTAAAAGATAAAGTCTGTTTTTTAAAAAGAATAATAGCTTACAATGTTTTAAAAAGAGCAGTCAGGGAATTCCCTGATGGCCCAGTGGTCAGGACTCTGTACTTCCACTGCAGGGGGCTGGGGATCGATTTCTGGTCGGGGAACTGAAATTTTGCAAGCTGTCTGGTGCATCCAAAAAAAAAAAAGAAAGATAAAAGGTCAATATAAGACTTGATTTTAGGTGTCTGCAGTTACTCTGCTTAATATAACCATACTGGCCTCTAAAACCTTATAGGGAAAACAATTCTATAGTATAGAATCATATTTTTATGCTTGATTTTTAAAAAATTAAGCCTAGCCTCAATAATGCTACTTTATTTCGTGATAATTTCAGGAAGATGTTGGAAAAAAGAATGTGAGAGGTAGGGATGAAACTTTTTCTGTGAAGAAAACTACTGAGTTGATTCTAAACTTACAGATTTGGGGGAGGCCTGTGGAAAGAATCATGTTTTATTCCTGCACCGTAGTCAGGGAGAGCCATGCCTTATGGAAATGGCTCTTCAAACGTTTGACAGGGTATAACGTGAGTGAGCTACAGTGTGACACAGGGGCTCCAATCCCAGAACCGGAAAAGGCATGGCCACAAAAAGTCTCGGGCATGCATGCGCACTGCAGCGCTATTCATCACAGCCTCAAAGCGGAAGCAATCCAGGTCCAGCAACTCACGAACAGTTTTTTAAAACTGTGTTATATATCCAAACAAAAGATTACTGTTGAACGAAAATGAGGTAGTAACCTATGCTATAACATGGTTAACCCTTGAAAACACTACGCTTTGTATAAGAAGCTGGTCATGAAAGACCATATACTGTATGATTCCACTTCTATGAAATGTCCACAACAGGCAAATTCACAGAGATGGAAAGCAGATTAGTAGTTGCCAATAGTCTGGAGTGACTATAGATCCAGGGTTACTTTTGGGGAGATGAAAATTCTCAAATTAGACAATGGTGATTTTCAAACAACTTTGTAAATATTCTAAAAACCACTGAAATGTCCACTTTAAATGGGTGAAATTGTATGGTGTATGAATTACATCTCAATAAAGCTATTCCATTTATAGTTTGACTCTTAAAAATGTAATTATATTACACCCAACTTTACTACTTTACTGATGAAAATATAAATTTAGAGTATATGAAGA
>SJYQ01001179.1:351528-370514 GCA_006410935.1 Redunca redunca
ATTGTCCTATATACAATACTTTACAATAATATTCTTTTAATGTAGATTAAAAAATCAAGGAAGTATTACAAAGGCAACAAAAATAACAAGGACAAAATTACATAATTTTGATATTTCACGAGACATAATTAGATTTTTCTATAAGTTAGACTAAACAACTACAGTAATATTTAAATAAATCCATTTGTTTTATACAAAAGAAACACCCTAACACAGTAGAGTCTTGTAATGTCTTGGTGAACACCAATTTGATGCTTTAAGATTTTAATGTGATGCTAACAAATTTTCAAACTCAGGCAAGTTTAGAAATGTCTTCGTATTGAATTCCTTCAACTCTGCGTCCTTTTAAAGGTCCCTACAAATTAAAATAATTGAAGAAGTGGTTAAAAACACACATGCACTTACAAGACAAGAAAAGGATATATGCTTCTGGACGCCAACGTGCCTTCTTCACATCCCTAAGACGCCATTAAGGTGGCTAACAGTTCTTCATGACTCTGAATTTTTAAAAAATACCCTATAGCGTCCTCGTCAGGAACTGATCGTGTTTTCTTCATGCTGGGTGGGATGCGTTACCACTAGATGCTGTGCCGGAGACCTGCTGGCTGGTCAGTACCTCCTGTTCTCCTCCTGCTCCCCCGGTCAGGCGTGGTGTGAGACGGCGCTCCGGCCCATGGAACGGACAGGGGTGGCACGGGGCTCGCCCGGGCCATGCACCCTCCACACGCACCCCACAGACAGTGGTGGCACGGGGCTTACCCAGGCCATGCACCCTCCACATGCAGCCTCCACACGCAGCCCACAGATAGGGGTGGCGCAGGGCTCACCCAGGCCATGCACCCTCCACACGCACCCTCCACACGCAGCCCATCTATAGGGGTGGCACGGGGCTCACCCAGGCCACGCACCACCAACGACAGGGGTGGCATGGGGCTCGCCCAGGCCATGCACCCTCCACAAGCAGCTCACAGGACGGAGCTGGCAGGGGCCTCACCCAGCCCATGCACCCTCCACACGCAGCCCTCCACATGCAGCCCACAGAAAGGGGTAGCGCGGGGCTCGCCCAGGCCATGCACCCTCCACACGCACCCCACGGACAGTGGTGGCACGAGGCTTACCCAGGCCATGCACCCTCCACATGCAGCCCTTGGACAGGGGTGACACGGAGCTCACCCAGGCCACACACCCTCCACATGCAGCCCTCCACACGCAGCCCACAGACAGGGGTGGCACGGGGCTCGCCCAGGCCACACACCCTCCACAGGCAGCCTTCCACATGCATCCTCCACACACAGCCCATGGACAGGGGTGGCGCGGGGCTCATCCAGGCCACGCACCCTCCACACGCAGCCCATGGGACAGGAGTGGCTGGGGCTCGCCCAGGCCACGCACCCCCCATGACAGGAGTGGCACGGGGCTCGCCGAGGCCCAGGCCACGCACCCTCCACACGCAGCCCGTCACGCTGCCCGTGATAACAATAACACGGTGCAGCAGTGCGAGGATCTGAACCCCATCTCAGATCCTTCCTTTGAAGACAGGTCAGGTCTCACTCTTGTGAGCAGAACTGTCAGTGGACCAACTCTAAATGAATCAGCAATTTTACTTAAATGTCAGATTCCTGTAAATGAATTACTTTATTGATCTCGCCTGCCTTAAATTCTTTATGAAAGAAGGAAGAACACTGAAAAATTATTGATTTCTGTGGCTTTCCTCCATTAATCATGAGTATACATTCTTCACTAATTACACTCTGGCAGATTAAGTTTATATTAGATATGAGGGGGAAAAAACTGGGATACAAAACTATACATATTATACACAATTTTATCAAATACAAAGATGGGGGAAAAAACAGACTAAAATATTAATGGAGATTACCATTTGCCTGGAGGCTTATGGGCAAGTTTTAAAAAGTATTTATATTAAATTGTAATTTTCAGCTTTTATACAAGAGTATTGCTCCAGACTGAATGTTTGTGTCCTGCCCAAAACTGATTCAATACATTAAAATGTGATGGTGTTAGGAGGTGATGAGGTCACAAGGGCAGAGCCCTTGAGGATGGGATTAGTGCCCCTAAAATGGGACCCTAGAGAGCTCCCCGCCCCTTCCAGCACATGAGAGAACACAACCCAGGACACAGACCCTCAGCAGACACCAGTTCTGTCTGCGCCTTGGTGTTAAACTTCCGGCCTCCAGAATGTGAGCAGTAAATTTCTGTTGTTTCTAAAGTCACCCTGGTCTATGGTATTTTGTTATAGGAGCGTGAACAGATAAAGACAAATATGTATGGTATTTCTTTTGTAATCAGAAGATAAACTGCTTCAGCAATGTCAGTTATTAAAGAAAACAGGCTTATACAGGGACTTCCCTGGTAGCCCAGTGGTTAAGAAACCCTCTTCCAAGGCAGTGGCTGTGGGTTTGATCCCTGGTTGGGGAGCTAAGACCCCACATGAAGTGAAATTCATTCACTTCTGACTCTTTGAGACCCTGACTCTTTGAGACCCCATGGACTAGTCCATGGAGTTCTCCAGGCCAGAATACTGGAATGGCTAGCCTTTCCCTTCTCCAGGGGATCTTCTCAACTCAGGGACTGAACTCAGGTCTCTGACACTGCAGGCGGATTTTTTACCAGCTGAGCCACAAGGGAAGCCCAAGAATACTGGAGTGAATACTGGAGTGGGTAGTGTTAGTTGTTCAGCCATGTCTGACTCTTTGCAATCCCATGGACTATAGCCCAACAGGCTTCTCTGTCCCTGGGATTCTCCAGGAAAAGAATACTGGAGTGGATTGGCATTCCCTTCTGAAGAGGATCTTCCTGACCCAGGGATCGAACCCAGGTCTCCTGCACTGCAGGCAGGTTCTTTACCATCTGAGCTGGAGTGGGTAGCCTATCGCTTCTCCAGGGGACCTTCCGACCCAGGAATTGAACTGGGGTCTCCTGCATTACCACCAGCACTTCCCTGGTGCCTCAGACGGTAAAGCGTCTGCCTACAGTGCGGGAGACCTGGGTTCAATCCCTGGGTCGGGAAGATCTCCTACAGAAGGAAATGGCAACCCACTCCAATATTCTTGCCTGGAAAATCCCATGGATGAAGGAGCCTGGTAGGCTACGGTCCATGGGGTCGCAAAGAGTCAGACATGACTGAGTGACTTCACTTTCACTCCTGCATTGCAGGTGGATTCTTTACCAACTGAGCTATCGGGGAAGCCCAGATCCCACATGCCTTGTAGCCAAAAAAAAAAAAAAACAAAACATAAAACAGAAGCAATAGTGTAACAAATTAAGTAAACATTTAAAAAAAATGTTCCACTTCAAAAAAACTCTTAAAAATAAGGGGCGGGGCAGCGGGGGTGGAACCTTACAGATTTCCAAACAGGAGAGAATACAAACAGAACACCCAAACTTACAAAACACCAAATCAATGACAAAAACCATAGCACATTTTAAAAGCATTTTGAAATCTGTCTTTCTGTAAACATACTTACAGTTTCAATGACTATAGTAGCAGAAAAAGTCTTCTCATTGATGGATTCTAGGGTGCCTTCATTTCCTCTGTAGCCTCCATTTAAAACGAGGATTCTTTTTCCTGCAACAGAAAAAGAGTTAACACTTAATAGAAAGAAAATGAGAAAATGAGTAGAAGAAAACCACGTTCTTCTACTTCTTACAGCCAAATATAACGGCACTGCACCAACACAATGCAAGTTCTTAATCATTTATTATCTGTATGATTTTAAAGTACAGTTGTAGATACTTTGATCACCATCACATTATAAGACTCCTCATTTTTCCCACTTATTTGTTAAGGGATGTTTTAATTTAAGACCAAAGAGCATAAGGTTCTTGGAGGGAATGCCCAGAGCCCATAAGTAGCCAGAAAAAATTCAGCTTACTTTGTCTCTTTTTAAAATCACAAGATGGTTGTTAGTTTCATAAAAATGTAAACATATGCCTACTGAACCATTCTATCTCTAAGAATTCTCTCAGAAAAGAAGTATTATATTTATATAAAGATCTGTTACATGAATGTTCATATAGCAGTTTTATTTGTAATGGCCAAGAACTTTAAACAACCCCAGTGTCCATCGGTAGGTGACTGGAGAGAGGCTGGCATGTCCACATAATGAAATACTCAGCAGTGAAGAGGAATGGAGTACAGATGCATAAAACATTATTCTGGATTCATTATTCCAGAATAATGCGGATGAATCCAGAATAATGGATGAATGTGCTTAGTGAGAGAAGCCAGACAGAAACACAGGACACATGATATGATTTTATTTACATAAAATTCTAGAAAAATAGGAGCTAATCTATATGATGGAATGCAGACTAGTGGCTGCCTAGGGGAGAGGGGAGACAGAGCAGGGAGCAAAGGGTTAGAAAGGGAATGGGGAAACTTTGCGGGGGGTGATGGTAGCGATGGTTTTCATGGGAGTAGGTACGTGCTGTAACTTATCAAATTATATACCTTATACACAGATGCAGTTTATATCAGTTACACCTCACTAAAGCTTTTGAAAAAAAAGTCCACAATTCCTAATCCATAAAATGAATTTTGCTTTAGGGAGAAAGAATAACAGGATGTGATCTGATAAACCCAAGTCTGAGAGACTAACATTAGCACTGTGCCAGCAATGATAATACCACGAAGGGTTTTGGGTCAGAGGCAGATAACCTAACCACAGCGGCATTTACACTAGAAACGTGTTAAGATGGTTAAGGAACAGAAAAAGCAAAATACTAACTTTTACTATACTATCTCAAATGGCTAAACAAAGGCATTAATAATCATCCTAACACGATTGATTTTATCCAGATATGTCTATGATTTGCTTCTGGGGAAAATAAAAACAACAACAAATAGATTCTAGGAAGGGAAAATTTATTCATGCCACAAAACAGCTTCCTCAAAGGACTGGTAAACATTCACATCACCAAGTCAAACAGGAGCTGGTTATAATAGACGATTACATTTTTCTAAAGAGGAAGTTCATATCTGGAATTATTGAGTAATGTCTAGTAGGAATGGAATTACTTATTTCCATGGTATATGTATTAAAGGGTCTGCAGAATGATTTACCTGGTGCTGGAATGACTGTCTCTAAATGAGTCTGGTCAAGTTTCAGCTTGTCTCCAGAGTCAATCATCTTTACGACAGCTGTATATTTGTCAATTACTTCCTGTCATGTAAAACCAACACTTTTATAACAGAAGAGAAATGCCAATATGACGTCCAAGGACAGAAATAAATACATGAAAACAAATGAAATTCTAATCAAAGAGTAAGAGCAACTCGTTTTAAGAGTAACGCCTTCTATTAATATCAATGGAGTTTATTTTCTAGAAGCCATATTTGATCAGGCTATGGTCCTTAAGCAGTTCAATTCACAGTTTAGTTGAGGTTTTCACTTGGAAGGAAAAGGCTGGCCATCTTAGAATAAGTCTTTAAGACATATAGCGAGAGGAACAATTCTGCCTTGTTTAAATACATTAGGAGGGCAATTTATGTAGGCACAAGGGCTGGCTGCTAGCATGAAACTATACTTAGGAAAATCAGAAGGAAGAAAAAGACTAGAGAGCTGATTTTTAAATTTTAAAATCCTAGGGCAATCAAGATAAGCCTCTCAAGTTAAACACAAGGAAGTCCTCCTTAGAACTCTGGGGCATCATTTCATTCCCTGTCAACAGCAGTGGGAATGCAGAAGGTGAACTCGCTGAAGTTTCTTCAGACGTGGCCATGGGCATCTATACTATTTGCTCCAGTAAGAAAGCAAACCACAGTTTATACTATGGCTGGAAACAGAGTATTTCTCCAACCATTGTGCAGTCAGCCATCAAAATCTTAGACACACTGCTTCTGCTGCTAGGACTTGGTTTTTGAGGAGTATCAAGATGGCTTTACTCAGTGCCCCAGCAGCTCCTTTCCCAAATTTCATCCCTAACTTCACAGTCCTACCTTCACGATCCCCTTCTTCTTATGATACTTCTCTCCAAGTTTTTTGGTTATAATTTTCACTATGATTTCCTGGGGGGGGGGGGGTGAGATGGAAGGAACAATATAAATTACCTTTCCTCTTTTGATCCTACATTTTCAACCATTTTCACCAAAAAATCATAGTAAAATGTTAAGTGAAAGTGAAGTCACTCAGTCATGTCCGACTCTGCGACCCCGTGGACTGTAGCCCACCAGGCTCCTCCATCCACGGGATTCTCCAGGCAAGAATCCTGGAGTGGGTTGCCATTTCCTTCTCCAGGGGATCTTCCAAACCCAGGGATCAAACCCAGGTATGCCGCACTGCAGGCAGACGCTTTAACCTCTGAGCCACCAGGGAAGCTAAGACCCTTTGGAGTTAGAAGCTTTCCCAGCACAATGGCAAGACATTTTCTTAGTAATATTTCACTTCTCCTTTCTCTTTTTAACTCAACACAATTGGTTACCAAGAGAAAAAATGCATATCTCATGTCTGATTTCCACAGGGAAGGTTCCCTGAAATCTAGCACTTCTACCTACCAATCTCAACTAGTCTAGGTCTTTCACAGATAGCAAAAACAGAAAATAATTCTAGGCTTAAATTCAAGGGGTCCTTACAAAAATTTGGCATTAAACTCAAGGCACATTACTGGTTCAAGAACAGGAAGCCAGCCTCCAACAAAGGTACAACCAGACTTAACATAGCAGATGCACAGACAAGTCACTGAAGTTATAAATGTATCTCCAGAAGAGACAGATAGTTAAGAAATTTAGCCATTTACATCAAAGACCATGTAAATCATTCACTTAAGAGCACTGGGCTCAACGGTAAAGAATCCACCTGCAAATTCAGGAGACACAGAAGACATGGGTTTGATCCCTGGGTCAGGAAGATCCCTTGGAGGAGGGCATGGCAGCCCACTCCAGTATTCTTGCTGGACACACTGTATCACCTTAGCACACACGCAAGCGCACACTTAGATGTAAGAAGGCCCGGGGGAAACGTACAGGCTGCAGCCAGTAATCTGTCCGGGCAGTTCTCTTCTTCTCCTCTTCAATCTGAAGGACACATGAGACATTCAAACAATTACCTCTTTAAAATATTGTTTATTTTTAATAACATTCTATTTAGCAAAAGAACTCCATAAAACACACTTCACAGAAGATTGATATAATGTGCAAACTCTTCTGATAAATATTTTCTGCAATTTATTTTTGATCGAAAAAAGCAACTCTAAGAAAATAAGGAACAGGCAAATCAACTGACCAAGAAGATAAACAGCCTCTATCAAGTCAAACTGCGAGGCTGCCTCCCAACATCACACAGTCCCACCCCTCTTTCCTTCCCCAGACCATCATGAGATGGAAAACAGGTGATGTGTTCAGGGGTAAAAATGTAACTCTTATGGACCAATCTAGCACAGTGTGCTTGGGTATACAGTTTGATGGCAAAAAGGAGCTTCCCTGTTTGACAAGGATGATAAAGCTGTCAAATGAAGGAGAAGGAAAACACATCCAGGAGAGATCTAAACAAAAGGGTGACCAAAAGGAAACATGCTGACCATGAGCAGAACTGCATCTCACACCTTTTTCTTTCTCAACTGCTTAGTTAACCCTAAGCACCAACTGTCAAAGGGAATGAACAATGCCATTCTTTGGTTGATCTGAAATTTCATTTTAATTCTGCCAACTTCCCAATGTGAACCAAGAATACTCTATAAACTTGGCATGTTACATTCTAAGCAGGTAGATCCAGCTTTCTGTTTCACTTAATTAAATTCAAAATGGGCTCTAAGACGTCTGCGGGGCTGCCCCTTTTCTCTCTAACATCAGATGCCACCACTCCAGTGCTCACTGGGCTCCAGCCACGTGGATCTTCCCTTCGGAGGCTGAAGTAGCGATCTTTCCCGCCTCAGCTGGGGAACAAACTATTTCCCCACTCCCTGCCTTCACGCCTCCATAGGGCTTCACTTTTTGTGATTACTCGTCCACTGGTTCACTTTGTCTGGGATATCTCCTTTGCTAGAGCAAAAGCTCCATGACACGCAGGGTCCATGTTTTTCTCCCTGCTCCACACAGCAGGACCCTGCATGATGCCCAGAACACAGGAGCAACTCCGCATGTGTTGAATGCTAGAATGAACACGTCTCACAGTGTACACGAAATATGTTATACTTTAGGCTGTTCTGACTGCCCTGCATTTTCTGTTTTTCCAATAATAGGGAAGGCCAGTTTCCTCCAATCCCTTCACAAACAAAGGAAAAAGGTTGAGGAGCCCAGAGGAAATGATGTTAAGAGGGAAAATAAACAGTCTCTTGTACCCATTTATTCTTTCTCTTCATAAATAAGTTGAAAATTTCATAAATTTATTGATCAGGGAAGGCGGTGGGGTGAAAGGGAGAAATGTGTCTTTAAGGATATATTAAGAACCTTCTGCAGAATGACTCCAGAATTTCAGGTAAATTTAAAGCAGAAGTATAGCTCTAAGTCAGATAATCACAGGTTTTCAATGATGTCACATAAATTTGACTATCTGGTATAATCAAATTAAAAATATGTCTAAATGTTCTCTTCCCAGCTAGGAGGTGCTAAGTGGAAGTTAAGAGGCCACAGAAGAGATCCCTGGAGGATGCCAATTTTCTGAGCCACCAAAGGTGAGCAGAGCTTTTATTTCTGGCATCAATCACCATGATGGTCCTTCTAAACGAAATCTACTGACCACAATTTCAGGAAGAGTTCTGCAGACAGCAGTTGAGGCAACTATCTAGGGAGGTTCCAGCTCCACTCAGATGGAACTCCATCTGGGCTCTTCGCCGCCCCTCATCTGGCCTGAGCACACTCTCCTCCCTTTGTATTAATCTCATAATTGGTCACACTGTTTAACTCTCCTTGGTTGGAATCACTTCGTTCAGTGAATAGCTAGAGTGGACAAGCAGTTCATAAAGCTCACCTCCATGATTTCATCAAGGGCAGACTTCTTCTTCTTCTTTTCCTTTGACGGAGCTGAGCTCTGGGAGGACTCCTTCCGCTTCACTGATGCCGCAGTCCCAATCGTTTTCAGGGCACTTGGTCCCAAAGAACTGAGGGGAAGAGGAATGTGCTGTTAAAAACTGCGCAAACGTGCAGGCTTTATAATGGGTGAAAGGAACAACACAGATCCTTCTACTACAGATTAGTCAAAACAATGACGGGCATGTCCCTCAAGTATAGGACTGGGAACATGGAGCCCTTCCTGTCCCCGCCCGAAGTCAGCGCCGCACTACCCGTGTGACCCCGCCACGGACAACAGCATCAGCCTCAGGGCTGGGGCCATGAGGGTTTCTTTCTACTTCTGCTAGGACCCTCAGCAATTTTCCCTACGCCCTAGTTCCCCAGCTATAAATGGGGATTGTAATGTGGCCCAACTCTAGTTGGACTGCAAGGATCAACCAGGTGAGAGGTTTATAAATCAGCAAGCGGAAGTCCAGCACAGTGCTGCTGGTTCCACTTCTTTAAAACAAAGATTTCAACATTCAGTATGAATTTTTTTTATTGCTCCTGATTGCCTGAGGTCTTCACAGCACACTCTCTCAACTTTTGAGTGCTACTATATAACGATCATCACTGGCCCCAGAATACCATCCCCGATTTACTATGTATACTTGTCATTCTGAACAATTCTGAACAATTGAGCCATGCCTGTCCAAGCCTCTGTAATTCTGCACATGTCTCTTTGTACCTAAAATAGTCTCTCCATTTATTTCCATTTGTCGAAATTCTTTAAGATCCGTTCTTCATGAGACTTCATGGATCGTGTCCTTTTTTGAACTGCCAGAGCACTTAGGAGCAGGCACCCCTCTCCACCTCATATAAAACCCTTTGTATATATGATTCCTCTCTCACAGGAGGGGAGAGATTACATATATCCATATATATATATATATATAATTTCTCCCCCCCGTAAAGTAGCAGTAACTATCTTGTGACTCAAATACATGCTCCATTAATATTTGCTGACTCACTGAACCCTACCAGTCTAATTAATTATTTTGTCATATTTATAAAATATGACACTGAGTTGTACTAAAGCTGTTACTTTTTCTCAAAACTAACCTGAATAATAAACAAACCCAGTTAAAAAATGGGCAATAAGTGATTCTCCAAAGATTATAAATGGCCAAAAGTACATGAAAAGATCTGTACCATCACTAACCATTAGGGAAATGCAAATCAAAACCAGAATGAAACATATTCATTAGGCTGCTACTATTAAAAAAAACAAAGAAAATAACAAATGTTCTCAAGGATGTGGAGAAACTCGAACCCCTTGTGCAAATGCTGGTGGGAATGTAAAATGGTACAGCTGTTGTGGAAAACCTTTTAAAAATTAAAATGACCATATAATCCAGCAAATCCACTTCTGGATAAACACCCAAAGGAACTGAAAGCAGGAATGTGAACAGGTATTTGTACACTGATGTTCAGAAGAGCATTAACCACAAGCACCAAAAGGCGAAAACAACTCAAACGCTCACAATGGATAACTGGATAAACAAAATGTGGTCTACATGTACAAGGGGACATTTCCATCGAGACTAAAGGAGAGAGAAATGCTGATCCAAGCCAAGACATGGATATATCTTGAAGATGTTGTGCTAAGTGAAAGAAGCCAGACACAAACGGACAAATACTGTATGATTCTGCTCAGATTCATAAAGACAGATAAGCAGAACAAAGGTAACCAAGGGCCTGAGGGGAGGGGCAGAGGGGAGTTATTTTTTAAAGTGCAGAGTTTCAGTTTGGGGTGATGAAAAGTCATGGAGATGGATGGTGGTGATGGTTGTACCACAGCGTGAATCTACTTAATGTCACTGAATTATATACCATTGTGATTAACCAAAACAACAACAACAACAAAAAACCCTCTTCCCAAACAAAAAATTGAGTTATGTTAAATAAGCATTGGGCTTCCCTGGTGATTCAGCTGGGAAAGAATCTGCCTGCAATGAGGGAAACCTGGGTTTGATCCCTGGGTTGGGAAGATCCCCTGGAGAAGGAAATGGCAACCCACTGCAATATTCTTATCTGGAGAATCCCCATGGACAGAGGAGCCTGGGGGCTACAGTCGATGGGGTCGCAAAGAGTCAGACACGATTGAGTGACTAAGCACAGCACAGAAATAAGCATCATGCAGAATATGAAGGAAAATAACAAACATGACCCAGCTCAAAAGAAATTCCACCAGATACCAGTGTCCTCCTGAATACGTGTCCATGTTTAAACCTCCATGACTAAAACTGAGTGCACCGCACATGACAAGCAGCACGTGCATATCTGATGGAAGAACACAAGGCCCTCGAGAAAAAAGAACACGAAGGGTAGACACAAATACCCGGCCATGGGCCATCCCAGGGCTTGACACACTGCAGCCTGAGGGCCAGACCCAGTCTACTGCCTGCCTTCATAAACGAGATGGAACTGGAACACAGCCGGGCTCATCTGCTCACGTATTGTCTGTGGCTGCTTCCTCAGTCCGACAGCACAGTTACATGAAGTGGTGGCCGACACATGGCCAACAAAGTCGAAAACACTCACTATGTGGCCCTTCACAGAAAAGGCTGGTCAGCTCCGCTCAGTACCACACCCTTTAGAAGGAAGGCGATTGTTACTCAGTGTCTACTAACGCATTTATACTTACCAGGTGCTAAGGAGACAGCTGGAAAAGTTAAGTCTCTATTCTCAGAAAATCACAATAGAGCAGGGAAAACAAAAAGTGTATACCCCAGCTAACACAGTGGGCTATGATAGAAAAATAAATACTGCCATAGCATAGAAAGAACCACTGAGTGAAGGAGGAGTCAGGGAGTAGTAAATGTTTTACCATGTGAAGCATTGTAATAAAAAATGAGCTTTCCTCAAAAAACAGAATCAGCTCATCACAGACAGATAAGAAAAAAACAGTTTCTAAGAAAAAAGCAATCAATCATTAAACGAAACAAAGAGATGAAAATGACAACTAGAAAAAATAACTCACAATCCTGCACCTTTTAAGATAGTCATCAATATGCCACCCAAACTCTCAGGTTCTAAGATACCTGTCCACGTGGCTCACCTTGATTTGGAAGATGCTGTTCCTGAACTACAGGCTCCTTTATTCAGATTAAATGTAACTGGAAGAAAAGAACTGGTATTCGATATATATTTGGGAAAAATTCTAGCAAAACATCAGGTAAATACCACAAAGAAGCCACACAGAAATTCATGGACATTTTGAATAAATGAGAGCTGGAATGCTGCTACCCAGAGACCATAAACTCCTGTAAAAAACATACTCAACTGGTGCTTACAGAGTAGCCAGAGCCCTTCACTGGACAGAGCACGTGGCCTTGACCCTTCCCCACTCCGCCTCCCCTCTCCCTTTGGTATCAGGAATCCCATTTTGTTTGGGTGTCTGTAGGCCTCACACATGGCTTGGAGGAGGCTATGGTCTGAAGGGGTGTGTCCCCTCCCAAATCCAAACACCCAAGGGGATGGGACTAGGAGGTGGGACCTGTGGGAGGGGCTAAGTATGGTTCTTTGGTCTAAACCAATCAAAATCATTCCATTTCCTTTCCCAGTGACTGTTTTTGAGGGAGACATGAGATACAGTCTGACCAAAGACATTCAAAAGGAAGTCTGCTGTTAGGAAGAAGGTCTTCTAGGAAAAGACCTAGAAGACCTTACCTGCTCATAGGGGACTCCAGAAGAGAAACAGGCTCTCTGTTTTCCTCCGGACAGGCTGGGTCTGCATATGATGGCTGGAGTGCTGGCAGCCACCTCGTGTCCAGCTGCTGACAGTGTGACATCCGGAACCACCCTATCTCTGGGAGTCGGAGTCTTGCTATGGCAAAGTATTTCCTTACCGTTTAGGCTAATTTTACTCAGTCTGGTTATTTGTTGCTGAAGGCATTCCATCTAATTCATTGTTATCACCTCTTCATTTTACTAATGAGAATAAAGCCGTCCAGGTAGATACTATGTCCTGTTCCCAAACATGTTGCTAGTTTTGGGCAGGGCCAATATAAAAGCATCCATTTTCAAACATGAAGAAAAGTACCTTTTTCTTCATCATTTTCTCTGCTTAATTCCGTAAAAACAGGGACTTCCTTAAAAAAAAAAAAAGAGTTTGAAGGTTTGGTTCACAGTGCATTTACTAACAATATTCAAGAGCTCTAAATTATAACTCATTATCTAAAACAGTTAAGGTACTAAATAAGAGATTACATGTATTGTAAACATCTTCCAATAAGACATCCTATGGGGGTGTGGAAGGAGCTGGAAACAAGCCACATAGTTCTCAACAGGAGAATGGATAAACACTGTTATATTCATAAAATGAAAGGTTATACATCAATCAAACAGAGAAAGAAGCACTAGTGGGAAAGGACATGGTGAACGACACACAGTGAACGTTATGTTGAGCTAAGGAAGCCAGACACAAAGAGAATATACCATCAGTAAAAATAAATGAATGCATGAATACATAAATAAAAAGACAGCACACTGGATGATTCCATTCTTACAGAGTTCAAAGACAGGTTAAACTAACCAATAATTAATAATAGTGTGTTGGAACAGTGCTTCCTTCTCTGGGGATAAGGGGTACTGGTTAGGAACGGGCAGGAGGGAACCTTCTAGGATACTGGAAATGTTTAATATGTTCATCTGGGTGGTAGCCACATGGACTATCTACTTATCTATAGTTCCATCAACCCATCCATTCATCTAAAGACACATACATATGTAAAAGTTGATGGAGTGTAGCCGTAAGATTCACGCATGCCATACACTTTATGCATGCTGCATCACAGTAAGAAGCTTTTAACAGCGGCCAGTAGTTTCACATACACACTAGGCTGTATTTTCCTGCTGTCACACACGTCTAGTGTACAAGCTCCTCGAAGGCAGGGATCTTCACCTTCTCTCCACTACTGGATCCCCAGTGCCTGTAAGAACGCCTGGCACACAGAGGTGACCAATAACTATCTGTGGAAATAAGTGCCTCGATCTAGTTATTCTAACGGCTGAAACAATTTTATCATGCCTCCCTCCCCGTTCACCTGGGTTTGGCTCAGTGACTCCTCAGGACTCCTCAGCCTGGGGGCTGTACCTGCCTTTAAATATTCTCGTGCCACACCAGGCTGGAGCAGGCGCTGGCCCTCTGTGTTCCCACACCCTGCGGTCTTCCCCAGCACTACATTAGCTACAGCTAGTTGAACTGACCTGTTCACATCTTCACCTTTAGGTACTGACTCTACTTTAGGGATGAGGAAACAGGTTTAGAAGACTCCACAGTTACAAAAGCATGTGAAGTCAGGAAGTGACCCAGCTTTGTCTCCACTCCACAACCTGGGCTTTTATACCAGGCCACGCGCTTTCTCCTACAAAATGCGGTTCAAGAAGTAAACAAATAAGTGATTGTGCTTCTTCAGACCTTTGTCTGTTGCATCTCTGGATGATGCCCACCTGCTCTTTTCCTTCCAGACCTCTTCTCACTTGTTCTTGAATAAATTTGGCGGTTTTTTCTTCATCATCGAGGTCCTGCTTCTTCTTTTTCTCTAGTTCCAGCTGCCGGCGGATTGTTTCAGGGTCTCTATCTATATACTGAATATACCAGCCTTTTGGTGTCTCATCCACTTTGCACAAACCTTTAAGAAAGTAACCGATACTATTTATTCTGTACACAATCAAAGCTGAAAGCAAATATAAATGTGATCTGTCTGCAGTAATTACTCATTCATTCAAGTACACTCATTCAAACAAGTTCAAATACACAAATTCACATAGCTACTGACATTTAGATTTTAATTGGAATACTTTCTCTCTAATATTTTTGACTAGGTTGCGCCAACACATATAAACAAGGGAAACATTAAAAAACAGATTATCCTGCTTAGTAATTATTCAACTGTCTCTAAGCATTTAACATCCACTGAGCACATGATTATACAGTGGAAGTGAGAAATAGATTTAAGGGACTAGATCTGATAGAGAGAGTGCCTGATGACCTATGGAATGAGGTTCGTGACATTGTACAGGAGACAGGGATCAAGACCATCCATGGAAAAGAAATGCAAGAAAAGAAAATGGCTGTCTGGGGAGGCCTTATAAATAGCTATCAAAAAAAGAGAAGCGAATAGCAAAGGAGAAAAGGAAAGATATAAGCATCTTAATGCAGAGTTCCAAAGAATAGCAAGAAGAGATAAGAAAGCCTTCCTCAGCAATCAATGCAAAGAAATAGAGGAAAACAACAGAATGGGAAAGACTAGAGATCTCTTCAAGAAAATTAGAGATACCAAGGGAACATTTCATGCACAGATGGGCTCAATAAAGGACAGAAATGGTAGGGACCTAACAGAAGCAGAAGATATTAAGAAGAGGTGGCAAGAATACACAGAAGAACTGTACAAAAAAGATCTTCATGACCAAGATAATTATGATAGTATGATCACTCACCTAGAGCCAGATATCCTGGAATGTGAAGTCAAGTGGGCCTTAGAAAGCATCACTACGAACAAAGCTAGTGGAGGTGACGGAATTCCAGTTGAGCTATTTCAAATCCTGAAAGGTGATGCTGTGAAAGTGCTGCACTCAATATGCCAGCACATTTGGAAAACTCAGCAGTGGNATTCAGAAAACGAAGATCATGGCATCTAGTCCCATCACTTCATGGGAAATAGACAGGGAAACAGTGGAAACAGTGTCAGACTTTATTTTGGGGGGGGGGTCCAATATTATTGCAGATGGTGACTGCAGCCATGAAATTAAAAGACACTCCTTGGAAGGAAAGTTATGACCAACCTAGATAGCATACTCAAAAGCAGAGACATTACTTTGCCAACAAAGGTCCGTCTAGTCAAGTCTATGGTTTTTCCAGCAGTCATGTATGGATGTGAGAGTTGGATTGTGAAGAAAGCTGAGCACCGAAAAATTGATGGTTTTGAACTGTGGTGTTGGAGAAGACTCTTGAGAGTCCCTTGGACTGCAAGGAGATCCAACCAGTCCCTTCTAAAGGAGATCAGCCCTGGGTGTTCTTTGGAAGGAATGGTGCTAAAGCTGAAACTCCAGTAATTTGCCCACCTCATGTGAAGAGTTGACTCATTGGAAAAGACTCTGATAATGGGAGGGATTGGGGGCAGGAGGAGAAGGGGACAACAGAGGATGAGATGGCTGGATGGCATCACTGACTCGATGGATGTAAGTCTGAGTGAACTCCGGGAGTTGGTGATGGACAGGGAGGTCTGGCGTGCTGTGATTCATGGGGTCACAAGTCAGATACGACTAAGTGGCTGAACTGAACTGAGTACATGATATTCCTGCTGACTTCACTAGCAGAAAACTTCCCCCCAAAATGGAATAAAGAAACACACTGAATAAGTAATACAACAATTTAAAAAAATTTTTTCATCTTTTTTTTCCCCTGGACTTTTTATCCCATTTGAAATGGGAAAAGCGGCAGCAAATTTAAAAATTGCCTTAACAAGAATTTGTGAAAGTGAAATGAACGTGGGGGAAAAAAACTGGAAGAGGACAGGTACCTCTTAGTTGATATTTAACCTAAGAATTGGATGCTTCAGTGATAAACCTTGGCACCATCAAGAGAATGGCTGCAGACGCCCTTATACACCCGCAGTACGCAAAAGCAACCCTGCAGGAGGCACTCCTCTCCACCAGTTTCTAACTGTCCTACTCAACCTCTTTTCCATAAATTTACACAGAAAGTGGACAGAGGAGTCTGGTGGGCTACCATCCCCGGGGTCACAAGAGTCAGACACAACTGGGCGACTGGCACGCAGAATACAGGACCGTCCTCTCCCCGCCCACACGCAGCCAGGGAACAGCCGCTCACATCCCGCCTTGCTCTCACCTTCCCTGCCCAGCCACTTGGTGAAATCCGTCAGCGTCTCCCACTGTGTGGCGTTCATGTGGATGTGCTCACGGTGGCTGATGTACTCGTTGTAAACAATGTTGTTGTGAACCCTCTTGGTGCCTGAGAACAAAACACAACCAACGCAGACCCTGAGCAGATTGTAAGATTACAAAGTCACTGCGTGCACAAGACTTAAGGTGCTTACCAAAGCGTCTCCTGAGAAGTTCTAGGAAGTCATTTCGGAATTCCCTAATAAAGCAAGAAGGGAAAGCATTAAGGTAATTTCTACAAATATACAGCATCATCTTCCTGAAATTTAAGCCATCATACAAGTTTGCATGAGCAAATGATATATGAAATATCTATGTGAACATCTGTTGTGAACTTTTAAACACTGAAAAAGGGAAGAATCCTGAAAGATTATAGCTTTCAACAATTAAAGTTAAAAGTTGGTTTGGAGTTGAAACTTTGTCTTGGTAAAGTAGGCACAAGGTGACCATGGGTCTCTGGGGAGGGTTCTTCATGAAGTTTCACACTTCATGAAGTCTTAGTAAATGTGTAATAACCCCATTCTATCAATTACAAAACTGCCTTTTCCATGTGAAGCTGGCACTTAATGTGTCCCTCTGAGCTAAGCACAATGTTAAGTGCCAGATAAACACAGGTGAGTAAGATATAAATCCTAACCAAGGTCACAACCTAGCAGAACCATCATAACCATAACAGAAGCTAAA
This sequence comes from Redunca redunca, assembly GCA_006410935.1. Classification (NCBI taxonomy): domain Eukaryota; kingdom Metazoa; phylum Chordata; class Mammalia; order Artiodactyla; family Bovidae; genus Redunca; species Redunca redunca. The sequence continues at coordinate 369,128 of SJYQ01001179.1, forward strand.
CTGTTGCTTGGCTAAGATAACCTAAAAAAAGAGATGTAATAAGATATTATGTGAAGCCTTGAGGGAGACGCCAGGAGGCAGAGGCAATCTTTAATCTGGGTGGTGAAGTACAAATAGAATTTTTACAGATGAAAAGGAAAAGAAGGCTGCTCCCAACCCCAACCAGCACAGAAGCATGAAGGCATCACTTGGTATTTGAGAAATGACAGACAGGCAGACAACAGTTATTTCAAATTAAATATTCAGTACATATTCTTCTCAAAAATAAACAAACAAGCCTGTTATATCAAGGAAAACAACTGACAATATTTGTTGCCAATATAAAATCTGAGCTTCCAAGTGAAAATGGAAATTTGGTAAACTAGTATCCACCACCATGATTTGACACACTTCCTAACACTTAAAGGTGTTTCTGAAGCACTGACTGGCATTAATGAGTATGATGTTATGACACTGTATAGTACAACGTATCACTGTTCAGAATACCTCTGTACTGAAATAATAATAATAGTAATAATTAACAGATAATATTAATCAAGTACTGGGCACTCTTCTAAACACTTAGAAAATATTAACTCATTTAATCTTCACCTATGTGAGAGTTGGACCATAAAGAAAGCTGAGCACCAAAGAATGAATGCTTTTGAAAAAGACCCTGATGCTGGAAAGACTGAAGGCAGGTGGAGAAGGGGACGACAGAGGATGCGATGGTTGGATGGCATCACCGACTCGATGGACATGAGTTTGAGCAAACTCCGGGAACTGGTGAAGGACAGGGAAGCCTGGCGTGCTGTAGGCCATGGGGTCGCAGAGTCGGACACGACTGAGCGACTGACCTGAACTGAATCTTCACATAAACCCTATGAAGGAAACGCAATACTTGAGAAGATACAATATCTATAGATAAACTCTGGAAGTTCAGCCAAAGTCACTCAGCTCCTGAGTGGAGAGCCCAGGTCTGAAGGACTTAAAAGTCAGGCAGTCTGATTCCAGAGCTGTGCTCTCAGCCACACCTGTTTTAGAATGAAAGACAGTTTTTCATTATGTTTGATGTGGAAGGAAGGAAAGAATGAATCATGAGAAATACTTTTTTAACAATTCCACACAATGATAAGTTGTCAAAAGAAGACAAAAATGGAGCACAAAGTTAATGCAGCTATCACATTAATTTGTAAGGGATAAACAGAGCCTCCAATATATAAAATATTATGCATCTCTTAAATGTCCAACTGAATAAAGCTTATGAGATAAAGATGGTGTTGAGTTACTCACTCTGAAAAATAATCCATAAACTGCTGAGGATTTTCTGAAGCCAGCAACAGCTGTCTCTGATGAGATTCAGACATACAATGACACTTAAAGCCATTCTATAAAAATGCAAAGGCGG
>SJYQ01001179.1:370525-393319 GCA_006410935.1 Redunca redunca
AGCAATTAAACCATAAATAACTGCTCTTTGATGATAAATTATAAAAAGTAATCAAGTCACTGGCTATAGCATCCTGTTTTTTTTTTTTGAAGAAAAAACTTTATAAAACTGAGTTTTGCAACCTTGCTAATCAAAGAAGAATCCCCAAAGATTAAAGAGACAGAAAAATGGCGCTTTAGAAAACAGACATTAGCAAGAAACATTACAGGGCACAGTAGCAAAGAGTGATTTCATGTTTTGACTCTTAACAAATTGCTATTGGGCACCTACTTCATACAAAGTATTAAGCAAGCATTTCGAGATATAATGAAGTAAAATGGGTCATTAGTGAATTTCCATTAGGGAAACTATATTTTCACTCACTTTCCTATACTTTACTCCTATACTTTAGCTTATTACCCAAAAGACACTACTTCGTATTATACATAATCTTTATCATACTAAATCTGTATATTCTTCAGATGATTAAAAAAGAAATACAAGTTTTGGCTTCGTATCTACGCTGCTTAGCATCTGAACCTAACTCTTCACTAGTAAGAGACATGAGAAAGTGCCTCTCCTCTGTCTCCCCATCTCGGGAATGGCGCCGTCCTGACCCTGCACCCAGTCCAGGATGCAGGACGCTGTGCCCCAGAGGCCTCCACCTCCACAGCACTCTGTCTGCTCAGCCCTCCTAATGACTCACCCGGTCCCTCTGGTGAACCCCCTTCCCACTGTCCCGAGTCCAACCTCAATCTTGCTTAGAGCAGCTTCCTCATCTTTAGTCAACCACAGACGCCTACACAATTTTTGCCAGGACCCAGTTTACAGAAACTACAAGGGTGAGAGAATGAGGACAAAAGACAACCACAAGCAAAAGTAATGGTTAAAAGGGAATCCTCCAGGATCACTACGGGCCTAGTCTCTTCAAGTCAATGTCAAGAAAAACAAATAGGGGGAAGGAAAGGTGCTCCATCTCAAATTTAAAACTGAGAGAGAATTAAAAGTCCTAATATACCACACCACTGAGACTTTTAGGGCAGTGAAACTATTCTGCCACTAGTATGACACTCCAATGGTGGATATTAGTCACTATACATTTGTCCAAACCCACAGAATGCTCAACACCAAGAGTGACCTCTAGTACAAACTACGCACTTCGGTGCTAATGGTGTACGAATCGCCTCACTGACTGTCACAAAAGTACTGTCCTGTTGCAACATGCTGACGGTCTGGAAGGCTGTACATACTGAGGGCAGGGTGGGTAAGACAGATCTTTGTACCTTTCAAAAAATGGACTTCATTTTTGCTGTGAACCTGAAACTGCTCTAAAAATTAGTCTTTTTAAAAAAAGTTCTAATAACTAAATCCAATGTACTGCTTTTGACTGGATCTTGGTTTAAAAAAATAACTGGGTTTTTTTTTTTTTTTTTTTTTTTTTTTTTTTTTTTTTTNTTTTTTTTTTTTTTTTGCTTGTATTTTTATTTTACTGAGGTATAGTTGATTTACAACGTGTTGATTGCCACTGTGTAGCAAAGTGATTCAATTATACATACACTTACATTCTTTTCCATTATGGTTTATCACAGGAACCGAATACAGTTCCTTATGCCAAAAAAAAAAATTTTATACAGCATTCATGGGAATAATTGAGAAAATGTGATTATGCAGTATATACCAGGTGATACACAGAAATTATTTATTTGACTGCACTGGGTCTTAGAGTTGCAGCATACGGGATATATTTTTCAATGTGGCTCATGGACTCTCTAATCACAGGTATGTGGACTCCAGGGCTTGGGGGCTCAGTGATTGTGGTGCAACGGGTTTAGCTGCTCTGTGGCACGTGGGATGTTAGTCCCCCAACCAGGGACTGAACCTGTGTTCCCTGCATTGAAAGGAGGATTCCCTACCACTGGGCTACCAAAGAAGTCTCTAAGAAATTTTTATTAATTTGGTTATATGTCATGACATATATTGTGACTATGTAGAAAAATATCCTAATATTTTAGAGGAGCATATTTAAATATTTTTGAAGTTTAAATGGATGAAGCACAAACTGGAATCAAGACTGTTGGGAGAAATATCAATAACCTCAGATATGTAGATGACACCACCCTTATGCAGATGACATCACCCTTCGCACAAAGCGAAGAACTAAAGAGCCCTTTGATGAAAGTGAAAGAGAGTGAAAAAGCTGACTTAAAAACTCAACATTCAAAAAACGAAGATCATGGCATCTGGTCCCTTTACTTCATGGCAAATAGATGGGCAAACAGTGGAAACAGTGGCTGACTTTATTTTGGGGGGCTCCAAAATCACTGCAGATGGTGACTGCAGCCATGAAATTAAAAGATGCTTACTCCTTGGAAGAAAAGTTATGACCAACCTAGACAGCATATTAAAAAGCAAAGATATTACTTTGCCAACAAAGGTCTGTCTAGTCAAAGCTATTCTTTTTCCAGTAGTCATATGGATGTGAGAGTTGGACTATAAAGAAAGCCAAAGAATTGATGCTTTTCTTGAACTGTGGAATTGGAGAAGAGTCTTGAGAGTACCTTGGACTGCAAGGAGATCCAACCAGTCCATTCTGAAGGAAATCAGTCCTGAATATTCACTGGAAGGACTGATGCTGAAGCTGAAATGCCAATACTTTGGCCACCTGATGGAAAGATCTGACTCATTGGAAAAGACCCTGATGCTGGGAAGGATTGAAGGCAGGAGGAGAAGGGGATGACAGAGGATGAGATGGTTGGATGGCATCACTGACTCAATGGACATGAGTTTGAGTAAACTTTGGGAGTTGGCGATGGACAGGGAGGCCTGGCATGCTGCAGTCCATGGGGCCACAAAGAGCTGGATGTGACTAAGCGAGTGAACTGAACTGATTTAAACATTTAGAAGTGAATAATCCTGATGTTTGTAATTTACTTTAAAATATTTCAGGGTAAAGGACACAGCAAAATACTTCAAATGTTAAATCTGGGTAAAGGGTATACGGACTTCCCTGTACTAGTTTTCTGTGTGAGAATTTTACCGTGAGTAGTAGTAAAGAGAACAAAAGAAAAATGAAAGAGAAATGACATCAGTGTCATTTAACGTGAGTCCCATCTAAAGTATCTCATCCCTCACTTACAGAAACACTGGATTACATTATTCCAGGTGTCCACTGTTCTTCCTTTACTACCCAATTCAACATCCAGAGAAAAATAGGATCCTGTCACTAGCCTGCTGTCAATTTTTCCAGGTGCTTTTATCATCCACCTAAATAATGGGAAAAAAGTGCTCCACAGCACAGTCTAAAAAGCTTCTCAATATCTGCCCCTCAGCCACTTTGCACATAATTTAATCATTTAAAACTCAAACAGTCTCACAAGAACGGACAATTACTAGTCTCACTTTCCAGATAAGTAAACAGGTGGAGAGAAAGTTAACTTGTAAGGGAACACAGCTCCGCCTCCTGGTTCTGACTCGAGTCCATATCTCACCCGCAGAAAACATCCCAGACCAGGCAACGTCGCAGGCGCTCCACAAACGTTTGTTAAGTGACTAGCTTGCAAGGGCTTAGTTCTGGTCTGTACCTTGATTACGTCTAAGAGCCAAGCCAAGTCTGAGACGGGTGTTATTCCAGGGCGTCCAGGGCCGCACAGCTCATCCCGCATTTCGTGACAGCCTGACTGACGTCGCTTCTCAAAGGGGGCTGCAAAACCTTTTCATTCTTTATTCCTTTTGGGGTTATAACCTTTTCATTCTTTATTCCTTTGGGGGTTATAACCTTTTCTTCCTTTATTCCTTTGGGGGTGATCAGACTGGGGAGGAAGGAGATGTCCAAAGCCGGCTTCTCCGCCAGGACGGGGGGGTGCAGGGAAGGACAGCCCTACTGAGTGGAGTCGCGGGCTCGCCCTGCGCAGCCCCCACGCCTGGGGGCGGGAGAACCAGGCGATCGCCGCGGCGTCTGGCACCTCAGCCTGCATCCCCAGTGGGGTCCCGCCTGAAAAGCGCGGGGTTGCGCGCGGGGCCGACCCGCGCCCGCTTACCTCGTCCCGGCACTGCTTCTGGCACATCTGGCAATACCAGCGCAGCTTCTGAAGCCCCTTGGACTTGATCCTGTTGGCGATAGCCTTCGGGGTGAGAAAATNTTGTTAGCTGTCGACTGTATGTTTTAGCAATTACTTGGTTTTACAGTATAGGAGAATTCTAAGAAGCCACAGCACTAGATGTGTGTATCCTAATTTATGAGAAGGGACTCTAATGCATTAATTAAAATAGGTATGTTTTCATTAAGCAAATAATTGATAAAAATTTTTAGGGTAATGAAGTAATTAAATTTGATGTGGAAAACCTACACACAGATGTCAGTGGGTTTGCCGTGGAAGTCAAATTTTCTTTCCCCTAATGTTGAAAAGAGTATTCATGGGGATGAAGGAGTCAGCTTAGTTGGAATCTCACTCATAGGTTGCCCCATTTCTTCATCACTTGGCACACATTTGTTGGGTGCTTGCCCGGCACCAAGTTGACACTGGGCAAAGTGCTAAGATGTGAACAGACAGACGTGGTCCCGATGAAATTTGTAGGACAGTGTGTCTGACATGCAGCAGTGGTCTGCAAATGTCAACTCTCCTTCCTTCCTTCCCATCTTGCTGTGCATGAATGTAACCTGTAAATATTTTTAGAATTTTAAGTCAGCCAAGTTGATCTTTTAAAAATGGACAGTTTCTAAAATGAGTACAAAATATTTTACCTTTAACTGCACAAAATCACTTTTTAAAAACCTGTAAGATCCTTTGAGGATCCTTTAGCAGAGGACCATTTGAGTGCGCTCTCTGTCTGAGATGGAGAAGGAGATGGCACCCCACTCCAGTACTCTTGCCTGGAAAATCCCATGGATGGAGGAGTGTGGTAGGTCCATGGGGTTGCAAGAGTCGGTTGTGACTGAGCGACTTCACTTTCACTTTCTGTCTAAGATAACTACTGTAGGGGGCAGGGAGCTTAAACTGGAACCCCCCCAGTCAGCAAAGACATGTGGAAGTCCTGACCTTCATCACATCGGTAGGTTGTGAATATTCATCAGACATCAGTGTTCCACCTTGGAGAGGCAGACTGTCCCCTTCCTTTTTTTGGATGGACATACTCCATCACTCTGGGTGCCTGGTGTCTGTTTCGCTCCTGCCATTTCCTAGCCACTGTAATCGCCTTTTGAATTCAGCAGTTAAAGCCGTCTTAATGTTTCATACTCCACAGAATTAATCTGAAAAGGAAGTACACCTTTGCCTTTATAGAACCGGGAAGAGGCATGTCCTTGGTTCTGTTTTGGTTAATGTGCAGTTTGTCATTGTTCCAGAGACGTTAGCATACTAATATTAACTGAATGGTAAGTTAAAATTATTTTAATTGTTTAGGGTGTCAGTAAAATAACTACATTTTTGAAAATTAAACCTTTTTTTAAAAGCTCATTTAAGAAAATGGAAATAAGAAATTTGGTTGGGGAGGGAGTTTCTGATTTTTCTGTCAGAGGGAAAATACATTTCTATTTCTCATTGTTGCGCCTTCTCTAAGATGGAACTATTTTATATTAGGAAACCAATGGCCATAAGTGGAAATGCAGATGTTGAAAAGGAAGGGAGAAGACGTTTCAGGGGAGAGAAGGCAGGCTTTCATCTGAAACTGAGATAGCAGATAGTTACTTTTAAATGTAAAAAGCATGAGGCAGCAGTGTGTAGTGTGCCAGATGGAGTGGTGCCAAACTGCCCAGGTTGGGATCGTGACTCCCATCGGGTTTGAATCCTGACTGTCTCGATGTGTGGCCTTGTGCAGGTGTGTCAGTGTCTCTACCATTCCCTCATCGGTTAGATGGGGGTAGTGTAGTGCCCCATTAATTGGATTGGTGTGAGGATTAAATGAGTATTTGTAAAGAAGTGAGGGTTGGGGGAGAAATGCTTGTGAGGACCCAGATGTAGCCACTGAAAAATGAAAATGAATTTGTACATGCATGTTTTACCTGTATAAACTAATGTGAGAAGGTAGAAGCCTAATGACGATGGATCGTGGATGGTAGTAAAGTTCTGGAAGTCTTTTGGTGGAGAGCCAGGGGTTGGACTTTTTCACCCAGGCATTCAGTATTCAAATTGCAGATACTTCATAATTTTCTTTTCCTTAGGAATTAGTGGATGCTGCTTCTTCCTTAATTTTTATGTTAGTTAGCATTATAGCTCCTTAAAATTCTTGCAAGCTGTCTGCAGTGAGTCTCGCAGACCCCGTCCAGTACTGGCTCCTTCAGTTTTTCTCACACTGCCATGTGATCATAGGAGATCATGGCAGTCCACTATCTGTGCAATTTGCCCTCCATTTGTACTGGATAAGTTTCCGGTTTCTTGGATAATCTCCTGACGATTTCTCAGGACATGAGACAATTTTCTGGGACACACAGCTGATTTAGAACTTCCTTTATCTTTTCATTTGCAAAAACTATATTCAGTAGAGCAAGCTCTCCCTAAAGAGAGCTCACATCAGCTCTTTTTATTTCGTTTTTCTATTAAAAAAAATTTTTTTTTGGCATTAACCATCATGTCTGTTGATAGTTACAAATCTGTCTCTAATCTCAAAATACCTCATATTTTCCACAGACCTGGAGCACATTTCCACCTGGTCCCATAGTATTTTGTACAATATCACATTCAAAACTCATTATCACAAGTGAGAATCCCCCCTGCCTAGCTTTTCTGTCTTGGTTAAATGACAGCACTGTCCACTCAGGTCATTAAGTTAGAAACCTTTAGGTCCGCTTGCTCTCAGATCTAGGCTCCCATTGCTTTGCCAGCCTCTCAGTCCAGGTTCTTGCCTTCTCTTGTCTGGAAACTGCAAGCAGCTGCCCATGTGGCCTCTGTGTCAGCAAGATTCGGTATCATTCTGTGCTTTTCCTTGCCATCTGAGGACTTTAGTGAACAATTAAAGTTTCATCATTTCCCTACTACCTATAAAATAATATTTAAACTTACTAACGCAAGCCATGTCTCCAGCCTCAAAACTGCATACAGTTCCCAGGAATGCCCCAAGGCCCTCCTTTATGCACAGTGCATAGATAGATCCCTCAGTCCCTTGGCGCTTTCCAGGCCAACAGGTGCTTGATGGATTGAAGAGCTGAAAGATGGTGTATGTTCGATAACGTTGTCTTCACCAGTAAGGGGAAGAGCCTCTCATATTTATGTTGAACTGTTACTATTTTTGACTTTTATGTGTTAGCGCTTTAAAGACTAGAAAAATATTTAATGTAAAATTTATGTAAATCTTAAGTTTGCATGAATCTTGTTTATGAGATAATAGTATGCTTCTTGTGGTCAGAGACCAAGTCCTGGAGCAGGGTATCTGCTCCATAAAAGTTCACTGGATTGAGTTGGAACAGTTAAGAATTGGTTTTTAAATTCTACTTTGACACATGTGGTCATGTTAGAATGTGTGATTGATCCTAAAGTGTTATGCTATTTATTGGTGAAATGAGAAAGTCAGGAGCTTGCTTGGGAACTGAGCAATCGTTTTTAGAAGTGGCTGACCTTGAGTTTTAAGAATAACTGGATAGCCTGACAAGGGGAAGGACTTGTCTGCCATGGAAACAATATAGGCTAAGACATGGAGTGGGAAATAGAGCCTGTGTGAATGCCATGTGGCCTCAGTGGAAGCTTTATGTTAGGGCAACTAGAATGAGACCGTTGAAACAGGGCTTGATATCCGTATTAGGGGGGTTATGCTGCTGCTAAGTCCCTTCAGTCATATATCCATATATATTCAGACTCTTATATTTGATAGATTGTTTCTTTATAGGCCACTCTTTAAGTCCATATATTAACTTTGGAAGTTTCTGGAGCTTTTTCCCAAAAAACTAAAAAAAAAATTTTTGCCATCTTTATTTTCAGGATCCAAGTTCGAAATATGGCAACTTTGAAAGATAGTAAGTACTTTATCTCAATATGTGAATTAAGAAAAACTAAATTTTGCCAAATAAAAATACTTTTGAAAGTGTGCTGCTTTACCCCTTTTATGTACTTGGTTAAAACGGACAGTGAATCTATGTCATGTTTCTGTGGCATTGAAAAAACCGCTTTGAGGTAACACATGGTGGTTGTGCGTCTGTTGTCTGTAGAATGATGATAATTAGAAAAAACTGTATTCTGTGTGGTGTATAAAATGTTATGGGACCTGTTTTTGGTTGAAAGCCATTTTCAATACCATTTAATGATTTACATGCATAATTTACTGTTACATTGCTGTTTTTGCTTGCTGTCCAGATAGCGCAAGGTCTGACTTACTGGTACTCTACTGTTAACTCTAATGTTAAGCCTAGTTTGCCAGATGGTCTAACTGCTAGTTATTCTACCTTGCAGTTTAGAATAATACTTCCATAAATTCACAAGTGAAATCATAATTCCTTTATCTTAACACAGCACTTCTGTTCTTCAGTTACCAGGCGACTAAAATCAATCAAAAATATCCAGAAAATTACCAAGTCTATGAAAATGGTAGCAGCAGCGAAATACGCCCGAGCTGAGAGGGAGCTGAAACCGGCCCGAGTGTATGGAGTGGGTTCCTTGGGTAAGAGGGGTGTGCAGTCAGATTACAAAGACTTTTTAAGCTAGAGATCGCGGTCCTGAGCACTTACAAGCACTCACGATCATGGCAGCCCTGTGCAGGCGGGCACTGTTGGAGCCCCAGCTCTGCAGAGGAGAAAACCCAAGTCCAGTACAGTCGTGACTTTACCTGTGTGGCTTGGCCTCCAAGCTTGTCTCTATTCATCACTGTATGTGTTCACCTCCCTTTTAAAGTACTCTGAAAGATTGTTCCTAGATTATTAAATATGCCATCAAAAGAATGTGGGGTTTAGTGCATCAGACTCAGATGCTTGATTTTATCCTGTTACAATGTGATATGATCTTTTAGGACTGCAGGTTGGGGTAGGGGTTCCCTGCAGTGGAATTTGACTGAACAGTCATGAGTATGACTGAGTATATGGACAGAGTGTTGAAAGATCAGCTGTAAAGGAGGAAAAAAGATATATCTGTATTAATCTGTTAGATAGAAATTACTTTCTGCAGGAGTTTTCTCGTGTTCGTATTTCTTGAGCATGCATTCATACTGTTAACGAAAGTTTTGTATGAGAAAGTGATAGCGTTCCATGCTTCAGTTGAAATGACTCCTTGCTTTGAAAATGCCATATGGGGACCTTCCTGGCAGTCCAGTGGTTAAGACTTCACCTTCTGTGCAAGGGGTGCATGTTCAGTCCCTGGTCAGAGAGCTTAGATCCCAATGCCTCATGGCCAAGAAACCAAAACATTGGACAGAAACAATATTGTAACAAAATCAATAAAGACTTTTTTAAAAATAAAAATACTGTATTTAGTTTCACTTAGCAGTATAGCAGAGACTTGTTCTGTTAGGTTTTAGCCATTTTTAACAACACCAGCTGTTTGCTGTTATGAGTCTTGTTCTCTGCTGGGCTTAATGAAGAAATTGACTTGAATATCTAATTAGAATATTTGTGGTATAATATTAAAAATTCAAGTCAAGGCTGCTAGTCAACTTCTAAGTCCTTCAAACTGAAAAAATACTAACTGCTGGATATTAAATGGCTAATCTTTAAAATATTTAAGAACTTCAAATAGGAATTTTATTTTTTATGCTGTACAATATAAAAGATAAAAAGAGACTTAAAAGGAATATTCTCTTCACTTCCCTGAACTTTAGAGTTGAGTATGTACCTTTTCTCCGCCTTTTATGGAGGGTTCTCAGGTATTGAAATTTGAAAGTCCTACTCTAACTGAAGAAGGGTAATAGGAATTTCATTGAAGTGGGGGCATGTGGCAGCCATGAGGACGCAGTTTGCAACTAGAGAGACAGCTGCTGAAACCATCCTGTGTTTGCACCCGAGACATGCTTCCCACGAGCTCCTCCTGACAGGTGGGGTGCTCAGGCTGCATGTTCTGTGGAGACCTGGGGCTCCCTGGCAGCCTTGCTGAGCTTTCCCTCAACTGCTCTGCAGGCCAGGAAGCTGCCTCCTCACCTTTTTTCCCACTGGTCAGACAGGCATTGCGGTGTGATGGCTCTTCTGACCTCCTTCCCGTGTCTTCTCAGGCATTTTCCCAGTAAAATCCATGTGTGTTGAACCCTATTTGAATCCCTCTTGGCTTCTGCTTCTTCGAAGATGAGGCCAACAAAGTGAGGCTGTTAAAAGTAACACCCAAAATAAAATGGCATCCATTATTTTAATGTCAGTAGTTCTCATAAAAGCTCGCTGTGCAGATTATATGAGCAGTTCAGTAAATATTTACTCTCTGCTTTCTTGGTTGTACTCTGAAGATTTTAATTATTTAAAGATTTGGTAAGTCTAGATAAGTGGTTGCTTCTCTAAGTCTGGCCTCTCTACAAGCTCTTTGATTGTACTAGTGAATTCTTTTAGTCGGTACTTAAGATAACTTGGTGTTTAGAGACCTCTTAACAGAGATTTAGACCTTTATGGTTTTCAGCCTCTTTGTAAATAAGTGCAAAGATACTTGATAAGTAAAGGCATCATTTTGTGAATTAGGGGTTATTTCTGTATTTAGTGTAATTACACCTTTTTTTTTTTTCTTCTGAAGCTCTGTATGAAAAGGCTGATATTAAGACTCCTGAAGACAAGAAGAAGCACCTCATCATCGGTGTGTCCTCGGACCGAGGGCTCTGTGGTGCTATTCACTCCTCGGTTGCTAAACAGATGAAAAGCGAGGCGGCCAACCTTGCAGCAGCTGGGAAAGAAGTTAAGATTATTGGAGTTGGTGATAAAATCAGGAGTATACTTCACAGGTAATATAAATATATATTGTTTATGTAGAAGGCTGCAGGCATGAGTAAAGGGCAGTTTCTTTGATAGTTTATTTAAGCAAGGTGTCTTTGGTTGCCATTTTATACACATGGTGAAGCTTTGTTTTGTTTCAAGTTTTGTTCCAGGATATCTTAGAATATGTAGATTTCCCTTGTTTTTACTTGTCATTTGCTTCTCCTTCTTCCAAACCATAAATGGAATACAGTAGGAGTGTCAGAAGCTCAGGGCTTTTTTTTTTTTTTTAATGAGGACTCTGAGGAGTTGTCATGGCCTGGAAATGCCAGAAATGAATCACAGTTAATTAGAATTGGCAGGAGAGGAGTAAAGGCAGAGAGAGAGATAAGGTGAGAAAGGCTGATTGTGAGTCCTCAGCTTTGGGCAGGCGCTGAAGGACGAGTGATCATAATAAGGTAGGGGGCACCTTAATTCAGTGAACACCGCTGAAAAAACACTCAAAAATAAATATCTCCACTCAAAAAACACTTGGTTCATAGAGTATTTTTGCCTTGTTCCCTGTGCAGAAGTATTCCGCTCAGCTGTTATATGTGATCTCTTCGTTTTCTCATAGGACTCATTCTGACCAGTTTCTGCTGACATTCAAAGAAGTGGGGAGGAGACCCCCTACCTTTGGGGATGCATCAATCATTGCCCTTGAGCTGTTAAATTCTGGATATGAATTTGATGAAGGGTCTATCATCTTTAACCGATTCAGGCAAGAAAAATGTTGAAATCTAAGCTTTTTTATGTTCAGATTTTTTTCAGTTGAGTAAATGTCTCCTTAATAGTGTGAAATTATAAGCTTGGAATTTACATTAATTTTTGCCATTTCTAGGTCTGTCATCTCCTACAAGACAGAAGAAAAGCCCATCTTTTCCCTTGACACCATTTCAAGTGCTGGTAAGTATATTTTGTATGACAAGTAGTTTTCCTGTGAAATGAGAGATTTGCAGATTGAGGAAAACAGTATTTGTCAGGGTGGCTTTTTTTCAGCAGTAACAAAAATGTTGAGCTGTTTCTATCACCATCTATTAGCAGCTTCCATGAAACCATAAAACATTCATTGTATAAATAAGTATCCGTTGGGGGCCAACATTATATATGAAAGTCATCATTGCTCAGTGAAGCATTCTGGAAATAATACTCAGGAACCAATTTCATTTTCCTCTCCTATATATTATATTTCTTCTGTTCTAAGAGGTACACTTTATAATGTCTCTAAAATTGAGGTGCTTCTACCAGTCAGTTGCACATCATTTCTAATTGGCTGTGTTACTTTATTTCTTCATGGTAATAAAATAGGAGTTACACGATCCTCTGCCTCTTAAGTCAGCGGAATGCAGCCCTGTCTCACTTTCCCCTAATGAAGACTTTTTGAATGCGCTGCTAAATTTCTGCTGCCTAGTTGCTGAAATGCAGAGCAGCCTGTAACTCTTCTACTCATAGTCTCAGAAAAACTTTCCCTCTCTCATTGTCCTGACACTCTCAGATTTCTCCAATAACCACATGGTTGAGTTGGGATTTTTATATCACATTATACAAGTCTCATTTCTCTCATTAATTTCTCTGTTGAAAACCACGGTCCTGGACTGTCTGCTGGCTTAGTCCAGGGCACTCTGCTAGATGCTCTCCAGAGGCTTTATACCTGTGAAATGTAGGGCTGTTACTTTAAATGTCGGCCTCTTGGGTTTTATGAAGTTAAGCATTTCAAGTAGAATACCAAGTGCTTTGTTTACACATCATGTTTTACTGAAAATCTGCTATAATCTATAGTATGAAAATAGAATAAGCTTTTAAACTGTGTCCTTTAACCAGTCTCACATTGACTTCTCTGTGATTATAAAGGATTTTTGCACCAGGAAGCTTCTTGATTAAATCAGTCTTTGCATTTCAACAGAGAGCATGAGTATCTACGATGACATTGATGCTGATGTGCTGCGGAATTACCAGGAATACAGCCTGGCCAACATCATCTACTACTCCCTGAAGGAGTCCACCACGAGTGAGCAGAGCGCCAGGATGACGGCCATGGACAACGCCAGCAAGAATGCCTGTAAGCGCCCAGCAGGCTGAGCGCGTTCCTTTGCTAAGGCTGCTGAGGCCCTCGCTCATGTCACAGGGTGTTAGCAATTCTGGAAGAGGAGCAGGAGAGCTGGGGTCTGGTCCTGGGCTCTGCCACTGATCCTGCGAGGAAAGAAAAATTATATTCTTCTTTAAAGGAAGTAACGTCTTACTTGGTAGGATGTAAGTGTGCAAGTACTTTAATTCTTGGAAGATACAAAAAAATATATCTCCATAACATTTTTCAAGAGGCCAGTTCTAGTACCTCAAAGGAGACAGAATCTTATTTTTGAATTAAACAGCTTACATCTTGAAAATGAGTTAGTGAGCAAGGTATTCTTTTCTGGTTTTAGATCTTGTTGTCTAATCTTCTGTTTTGTTTGTAGCCGAAATGATTGACAAATTGACTCTGACATTCAATCGTACCCGCCAAGCTGTCATCACGAAGGAGCTGATAGAAATCATCTCTGGTGCTGCGGCCTTGTAAGTAACTGAGCATTGCCTTCAGCATTCTTGTCTCATAGTGCCTGCTCGTTTATCCTTGGCATGTTTATGTCCCCTTCTCCCCTCCCATTTTTTGGTCTGTTACAGAAAAAATGATGATCCATTGCTTAATCTTGTTTCCTTGATCTTAGAATATAAAGATTTGATGAAAATGAGATCTCTTGAGTATTTTTGATTGTTTCAGCTGAAACATTCAGGCTTAGTTTATGAGTTACTGGTTTTCGGTTTGGTTTTTTATAAATCTGTAAATTACTGAATGGTGGTAGGGTCAGGAAGTTTTTAACTAAGTTTTCTGTATCAGTACTGTCCTTTGATAGTTCTTAAAATACCGCTTTCCTCAAGAAAATGTCTTGGTTGTTTAGCTAGATATGTTAATGTTTGTAACCAGGGTTACAGTATTGGGAAACCTATAAAAAATGATTACATTGAACACCCATTACATGCCTCATAGAGTGCTAAAGGATGGGATCCTTTGTCCCAAGGCGTTTACATCCGAATAGGATAAGAAAACCTAGACAATTGTGCCAAGAGATAAAATGTGTATTATCTTTGACTCATTCTCTCACCTCCTGCTAGTTGGTCACCAAGTTACCTAAATCTTACCTTCTTCTAAATAGCCCTTGACTTTCTCCCCTTTATGCCCTCTGAATGCATCTTTGTCATTTCTCTCCCAAATTAGAAAATATATTTTTTAAGTGGCACATGCTTTTTCCTGAAATGTCATTCTTTTTTTCCCCTGCACCCTTAATCCTCCACCTGACTGACTTCTGTTTGTCCTTCATAACGGAGCTGGGGGACTCCTTTCCCCCAGAAAACCCTCCTTTGTGGTGTGAGTGGGGCTATTTCCCGTGTTTCCCTCCATCACAGCACTTACACTATGTTATTAGGAACTGCCCTTAGGTTTGTCTGTGTCCTGTGGCTTGAGAGGGGCCGTGTCTCATTCACTTGTAGCTTCATCACCTGGCATGCACTTCCTTAGTAAATATTTGTGGAGTGAATGAATGATGAGCCATGAGTGTATTAAGAACTGGAATTTTAGAAGAGACAGAAATAAATAACACTTTGCTGAATATATGAATACGTGGGTCCAGGTTTAAGACTCGGGGAAAGGTTCATTGCTAAGGTGACATAGAGGTTGGTCCTTTTTGTCTTTGGAGGATGGAAATGGGCAGGATTCCAGGGACACACACAAACTGGTTGAGACCATTCTGTCAGTGTTGGTTGGCTCCATCAGCTCTGCTGTCCTAAACAGCCTTCCTTCTCTTATTTTGCTTTCAAGCCTGCGTTTAAGCCATCTGTCCCTCCTGGTCACTACTTCTCTGTTAGCATCAGTGTCCAGGCAGTGATGAGTGGTCCTGCCACTTAGCAGCTTGACAGACACGGTTAAGATGCTCTCTTTGCAACACAGTTGTTTTCTATGACATGCGAGCTAGGATGGGGTTAAGCAGGTGTGTTATTCGTGTCCTCCTTGCTGTACATCTGCTGCTTCTCTGGTGGCGAGTGTGCCAAGGCCTGGGGGAAAGAACTGCACTCTGCAGGTCTGGGGGCTGTGAGATGCAGAGAGCCAGGGGAAAGAGGAATGTATGCTCAGAATAAATGGAGGCTGCAGCCTCTGCAGAGTGGAGGACCCAGCTCTTGATTAGGAATGTGGGGACCGACTGAAAGTAGCAAATGCAGAGAAATGAGGAGGAGATTGGGACACAAAGAATGAGAATTTTAATAACAGTTCAGATACCTGGAAATTGACTATTCAGTTTTCACTTTCTAGAAAGGCAGGCTAAATCCTTGATTAAAGGTTAGCTGTGCAAACCTTAATAATCCTCATGATGGATTATTTATATGAAATGAACTTGCATGCTCTGTAACCTATCAGCTCTTCTGCTTAAAGACTAGTATTTAATACAAACACATTTGGCTATTTGGTAATAAATGGCATGAGTAAACCATATTTGAGGTGCCAAGTGTTAGAAAAAAAACTTATATACTACTTATAGCAAAGTTGTGGTTTAAAGTATGCTTTCATAGTCCTGCCTACTTGCATGAACATGGTTTTATTACTTTAGCCAGATTCAGGTCTGTAATGTTTCCTAACAATTAGTGACTCTGTTTCAAGGAACTCTTTTGGTAAGTATTTATGTGATATACTCAGGGTAGTGAATGAGGAAATGGGCTTTCCTAGTTGGAAATTGTACATGATTAACCTGCATGGATTGCTTCCTGACCTGCTTGTTTTCTGTTTGTGTTTTTCTTCTAATATAATAACCCAGGGAGTAATGAAAATCAAGTTTCATCCTCAGACAAGAGGTAAAGAGGTAATATTTCACACCCTCCCCCCATCCCATCAGAAAAGAATCCCAGTCAGAGAGAATAGAAACTAATTGAGCAACAGGGAAGCTGATTTCTTGGGAGATGAGACTGGCTGGCCATTGGGGCAGCAGTCAGATCGTGGGAGCACATGGCTGATGCTAGGGGTTTTTTTTTCCTTCTTAAAATATATTAAATAAACTACAAGGATAAAGAATCAGCATTCCTTTGCAGTACTAAAAACAGGCTAGTGAAGAACAATGCTTCTCAGACTTTCTGGTCTCAGAACCCCTTGATGTCTGACTCCGAAGAAGACAGCTCAGTCCTCTCCATTTCTCTATTCATTCTGTTCTGACATTGCACATTTAGGTTCTGGAAAACTCCACCATGTACTCTTGAGAATGAGAATAAAACAGGCAAGCAGCATTGTTACAGAAATTAGTTTTGCCCTCACAGACCCCATGAAAAGGTTCCTAGACCAAAACTTGAGAACCACTAGTGTAGAGTAACAGTTTATTATGTAGATCAGTTCAAGTCCCACTTTAGATACATATTATCTCTTGATATGTTTAATTTCCCCTCCCAAAAAAATGTTTGATTTTTATTTGTTGTATACTTTTATTTTTCAGGTAAAGAAGAATTCAGCAAGCTGATTTTGTTTTTAGCTTACTGCTGTCCTTGTCAGAAGAATTTATTGGTCCATTGTTCAGATTACTAAAGACAGCAAGATATTTGTAAATTATCTTACAATAAATGACTCAACATAAAATCACTTTTTTTTATTATTATTATAGAAGAACAACCATTTTCAAAATGAGATCTTACAACACTTCAAAATATTAACATACTTTTACTAAAATTTCTTAGTAAGAAGCTAGTTGAAGAGGCTCTTGCAGTTTTTTGGTTTTCTAACAGACATGGAAAGCCTGGCTTCTGAGGGGTCACAGAGTGGAAGGAAGAGGTGCCAGCCACACCCCCAACCCAGGCCTCCCTGCCTGTCACCCTCAGAGGGCCACCAGCACAAGGCAACAGTGCCATGTCTCAGTCATTCACTATTTTCTTGTATAGAGTGGAGAATTCCAGGGACATACTGACTCTAAATAAATGTTTAAATCTTTTCCAAGGACTGAGAAACATTTCAGTAGGATATGCACTTCACATTCATATTTAGATAGCCATTAACTTTGGGCACCTGAGCTATTCTACAGAACAAGCTAGCCCTGCCAAAATGTTGGGGTTGTTTGTTTTTTTTTTCTATTTAAGAGGATTTAGGGCTACAGTCCATGGGGTTGCAAAGAATCAGACATGACTGAGCGACTAACACTTTTAACTTTTTTAGGTTTTTTTTTTTAATTGCAAAAGTAATATAAGAATTACAAAAGACTACATAACTATAAAAAATATACATAAAGCCCATCGACAACACTTTATATTACTCTTTTAAAACCATTAAGAAGAAGGTTGCCAGGGGAAGATAAACTGAACAGAATCTCAGTGTCATTTTCTAGCTTCTCTGAAATGATTTAAGAGCCATTTTGATTTCTGAGTTTTTGTGACACTTGTTTTCCTCTGAAAACTTAGGTCTCTACCTGTGTTGCTCTGAAATGTTGCCACAATGATTGTTAATAAGCATCTTTGGGCAAGTCTCTGCACATTTGGATGAGTACTTCTTGTACTTAATTGGAAGTGGGATGATCAATGACTCAGACTGTGTATTGGGTTGGCCAGAAAAGTTCATTTGGGTTTTTCCACAAGCTCTTAACATGGAGCATAAACTTTGGGGCAAATTGGGTTAGAATCCTAGTTCAGCCCTTACCAGCTATGTGACCTTGGGTGAGTTAATCTTTCAGTTTTATCATCTGTAAAATGATTAAAATAGGACTTACCTTATAGAGTTGTTACAAGGACTACATGAATCAATATTTGCAAAATACTTATCTGACATGGGATGAGTGCTGTAACTGTTTAAATGTTACCTGATACACTTAAGTGATCATCATGTTAACTGATCTTCTGTGTGTTAGCACTCTTAAATTCTGAAGATACGATAATATACTCCTCTATAGGAGCTTACAGTCTGGCATGAAGACATAATGAAAAAATAAAAAAGGCTTTTGGGTATAGTGAAACTGTCACTCAGTTGTGTCCAACTCTCTGCTACCCCATGGACTATAGCCAGCCAGGCTCCTCTGTCCATGGGATTCTCCAGGCAAGAATACTGGAGTGGGTTGCCATTCCCTTCTCCAGGGGATCTTCCCAACCTAGGAATCGAACCCAGGTCTCCTTCATTGCAGGCAGATTCTTTACCATCTGAGGCGCCAGGTAAAAAAATCCCCCAATGCGGAGGACTTGTCTGGCCATCCAGAGGTTAAGACCTACATGGTTCCACTGCAGGGGACTAGGGTTCCATCTCTGGTTGGGGAACTAAGACCCTATATGTCCCGTGGCAAAAAAAAAATATATATATATATATATATATATATATATATAAAATTTTAAAAAGTCTTGACAATTGGGCTTTATTAAAATTATCAAAATAGGGAAGACATTTGCAATACAAATAAAATTTGAATATAGTTGTATTTTTTTAAACATCCACAAATCAGACAAAACCCACTTAAAAATGAGTTGAAAAAGCTCAGTTTACAATAGATGAATGTCCAGGGAATTGTGAAAATTCTGAAAGATTATACACTCTGATTCCATGTATGTAGCATTTTTTATATGACAAAACTTTAGAAGAGAATAGTGGTTGTCAGAGATTAGAGACGGGAGCAATAGGAAGGCTGGGATGGGTATCAAAGGGCAGTGAGGAAGATCCTTGTATTAGACAAAAGACTGGGACATCCTGTTAAGATAACTGTCCTGGACTTTGCAAAAAAGTAAATGTCATGAAAGACCAAACAAAAAACCAACAAGCAAAAGACAAACAACTGGTGGGACTGGCCTTACCAAGAGAGGAAAACGAATTTGCTAATGGTCCAGTGATTAGGACTCCAGAAACTGCCTTGGAACTGGGTTTGATTCCTGGTTGGGGCTGACTAACCTGTAGGGTGCTTGGCAAGACCAAAAAAAAAAAACAAAAAACTAAGGGTAATGAATGAGTCTTGAATAGGTCAGAGATTTAAAAAAAAAAAAAGCTATAGACATTTGGGGACAATGGTAAAATTTAAGTATGCTACTTCACATTGGGTCAGGTTACTGTATCAATCTTGTGTTTACTGTATGTGATAGTTTGGATGGTGGGGTAATGGAAGTTGAGATACACTTCAAGGATCCTCCCTTCAGCTGGACTGAAGGAGGTATTCCTTAGCTTCCGGGAATTCTGGCAGCACACAGCCCTCAGCTGTCAGAGCTCATTGGAACTGCCTCAGCTGAAGACCACCTTGGCCATGGTCATGGCCCCACTCCTGGGCAGCCCACACCCATGGCCTGATCACCATGGGAGTAAAGCCATGCCCCCTTGCCTGAGCTCAGGACAGTTTTAAAACTCTGTGGGGTTTGCCGAGGTCTTTCCTGAGGATAGGCTGCAGCTCAGCATCTCCCTGCCCAGCTGGACTCCTTCCCTTCATCCAGGCAGTGATCTAGATCACCCCTACGCTAGTCTCCATCTCAGACCCTGCTTCTGAGATCTGTCTCAGAACACACCTCGGGAGTCGGGGCGGGTCTGACTTGGGACCCTGCTCACAGGAAGAGTTTGAGGGAGCAGATGCTAGAACAGGACTTGGGAGCTGGCTCAGCCCCTTGACCACCACAAAGACTGCCTTGGGAGTGGTAGATGGAACACAGCCCCAGGCACGAGGTTCGTACAACCCACACGCTGGTTCCCTGGCTTCTGGGTAAAAACTATGGCAGTGGGAAGGCGGAGGACAGATTTTTCAGACTGGTTAAACTGATACAACACGGCTTCCCTGAGAGCTCAGCTGGTAAAGAATCTGCCTGCAATGCAGGAGACCAGTTTGATTCCCGGGTTGAGAAGATCTGCTGGAGAAGGGATAGGCTACCCACTCCAGTATTCTTGGGTTTCCCTGTGGTTCAGCTGGTAAAAGAATCAGGCTGCAATGTGGGAGACCTGGGTTTGATCCCTGGGTTGGGAAGATCCTCTGGAGAAGGGAAAGGCTAACCACTCCAGTATTCTGGCCTGGAGAATTCCATGGACTATACAGTCCATGGGGTTGCTAAGAGTCAGACGTGACTGAACTTTCACTTCCATTGGGGGTTGGGGGAGGCAGAAGTCAGTGGTACACTTAAAAGACTTAAAGAAGGTGGTGTGTGTGCACACTCAGTCCCTCAGTAGCTCAGTTGTGTCCAACTCTGCCAGGCTCCTCTGTCCATGGCATTTCCTAGGCAAGAATACAGAAGTGGGTTGCCATTTCCTTCTCCAGGAAGGAAATTCAGTCCCAACCCAGGGACTGAATCTGTGTCTCCTCTATCGGCAGGTGGGTTCTTTATCACTGAGCCACCCAGGAAGCCCAGGGGTTGGGGGAGGGGCAAAATAGGGGAAAGGGATTCAGGAGGACAAACTTCCAAGTATGAAATAAAACACAAAGATGTAATACAAAGCACAGAGAATGCAGCCAATATTTTACAATAACGGATGCCCATTGTGGTAGTGTTATAAGGTGGGGACTGTGGGAAGGTCAGGAGAGTGTAGCCCTCATTAATGAGATTAATGCTGTAATAAAAGGGATCCAACAGAGCTCCCCGGCTCCTCCCACCTTGTGAGGATACAAGCTGAGAATTCTGTGCCCCAGGAGAGGGCCCTCACCCGACAATGCTGCACCCTGATCTCAGACTCCCAGCCTCCAGAACTGTGAGAAATAATGTTGATAAATGACCCAGTCTGAGTTATGGCAGCCAGAGGGACTAATACAGTACAGGCTGTCTTAATGCGCTGCCCACTCCCCTGAAGGACTGAAGGCTTCCGTGTTCCCTGGAATTGTCTCATATCATTTGCTCTCCTAGGGTAACGATTTGCTAAAATGGGAATATAAAGGTCCAGCCCCTTTGTTCCAACTCAGGACAGAGGTGAAGGGTCAATCCCAAGTTAGAGCTCCCTATGGGATTGCCTGAGGTCCCTCTGAAAAGTGCATTGGAAACCCCTTTCCTTGTACAGATGTAGACCCTAGGAGCACTTGGTAAACCTGCAGGTCAAGCTCCACCTCAGAACTGGAGAACTGAATCCGTGACACACGGTTATGGAGGGGAATGTCCTTCTCTGAGGAGATATATGCTGGAGTATTTCTGGGTTGAATGTCAAGATGTTTGCAATTTATTTTCAAACAATTCTGAAAAAAACGAGTCCTGTATGTATGGATGTATATAGTAAATGTGGCAAAATATTTACAATTGGTGAATCTAGGTGATGTGTGTACCTGTGTTTGTACTTCTGTTTCAATGTTTCTGTAGGTTTGAAAATCTCCAAACTAAAAGATTAAGGGGTTGAAACACACAGAGAGGCGATATAAGAGATGTAAAAGGAATTTCCAGATGTATTAACAGAACAGAAGAGAGTAGGGTGTCATGAGATCCAACAGTTTCAAAATTAAGATAGTGCCAACATTATCAAATTGCTACAAAATGGTCAACAAAGGATAGGACTGAAGTGTCCCGGAGATTTAGCATCCAGAAGGTCATTGATAATCTTGGGGACAGGACTGTCAGTGGAGAAAAACAAAGGCACACTGCCGCCTACTAAATTGCTCATTGTCTGCACGTTGTCATTTAGCTACAGTATCATATTTTCCATTCTTTTGGTTTACTGGGACTTAAAAAAAATTGAATATTATGTTCAAAGTTCTGGAATGGTCCCTAAAAGGAGAAGGTAGAGTCATGGAGCAACTCACAATTTATTGAAGGGGCACATTAACTCAAATAGTAAATGCACTGTGATAGGTTCAAGAACAGAGGAACACAGCATAGAGGAGGGGAGGAAGGAACACTCCAGAAGCTTTTAGAGAGGGTAAAGTCTGAGTAGGTGAGTCAATACAGCCTGGCTTCCTATAGGCTGAATCTAGCTTAAATGTGGGATTAGTTTGGCTTGCAAATGTATTCCCAGGACTTCCCTGGTGGCATGTACAGGGAATAAGAATTTGCCTGCCAATGCAGGGGACAGGGGTTTGATCCCTGGTTCAGGAAGATTCCAGGTGCCAAAAAGCAACTGAGCCCATGAGCACAACTACTGAGCCTACTCTCTGGAGCCCTAGAGTCACAACTGCTGAAGCCTAGAGCCTGTGCTCTGCAACAACAGAAGCCGCCTCTACGAGAAGCCCACATGCCACATTCAAGACTCAGCTCAGCCAAATAAATAAACAGAATAAAAAAATTTTTAATGTATCTCAGTAGTTAAAAATATTGATTGAGCTACTGATCACAAAACCCCGATTTCCTGCAGCTCCTTAAGATCTGGTAGACCCTTACCTGGAGCAGGGAATCTAGGGCAGGCAACGGTTCTTCATACACCCAGCTGGATTTAAGGACTTTGACCTCCGTAGGCAACTGAGCCCTCTCTTCCTTTGACAGATCCTAGACTCTGGTAAGAAGGCAATGGCACCCCACTCCAGTACTCTTGCCTGGAAAATCCCATGGACAGAGGAGCCTGGTGGGCTGCAGTCAGTCCACGGGGTCTGGAAGAGTCGGACACGACTGAGCGACTTCACTTTCACTTTTCACTTTCATGCATTGGAGAAGGACATAGCAACTCACTCCAATATTCTTGCCTGGAGAATCCCAGGGACAGAGGATGCTGTTGGGCTGCCGTCTATGGGGTCGCACAGAGTCGGACACGACTGAAGCGACTTAGCAGTAGCAGCAGACGCTGGTGAGAAGGCAATGGCACCCCACTCCAGTACTCTTGCCTGGAAAATCCCATGGACGGAGGAGCCTGGTGGGCTGCAGTCAGTCCATGGGGTCGGGAAGAGTTGGACACGACTGAGCGACTTCCTTTTCACTTTTCACTTTCATGCATTGGAGAAGGACATGGCAACCCACTCGTGTTCTTGCCTGGAGAATCCCAGGGACGGGGGAAGCTGGTGGGCTGCCGTCTATGGGGTCGCACAGACTCGGACACGACTGAAGTGACTTAGCAGCAGCAGCAGCAGCAG